>JAHVYC010000022.1:241290-569361 GCA_020623665.1 Calonectria multiphialidica
AAAAAAAAAAAAAAAAATACGCCAGAGCGCCAGAAAAAGCGTCCTAGAGGGGAGAAGCCGTACTTCCGAGGCAGAAGCGCACAAGCACCGGGGGGTGTGTGTGAGAGAGTCTAGGAATGAGATCCGGGTGCCGAACGAACCGTCCGAGCAGTCGAGGCAGCGCCCATTAAACTTGTCAGGTTTAGAATTATTGGATTCTTTTTTTTTTTGGTTTAATAAGATAGTGCGAGAATTGGGGGGGCGTGCGACGGGAGAGGCGACGAGTTGAAGAAGGGAAAACAAGAGAGGGCGAGAGTGGGAGGCAGAATGCGGGAAAACCAGGTGTTCAAAGGGCTGGTAGTTAGGGGCCTTTGGGGGGACCTGGGCTGGGCCTTCTTTGCACGGAGCGCGCGCGCGGCGGAGATGGGAGTGCGCGGGTTACGGCGAGATGGTGCCGAAGGGGGTATAGAGTGGTAGGTGGCCTGGGCCTGCTGGCTGGCTGTTTGAGCTGTTGCGGCTGCTGTGTGTGTGTGAGCATGCGTGTGCGTGTCTGTGTGCGCGCGTATTTGCGTATTCAGTGAGGTGGGTGTGTGTGACACGACGACGGTTGGATTCCTGGGGGTGCACGCTCTCGTTCGTTTCCCGTCGTGTTCCTGATCCTTACGTAGGAGCCGGCGAGCTGAGGGCGAGCGAGAGAGAGAGAGAGAGGGAAATTGTAAATGGGGGCAAAAAAGTGAGACGGGGGATGGGGGTGGGTTAGAGAAAAGTGAGGTGAGGTGAGGTGCATCCGAAGCGTCAAAAAAAGAGAGCGACTAACACGACGATAGCTGGAACTGGTGATGGTTCGCCTAGCGAAAGAACGACGACGGAACGATACGAGACCAGAGAGCCGCAATCTAGGTTTGATCAAACCACTACGCGCATCTGGGAAATCAATCAGAGAGCTGCAGGCCAGCAGCAGCAAGAGATACCAAAAAAGAACACCAATTGCCAGCGCAACGCAACGGCAGCGAAAAAAAAAGCAAGGCAGGGTGTGTGGGTGCGACTAGTTGCCAAGGGGGGGTGTGTGTGGGTGCGAGAAGTGGCAACGAGATGGAGAAGAAAGCGCGAGCGAAGTTGGAGTGAAGTGAGTGAGTTGAATGAGAGCGACGAGAGCGAGCCCTGCGTCAATGGGGGGACCGGATTTTCAGTGCAGTACGGGGTTCCTGTTCCCCCCTCGTTTCCTTTCCCCCTCTTCCGCTGCTCTGGCCGAGTTCGAGTCAAGTCAAGTTCAAGTCAAATGTGCCAAAGAGAGCAAGGTGTGGATAGGCGTCGTGCCGACTTGCCGGGGTCGATTGGGTGCGATCGGATACCGGCACCGTCGCGGTGAGATGATGCTATCCCCCACTTGGAACTGGAAAGACGAGGCACCGGCATGTTCTTTTTTTTTGCTCCTCTCCTTCTCTTTGGCCCTTCTTTTTCGGCACCGGTCTCTAATTTTTCATTTATTGATTTATTTTTACGCGTTTGCAGGAGAAGTGTAAGTAAGGGGGCGTGCGGCGGCGGCGCTGCGTAGGGCGTAGCAGCAGTAATTGGGAATTTTAATTTGTATCTGGGCCCCCTCTAGTGGGTTTTTATTTAATTCATTGCTTGAAAATGGGCTTTGGAGGATGTGCCGCGTTCCGAATTGTGGTATTCCCTCGGGCTACTATTCGATTACAGTTTCCGGGGCTCGTGTATGCCATCCCATCCCATGATTGCATTGATAATCTGTCGTGTTAGTCGGCAATGCTAGGCTGGCCCTTTCGGCCTCATGTACGTAAGAAAGGGCTGCTCCTCCCGGGAGGGGGGCTGAATTGACAGGGTGGAGTATGTCAGGATGTACTGCGGCGGGGAGAAAAGAAAAAGCAGACAAAAAAGATAGAGAGAGAGAGGGCCCATAGTGAGTGGGCGAGCGATTGTGTGAGAGAGAGCACGCATGAAGAGAAGGATGGCGAGAGACCAATCAAGAGGAAGAAGCGACGAAACTGGAGACGTGAAACGAGGGTGCAAATATCACAGTGCAGGTAATATGTCAAACCGGCGCCAAGAGTTTTGAAGGGCCCAAAGGGCCTCTTCTAGATCCCTTCGCAAGTCTTGGTTCCTTGGGGGAGGAGGCTTTTTGGGGCGCGATGCCAAGCAAAAGCTGGGCGACGATCATGGCGAACGGGGTTTACGGGCGATGCTTCGGCCCGGGGAAGCACAGAAGTCTTGGCTTTTTCGTCCCTCGGATCCCGCTCCGCCCTCTCTCACGCCGTCGCTGGTGGTCCTTGTCTGCGGTTCTGCGGTTCTGCGGTTCCTCATTCCTCAAGAGGACCCTTCTTCTCCGCCCGCCACCCGAAAGCCCCGATCCCTTCCCTGTGACCCAAGCTGCGGGCGGGAAAACCGGCGTGGCCATATTACGACGGTCCCAGTCGCAGGCCGTGGAATTAACGTCATCGGGCCCTGTGGCCATGGGGGATTGGGGATTGGGGAGGGGGCATGGGGGGGAGGGTTCCGCCGTCCAACGTTCTGCACTTGAGGATTTGCGCGTGCGTGCGTATGTGTGGTGAGGGGAACGGGGGCGGCAGGGAGGGGAAAGGGTCCGTCCTGTCCTGTCTGGTGGTTGGGTCTCTCGCACGCAACATGGCTGCGTGTGGCCCTGCAGCCTCGCAGCACGGCTAAGACGGGATCCTTAGCGCACTCTCGCTGGCGTCGGGACCCCGGCCACTGGTTGGAAAATCTGGCCCCATCTCGTGGTCCGGGTCCCTTGAAATGGGCTGCTCCCACTCTCCACCGCGGTCAAACCCCAGAGGCAGGTTTCATCTGGACCTCTCTGATTCGGGGGCAAGGGAGGGGGAGAGGAGGGGAGGGGGTGCGTCCTCCCCATAGGTACCATATGCCTTGCCATGAGAGATGGAGATGGATATGATAATGCCCATTCACTGAGTGGATGCCGATGCCGATATATCCAACAAAAACATGACATGTTACAATTTCCTCCATGTACGTGCGCGCTGTCATCTGACCCCCCGAACGATGAATGACAGGGCCAATTCGGCACACATGGCAGTTATATACGAATTTCGCTCGTCGATCACGTATGCAGCGGCAGGGGCTTTTCCGGCCAGTTTTTTTTATTTCCGGCATTTGGAGATAACGAAATCGTTATCCACTACGGAGTACATACAGCCAGCCAGCCGCCCCAAATATCTCATCTTGCAGGGCAAAAAGCACACACACAGTACATATGTACATACATACGTATAATAATATATATCTATTTTATTTTATTTTTCAACTCCTACAAGGGCTACACAAAAACACGTACACAACGTCGGTCTGTGCTCATTGCTCCAGGTTCAATCACACACCTTGATCCACTCCCGGGACCCCAATTGCCGCTTCCTCGTCATCGTCACTTCAGGATAATACATTTTCGCTCACTGCCCGCTGGCCGCCCCCGTTTTTACCGTCGTCATCCTGCCGATGAAGCCGCATTATTCTCCGAGAACGCGCCCGCTTCCCTCCCCCTACCCTCCCCCCTACCCTCTCCTCCCCCTCGGCCCCATTTAGCAGATGTGAGACACGGTTGATTCCATTCTTTTGTGTGTGTATGCTCGAATTACGGCGCCGCGGAGGTCTCCTCCCCGACCTTGACCTCCTCCTCCTCCATGTCCGCTTTTAGATACTTGTCGCGCTCGCCCAGCAGGTACGTGAACTCGTCGTCCATGACCTTCCTGAAGACGTCGACGACGGCCTGGTAGGTCGCCACGCGGCCGGCGTCCTCCAGCTTCTCCACCGTGTGGTACACGAGCTGGACGAAGCCCGGCTCGATCGTCCCGGCGCCCTGGGGCCAGTCGCCCCGCCTGATCCTGCCCGTCCACCGGGCCCGCGCCGCGCACCGGAGGCACACCAGCCCGGCGGGCGGCGGCCGCGGCGGCGGAGGGAACGCGACCACCGACCCCCGCGAGACGTCGTTGTTGTCGCCGCCGCCGGGTCGCAACCCGCTCGGCGCGCACACCTGGTGCTTGGAGGTGTGGCATTGGCGGCACAGCAGGTCGTACTTGCACACGGGACAGCGGCGGCCTCTGCCCTTTTGGCTGAGCCACTCCCTGATGCATCGGTGGCAGTACATGTGCCCGCACGGTACGACGACGCAGTCTTTGCCCCCGCCAGGTTTGCTACTGCCGCCAACGCTGTCATAATTGACTGCTTCGAAGCAGATGGGGCAAACGGCCTTGGCCGGCCCTTCAGCTGCAGCTGCTGCTGCGGCGCCCTGCCGTCTGCGCATCTGAGCACACAACTCGGGCCAATACGACACTTCAGCGTCTTCCCAGGTTTCCCTTCTCGGCGGGCACAAGACAGTTGAGCTATCACATGGCGCCGCCATCACTCCAGGCCCACCAATCCTATCGGCCATTTTTTTTTTTTTCGAGTCTTGGCTTGGCGCTTGGCTTGGCTTGCTTGAGAGCGAAATGGGCGCTGATCGATGTGCCGTCGCCAATCGCAAAAATCTCTTGGCGTATATACCAGATCTTTTTATGTCCCAGACTCGTTCCCAAAAAAAGTCCCAAGTGAACACCGTATATAAAGCGCCTCGCTATAAACCTAAAAGAATTGATGAGAAGCCCCAGCTGATGATTGTCTTGCCCTTTTTTTTTTCTTCTTCTTCTTCTCACTGCGTCAACTATATCGTCATGATATATAAGTCCTTCTTGTGAGCACGGTTCCTGTTTCTTTCACAGCTGAACACAAACACAAGCTGAACCACCAAGGCGAACAATCACATGTGACATTTCCTCAGTAAGAACAGAACCTGTTTCTTTCTTGTTCCTTTTTTAGATTCATTCGTGTTCCGGATTTCTCAACAAGGCCAATTCGATCCAGTGTACTTGACCATCAAGGCACAGGCAAACCAGTGGTAAATATCTGAGAAATACTGATATTATAATTAATTTCAAACCCTATTTCTAATGTACAAGAGGCGATAGCCTCACCAGTCCCTGTGTCCATAGTTGATCCCAAAACTCCCGAATTTGTTAACACAATAGGTGCCCAATTGGTCCATTGCACGCTTCATGGATTATCACTCCCATCTGTCTGTCCATGCCCAGACCTCGAATATATACCAGTGACTTAGTGGCTGAGCGCAAGAGCTGAAAACATGCTCGCATGTCGCTGTCCATTTTCTCCCTCGCCAGAATAGCGCCCTCTAGATGTCTCGGGATCCGCTGCTGTGTCGCGCGCGCTTTCGGTGGCTGCTTGATGCCGGGTGCATCTTTTCGTTGCGTTCCCTCTTGAGCTTGTCGTCCAGGACGCGAGCTAGACGTGGGTCAGTACAAAGGAATCGGGTGAACGGGGAACAGAAAACACATACTAAGAACGTCATAACCGAACTGAGGGTGCTCCAAGCACAGCGCCTTGAATTCCGTCTCTGCCTCGGCCCGCAGTGTGTGCGACCGCGTGGCCCAGAAACTTGCGACGGGCGCGCGAATCGTCGTGTCGTCGGACTCGGTGTAAGCGTAAACGTAGCGGGCATAGGCAATCTCGCCCTTTGCGGTCGAATTGACACAGTGAATCTTAGAGCTGGCAAGGGTCTTGAGGCCTGGAACGCCAAACTTCTCGGCTAGGGTGTAAACTCGGGCGTGCTTGAGCAGCTGGTCGCCGGTGTCGTCAACCGAGGGGACTGAGGGATCGGACTCGAGCACGCGCTGGCCGGGCAGCTTCTTGGGGAAGTATTCGCCTGTGTAGAGATACTCGAGAAAAGAACCGACGGCTTCGATATCGAAATCAGTAAGTTCGATTTGGCGAGGCTGCGCAATGTGTTAGCCGCCACGAAATGCGACGCGCAAATTTGGCGCGGGCGGAGGTCGAAGAGAGGGGGTACCCACGCTTCCGTCTTCAACAAATTCATTGCAGATTGCCTGAAAATAAGGACTCTGGACGAGAAGTCCCTGATGCGCCGAAAGAACGGCCTGTTCGGAGTCGTTGGATCCCACAATGAGCGACACGATCGGGCTCGTCAGGTAGCTTGCGAAGGAAATTCGAGGGGGGGCGGCTGTTTCGGTCACAGTAAGTGCCTGGCTGTCGCCATTGGCATCGTCGGCCTCGTCGCCGGCCTGCGTATTCTCGGCCGTCTCGACCATCTCGACATCGGCGCCAGCCTCGGGGGCCTCGTCGGGGACGTTCTCGTGGGGCTGCTCTTCGGCCGGCATGGTTGGATGGTTAAACGAAAATGACTGGGTATCGCGTTGTAGAACAAATGAAATCGCGCCAAAAACGAGCGACAGGCGACGAGGACCGGGTTTGGTTGGTCACGGAGTTGGAAACGAAGCTCTCGTGGATGGGTGGATAACGATAAGAGTGGTGTGCCGCATAGTGGAGGGAGCTAGCTAATGGCGTCGGGCGAGTCCCTGAGCGACAGGAGAAGCTTGGCAGGTATGCCTCGCATTTCAGGCTTAAGGCCCGACAGATGCCAAAGTAAACCACCATAACCAGGCCTATATTGCATAGGTTTTTCCTCCTTTGTTTTTATTTAGAGGGGTCAATTGGCTGGTCCAATTGATTGGTGTCATTTTATTTAATGTTCAATAGCTATATTATTGGGGGACCTCTGATTATACCGAAAAAGGCTTACTAGCATGTATTCACCTCAGCTCCGAGATCGCAAGACATATGACGCAGAAATCGAGTAAGCTTTCAAGGCAGACCGGGGTAAATCGATATATGTACAATTCCATTTATAAATATTTAGCGGAGCCCCCTAAAATGTCACATTGCGTTACAGAGCTGACTAAATAACCTCACTATCACCAGTTACCACTTCATCGTAACCTACCCTACACGAGTTGTCGAGTGGGTCCGTTCGTCACTACCCCTCCCCCACCTATTCCATCGTTTCAATAGATTTCCTGAATCGGCAGGCGTGTATTACTCACCGGCTTGTCGAGGACTTTTTGTCGTCTTTGTACTTTCATCTTCCTCATATACCTATAGGATCTCGGATACTCGTCGTCGTACGGCCCTGAAAGGATGAACGGCTCAGCACAGGTTCGCATTCCACAGTCAATCTGGCTGTGACTCACTCCCTCGTCTTTTTCGCAAAAGCTGACCGCTGCCCCAGCTCGAGATCCGGCCTTCGCTGGCCGGGGCCCGCGATGCCCTCAACGAGGCCTGGTCCGACTCGAACCGACCGACACTCATTCCCGTCTGCGCAGAGTCGCCCGCCGACCTCCTGACGCCCTCTGCCATCTACCTGAAGCTGTCCTCCGGGTAACTAACTGCCCACCTCGCTGCACCGTCCCTGGACCGATCCTCTGACTCTTCCGGCGTAGCGCAACTGCCGAATACTCGTTTCTACTCGAAAGTGCCACTGGAAGCACAGAGACAGTGGGAAGATACAGCTTTATTGGCGCAAGTGAGACATGCCCGCTCCCCATGTCTCCCGCCGCCGCTGACCCAATGCGCTTTAGATCCCAGAAAGGTTATGAAGGCTGGCCCTGGCTATGACTACACCGGCGACCCTCTTCGTGCCCTCGAGGCCGAGCTCTCCAAGGACAAGGTCCTTGATATTCCCTCACTCCGACTCCCCAAGCTCTCCGGTGGAGCTGTTGGCTACGTCTCATATGACTGCATCAAGTATTTTGAACCAAAGACGGAACGCGCTCTCAAGGACAACCTCCAAATCCCCGAGGCACTTTTCATGCTCTTCAACACAGTCATCGCCCTTGACCATTTCCGATCCACATTGACCATCGTTACTCACATGGCTGTTCCCCAAAACCCTTCCGACGACATCCAGCCGGCCTATGACGAAGCTTGCGCAACTCTCCGAGCAACACTGGAAGTGATTAACCAACCAGAGACTCCTCTTCCCAAGCAGGACCTCGAACCCAAGCCAGGCGCCAATCTCGAATATTCCTCAAACGTAGGCCGCCGAGGTTACGAGACCTTTGTCACCAAGCTCAAGGAGTACATCAAACTTGGAGACATTATTCAGGCAGTACCTTCCCAGCGCTTCTCTCGAAGCACTGACCTCCACCCCTTCAACATTTACCGAACCCTCCGTACTCTGAACCCTTCGCCATATGTATTCTTCCTTTCATGTGCCGACTTTTACATTGTCGGAGCTTCACCCGAGTGTCTTATGAAGACGGATGGCTATGCCGCCCTTCCAGCTGACCCGCGATTTGGTTATACCGCGGCCGAGGCTCGCTCACGACCCAGGATCGTCAACCATGCTATTGCAGGCACCATTCACCGTGGCCGAAATGCCGCCGAGGATGAAGAGCTTGCGGCTCAGCTTCTCGCCTCCAAGAAGGACAGGGCTGAGCACGTCATGCTTGTTGACCTTGCACGAAATGATGTCAACCGTGTTTGCCACCCTAATACAGTCAAGGTCGACCGCCTGATGAAAATTGATCGTTTCTCTCACGTCCAGCACATTACTTCCGAGGTATCCGGTGTGTTGCGGCCCGAGTGCACACGTTGGGATGCCCTGCGATCCATCTTCCCAGCTGGAACAGTGTCCGGCGCACCCAAGATCCGTGCCATGGAACTCATTTATGAGTTGGAACAAGAGAAGCGAGGCATCTATGCTGGTGCTGCCGGCTGGTTTGGCTATGATATTGTCAGAGTGACTGGTTCTGACAAGAACAGCGAGGACCGAGTGTTCGTTGATGAGGGTCCCATGGATACCTGCATTGCCATTCGAACCATGCTCGTGAAGGATGGTGTTGCATACATGCAGGCTGGTGGCGGCATTGTCTTTGACAGTGATGAGACAGATGAATGGATGGAGACAATGAACAAATTATCTGCCAACCTTCGATGTGTGGAATTGTCAGAGCAGTACTTTGGCAACGGTGCCAGCGCCAGAACGGTCCAGCAGATTATTGCCGAAGAAAGGAGGAAGGGCGAAGAGGAGGTAAAGGCTGCCCAGAATTAAAAATTATAAATTTAGAGATTCTCTCCCTTAGACCATTGATACAAGCATGTTGATGGAATCTCTGTTCTTTGTCTTTTTTGCTATAGACTGATATTAGGTATAGAAAAGTAAATTAAAACCCCAGTGAAACTTATTTTTCGTACGTAAAGGGCAACTTGATATAATGGCTCGATGTCTTTATTTCTGCGTATGTGTACACACCCCAGAATAAATGGCAATGATTGAGTGGGAATGCCATCATTGTGTAATTAACTGGAAAGCTACTCATAATGATTGCCCATGAAACAGTATATCCTAGATGATATTTATGCCCCCTGATAACCGAAGCTGAAGTGTGTTTGGTGATTTAAGAACATGAACTTCCACAGTCGTTGCCCCAACTAACTGTATTGATACAATAGGTGGTAACATCAAAAAGATGTTCCTTGGGAGAGTGAAGAAGAAAAGGGTTGGCTTTTATGTTGTTTACATGACTCGATCAAATGATCGAAAAATGTCAATTCATAGGCCGGAGTTCTGGCTTGTCGACAGAAACCGGCAAATGGCTCACGAGTCTGATTCATACAGGGGAGGCGACTCTATATCAACAATGATTTGGACCAATTCTCATTTAATATGATAAACAAATTATGACTGCGACCTGCCCTTCCTCTGTTTCTAGACCATGGTTTTAGTAAAGATGAATCATGGCTTTTAAAACGGGTTGAGGACTGCCTACTTAAAGCGACCCATGTCCAAGTTTGCTTCCATAATTGGAAGCAAACAAAAGACCTCGTGAATTGATTGCTGTTGTGAAATAGTTCAGCAGAACTGGGCCTTGAAACATGCGTAAATTCCCCAACATTATTAGTATAAGAGCCCCATTGTGAAATTGAAGTCCTCACTTTTACATTCTCGTCAGTTACTGACAACTCCCATCAAATACCATGAACGAGGCAACAATGGGAGATCCTATCTCTCCAACCAAAGATGCACCTCATGACTCTGGTATCATTACGGAGGCATACTGGCCGGAACTGAAGAAGGCTATCCGGGAAGACCCGTCACTACTCGAAAAGAAGGGACTCGAATGTCCAATTTGTTACGAAAGAATGCCTGTCAATGCCAAGACGCAGGTGGAAGACACAGCCACTCCCGTCTCTTCTCAATCAGCTCGTGTTTCCTGCTGTGGGCATATTTTCTGTACGAAATGCCTTCTTGACTGCTTTTCGCGTCCTTTTCACGACTCATACCGATTCCGCTGCCCCATATGCTCTGTATCCTGGAAGCACATCATGTGCTGCCATATCAACAAAGGCTGCAAGCTGTCTATGCTGCTGAACGACCTCGACATCGGGCCAAAGACCTTTCTTGAGGGGGGAAGGCTTTCAAAAACCTGCGCCGAGTGTGCTCTCGATATCCTGGTGAGGACCTTGTTGAGGGAAGTCATACCGCGATTGGACACAACGATTTTGATGCCTGAAGAGCACTTCGGGGTATCTGTGTGGGATGGATCCACCGAAACATTCCACACCTCAAGAGCGCTGAAGATTGGGAGGATGGAATTGACATCCAGGGATGTGAATCTTGGGGAGGTCTACGAAGACAGAATGCAGCAACTGGTGAAGAATCTGGCGGTGCTTTACGAATCGAATTGGTCCGATGTGAAGCCCGTTGTCAAAATTGTGGCATGCAAGTGGGTTACTGCATGGAAGAACCTCCAGAACGCCGTGGAACAAGCTCTGGAAGCAAGCGTAGCTCCGTTGTCTATCGACACGGGATGGGAAGAAGCGCAATTTACCTTCTACGACAGTGATTCCGGCGACGAGAACTATGAAAGACCCGAGGATGACGAAAGCGATGGGGGCGATGAAAGCAATGAGAGCAATGAGAGCAATGGGAACAACGAGGGCGATGACGGAGACGAAGACGTTGAAATGAACGACTATATCGGAACTAATGAACTAGATCAAGGCTATTATGGCAACGATATCAACGACATCAATTTTTTGGATGACAGCGAGGGCAGTATTGAGTAGGGAAACATAGAATGGCTAATGACGACTGGGCGGATGAACGGAAAGATTGCTTTGATAACTTGTTTAAGCCTTTGTTCACTACAAATAGGGATCGGTGGTATACTAGAGAAATAGCAGATAATATTCTGCAATGTATTCTAATTGGATTAATGGAGTTTAGATAATATCAAAGTCCACGGTCAAGCCGGGGAGAATCTCAATCGACTTGGGGCTCTCATTGGTGCCTAAAAAGGTGAATCGGATTTCCGACTTGGCGTCCTTATTTTCCAGGACGGACAAGGAAACTCGATGGTTGCCTTGAGTGGAGCCGGAGTAAACGTCGTATTTCCATCCATCCTCTGTGCTGTCCTCCGCCTGTCCAGTCCTGTGGATCGCGTCGTAGACAGGCTTGAAAAGAGAAAAGTCGCTCTCTGCAACGAGAACCTTGAGCCGGGAGACTCCCTGGGCCTTTGATGGGTGATTGGTATGTGCGACCAATCCATTGTCATCCTTGTAAGGAACCCGCAAATGTCTGGGTGTTCTGTCCAGACACCAGAACGGAGCGTTTCCGGGCCAGCCATTGTCCCCGGTCTTGTCCTTTGTCCACGCCACCGCCCATTTCAGTACAGTGCTGTCGGGTCGTGTTCGCCCGCCTGCCTGAGGGTCTGTGTATGTGATGCCGTTGCCGCCCTCCTGAACGCGTTGCTGGACATGCGTAAAGTCGGACTCGTCAGGCAGGGTGTAGGCCCAGTCAATGACATGCCCCTCTTCAAGCTTCCCCCACCGGGCACTGTGTCGCTGTTCTTGGCTGATGTTCTTATTGAAAGAAATGAGCTCGAGGTAAGTGCCGTCTGGGAGAATGACAAGCTTGTTAACGGTCAACCCTCCAGCGTGCTCGCCGCCGTCAATTACGGTGAGGACATTCTCGAGGCGCTGGGGGAGTTCAAAAAGAGTGTCGTACGGGACTAGAATGACAATATGGTCCAGAATTGGACGCGAGCTGGATTTTGCTGCCATTTTTTATTCTATGAGCTGTAAATTTGTAGTTTTGAGTTGATTCCGTCGTGGTGAGGGGAATTGCGGGGGGATGAAATGGTGTAAGCTGATCGCGTCATTACAACATTGCGTGCTGGTTAACACGCAAGGTAAATAGCTCATGACTAACATAATGAAAGAATTATGTAACGCAAATGAATCTACAAGACAATCATGAATAATTGTAAGTAAAGCCAATATGTGAATATCTTCAACAGCAGCCGGGAAAAATAAGCTTTATTCCATAACGGCTATGTTGGGGCGACGGCCCAATGATAGGCGGCCGCTGAACTTCGTCACGTTCAGGCTGAATTCACACCGCAGTGCAGCAACTCATTCCATTTGTCGCTTAAAGTAAAAATTTCCCCAATAATAATGGCAGAAAGAGGATCGCATTTGGGTGCTCAATTTATCGGAAATGAGCACACCATCTTGTTGAACGGCGCAACCTCACCATAACTTATTTAGACATTCAGCTTTGCGGCACAGAATAGGAGGACATGAAAACCGCATAACTTCATCTAACAAAAAGGAAGTAATTCAAGAAAATTTGATCGTCGTGGCCATTGATTATACCTATCTATTCTATGCAGACGTGTAATAATGCTAAATGTAAAAGCACCTCGATACTCGCTTCTTACCTGCATCATTACCATTCGGGATAGAGATTAGGCATTCGCTAATGCATTTAAATCACATGCGTAATTATAATAAGTGCACTGGTGGCAGTCATAAATCACCTTCTCGTTGTCAATGGGATTTAAACCGGACGCCCTATGAGCTGATAATCCTTGTTCGGATCACATAAAGCTCAACTTCCCCGCATCTCATCCCGCCACCCTAATAGACGGCTCGTGCCTTGCATCCCCGCCTGAGAGGACCAACCATTGCCAACGGGCCAAGTTTAGTCTCAAATGAGGGCGTCGGGTCGTCGTGGTAGTCTTCCCCGACCTAGACGCATATCGTATTCGGCGGTCTTCCCGAAAGCAGATATGCTGTTTGCTGTGCCTGGACATCTGTCCCTGCCTAGCGTGCGCCGAGGCCGAGGAAGTCTGGGGAAGATTGACATCTGATCGCCATCCCGGCCCGGCTGACAGGGGATATTATCCAGCATCACTCGCCTATGCGTTCTAAGCCACTTATGTGTGTTTCCTGGACCTGGGCGATTCCACAAATGGACGGCAACTAGGCCCTAGCGATGCTATTTGAAGGTTCAACCCTCTGCCTTGTTTTCGCCCTGCTGGGCTTCCTGATCTGAACCCCGCAGAACTAGTGGGAGACCCTGCTGCTTATCCGAACAGGCCCGGATCTCGGAGCCGAGTGGTGGAGTTTTTATAATCACTTCTGGGACGGGAAAATATTACATTAGCCTGCAAGAATTGTATTTGAACCAACGGCGCGATTTCAATTGCTTTGTCAATGTAGAGTGCAGTGTATAGCTGTGGCTCAAAAGAAGATGGAATTATTCGGAAGTCGCCGCTCGCGGGGCAAGGTATATGTCCTGGATATTATTGCTCATCACATCACACTTCTGCACGAGCAGGGGAGTTAATTTGATGAGAGGTCAGTTGTTGGTCATGTTGACACTTAAATTGGCAAGTCTCCGTGTTCACCGACCAATGAAACCCTTCCCCTCCCCTCCTTCGTTTGCGAATAGGTTCCTTTGCACGGATCTTGGCCTCTTCTGGAGGGTTTGACTTCGGCCGATACTCTCAAGGCGACGATATTGGGAGCAAAGAGTCATTTTGCTTCGTCGGGGCTAACGAGAAATGAACCTAAGCAATTGCAGCGGCGTGTCCGGGGTGGAAAGGAGTTGGGCTGAAATCATGTGAACTTGACGAGAAATGAACGCCGAGGCTCCATCACCAAGTGTAATTAGGTAATGACCCCTCGGGGACCCTGAAGCTTCCTGCTGCTATATAGACTGTTGTTATTGCCCGTATAGTTTTGGCGTAGTCCTCTCGTCTACTGAACCACTCCTCTCGTTTCTTCACCTAGTCAATAGCTGGGTGCTGATACCACCAATCGTTAACAATTGGGATAGTTGGTTGGATATCAGTCACTCAACAAGATGAAGAGGTCCTTGGGCTCTGCCAGCCTGTTGGCATTCGCTCACCTTGCTACTGCACAAAAAGCCTGCCTTAGCCTTACGACTTTGTTTCCTGACTGCGCAGTAGGTTGTCTACTTTTGGTTCAATAATATCGGCTAACCAAGATAGTTCCCATGTGTGACATCTGCTGGATCAGCAGTTGGCTGCACTGTGTCTACGGATCTCGCATGTAAGTGAAACACATGCCGTTTTATCGTGTTATGCTTATATACCTAGGCCGTTGCGACCCAACAACTTCTCGCTTGATCCAAAATAGTGCTGTGGCATGCGTGATTGCTGCTTGCACAGGGTCAGGTGAACTTGCAAGCGCTCTTGCTGCCGGCCCCTCCATTTGCGGATGTGTCGCCACGGCCGTTCCAGATGTAACCACAACGACCAGTCAGCCGGAACCGACAACCACCGAAACAACACCCAGCCCTCCATCAGAAACGACAACTGAACAGCCGCCAGAGACGACGACCCAACCACCATCAAACACATATGAGAACCCGACCGATACGATCACCTCAACACCCATCGAGACCAAGCCCCCGAGCGGCGGCTGCGATACAGAGAGCCCTTGTCAAGCAAGCATCGATGCCGTCCCTAAATGTGCTGAGAACTGCCTCTCATCAGCGGCTGTTACTGCTGCAAGCTGCTCCTTTGACGACTATGGGTGCCAATGTTCGTCAACGGCTGTTATCCAGAACGCGGCCCAGGGCTGTGTGATTGCGGACTGTGGTCTTACTGGTGCTATTCAAGTTTTGGGTGCCGTCGGAGAAGTGTGCTCATGTGTTTCGGCCAATCCAACAACACCATGCACGGAGACGGCAACGCAGCCTCCATCGGAGACGGAAACAAAGACGGAAACGGAGACAAAGCCTACCGATACTGAGACTGGAGGGCAATCTGAGAGTCAGACCGAGACGGAAACTCAGACAGAATCCCATACGACAAAATCTGACGAGCCCACCCAGACAGAATCCCACACGACCAAGTCTGACGAGCCTACCCAGACAGAATCCCATACGACAAAGTCTTGCACGGCTGGAACCACGGAGGAATGCGGCCCTGTGGCCTCGACTGCCATTCCGGCATGCGCTCAGCCATGCTTTACCAGCGCTGCACCTAGCATTAATTGTGCTGTCGACGATTATGCTTGTCAATGTCAGGCAGATGCTCAAGCCTCTCTATCCCAGATTTTGCTTCCATGCGTCCTCACCGCATGTGACTCTGGTGACCTTCCTGGCATCATTACTGGCGCAAGTTCCGTTTGTGCGTGCGCAACCGCTGCACCGCCTGCGAACGAGTGTACTACAACCGGAGACGTGACCGTGACCGAGACCGGGACCGGGACCGGGACCAAGTCGCACACAACCAAGACCTCTTACTCGGAAACCCAGCCAACCGTTACTGAGCCTCCGGAGACAACTTCAACTTGCACGGGCGGTTCCACGCAAGATTGTGGACCCGTGGCTACGACAGCCGTACCTAGCTGCGCTCATGCTTGTTTCTCGTCTGCAGCTCCAAATGTTGGCTGTGGTGTCAACGACTACGCATGCCAATGCGAATCTGCGGCCCAAGCGAGTCTCTCCCAGCTCCTCCTCCCATGCGTGCTCACAGCGTGTGATTCTGGTGACTTGAACGCGGTGATTACTGGAGCCAGCTCGGTCTGCGCCTGTGCCAATGCTGCGCCCACCGGTGGATGTGCCACAGAGACCCCTCCATCGGGAGGAGATGATACAACAACAACAGACACCACGCCCACAACAACCAAGAAGCCAGGTGACAATGGAGGAGGAAGCGATACGACAACCTGTGTTGATGCTACGACTTCAGACTGTGGTCCTGTAGCCACTTCTGCTGTCCCATCTTGCGCTCAGGCATGCTTTACCTCTGCTGCTCCACAGGTTGGATGCGATGTTCATGACTACGCTTGTCAATGTGAGGCTGAAGCACAGGCAAGTCTCTCGCAGCTTCTCATCCCGTGTGTTGCAACCGCCTGTGACTCCAACCAACTGCCCGGCGTCATTACAGGTGCAAGCTCAGTGTGTGCCTGTGCCACTGCACCTCCCTCGGGTGGTAACTGTGGAGGATCTGGCGGCGGCGGCGGCGGTGGAGGCAGCGGTGGACAGAACCCAACCAAGACTGGGGGTACTACAAAGCCGACTGGCGGTAATGGAGGAAGTGGTGAGAGCTCTACTTGCGTGCCGGCCTCCATCACGTCTGCAAACTGTGGCCCCGTTGCTACGTCGGCTGTTCCATCTTGCGCTCATGCCTGCTTCTCATCTGCTGCTCCAAATGTCGGTTGTGGCGTGAATGACTATGCTTGTCAGTGCGAAGCAGAAGCGCAGGCTTCCCTTTCACAGTTACTTATACCTTGCGTTGCTACCGCTTGCGACTCCAACCAGCTCGCTGCTGTCATCACCGGAGCCAGCTCAGTATGTGCATGTGCTCAAGCCGAACCTACCGGCGGAAGCGGCTGCGAGGGATCGGGTGGCTCTGGAGGTCATGGTGGAGGCAGCGGCGGCAGCGGAGGTAGTGGAGGCAACGGAGGCAGCGGCGGCCATGGTGGTTCAGGAGGAAATGGAGGCGGCAATGGAGGCGGAAATGGAGGTGGTAATGGAGAAGGTAATATCACCACTTGCGTTTCTGCCACCAAGACTGGAAACAACGGCGGAGTTACCACGTCCACCTCTTGCTACTGCGTTTCTGGAGGCCAAACCATCACCAAGCCAGTTCCTACGCCTACAGGAAAGGGCAGCGAGAACAACAATGGCGGCGGCGGCGGTAAAGGCGGAGAATCCAGTGGAAGTGGCAGTGGCAATGGCAGCGGTAGTGGAAGTGGAAGCAGCGGAAGTGGAAGCAGTGGTAGCAGTGGAAGTGGAAGCGGCAGTGGCAGTGGCAGTGGCAGTGGAAGCAGTGGAAGCTCTGGGTCTGGAGAGTCGAGCTCTGGGTCAAAGTCGGGATCCCCTTCGGAGACTGAACCCGCCGTTGTTGTTGGATCTGGAGCTCGTTTCGAGATCGGCCTTGTCGCTGGCATTTTCGGCGCCTTCTGGCTCGTGGCGGTGGCCTTGTAGTTGGCTGAACGGATGATTTACGAAATGATTGGATAATTCTTCTTCTCACTCTTTACAGGGTACGACCTTGGGTTTTTTTTTTGCATTTTTATTTTCACCTGCCATATCCCGCGGATGGTAGGCTACATGATATATACGCGGAGGCACTTGATAATTGATAACTCACTCCTTGGAATAATTAGGCCTTGGTTTATGATAAAGATTTTTATATAATTATCGGCTCTGAATGCGAAAGTGTGAAAATTGACAGTAATTCGGGACTTCTCAATGTATGCGTTGTCGCCTTGAAGCTGCCACCAGCGTGCTCGGCTGACGCTGCAAGTGCTCCATTAGGAAGCTTTCAATAAGCGATCTGGCAACATCCAATAGAAGAATGAATTGTTGAAATTTACCGCCATCTCGTTTCGCTTCGTCAGGGGGGGCTTTAGCATCCTCTGCTCGTTCGAGAGTGAGATATAAGCGCTTACATACTACGCCCATCTAGACCAGCCGCTTGTTTAGTGGTCGCCTGGTTTTGAACCGAGTGACGTGGTGTGAAACAGATTATAAATCTTCCGTTTTGCCGCCTAGCGCGACAGGGCTATGCTGATTGTTGCATTGAGATTGAAGAAGGAAATCGCCGTGGGTCACTTGCCGATGACCCGGACGAGGTAGGTGATTGACTCGGCACCCATGACAGCGTCGGTTTTACTTTGTGGCTGAGAGTAAAATCCGACAAGCTTGTGCCCATGAGCGAGAATAAAAGCCAAGAATGGTCAGCACTGGAACATTGCATTATTTTCTTCGCATCTTCACAACTCTACAAGCCTCGAGATCCTACCAACAAAATGACGTCGCTATACCAGCAATCCGTGCCAGTCTTGGTCAAGTACCTCAAAAGCCTTTCAGGCATTCTTCACAAGGCCGCCAAGTTCTGTGACGAGAAGCCTATCAAGCCGGATGTTATGATTTCGTACAGGCTGATTGAAGACATGAGGGGGTACGACAGCCGTCTTATGGTTGTGGCTTTTGCTGACTCTCTACCAGTCTTGCATACCAGGTGCAGTCATGCTCTGACACGGCTAAATGGGGCGTGAAGCGCCTAGGTGTTCCAGATGTGCCGGCTTTTGAGGATAACGAAACCACATTTGAGGAACTCCAGGAGCGCATTAAGAAAACAATTGAAGTGCTGGAGGAGGCGGATGCCGATATCATCAACAGCAAGGTAAATGAGGAGGTCATCATGGAGACCAAGATGGGAAACTTTAAGTTTGAGACGGGTCAGCGGTACATCTCTGAGTACATCATCCCCAACTTCCACTTCCATTTAACGTCGGCATACTGCATCTTGCGAACGCAGGGAGTGCCGATCGGAGCCTTCGACTACTTGAAGGACGTTTTTGTTAAGGTCTGAGCAGGAGCCGTGTCGGCGAGATGGGGCCGGGTGGATTCACCGCCAAATTGGGACTCAGTATGCAGAACCGGGGATTATTCTTGAAAGGGGGCCGGGATTTGCCCGCCTCAACAATTCTATAAAAACCTCAAAGATAGAGTCGATATAATATATTGACAAGCCAACGTCTCAATTCAAACCGAATCTCTGTCAAATCAGACAAAATGGACGCTCAAAATGGCACCACAACTAAGGGAGCTCCCGAGGACCCGGTGACAAACGAGGAGAGAGCTGTGCATGTCCAGAAAATTATGGACCGCTTCTTCGTAAACAGCCCGATCTACTCCCTCATGCTCCAGTCCATCAAGCTCGTCAGCGCCACCCGCGGTGCTGTTACAACATCTCTCGTCCTCGAACCAAAACATGTCAACAGCAGGGGGACTCTCCACGGCGCCGTATCAGCCACAATTATTGACTTCACCACCGCTCTCGTTGTCGCAGCCTGGGACCTGCGCGACTCAACAGGTGCCAGCGTGGACATGCACATCAGCTACCTCAGCACGGCCAAGGTCGGAGACACTGTCGAGATTCTGTCGACGATTGAAAAGTTTGGAGGAAGCTTGTCGTTCTCCACAATTCGCATTTCCAAGGTTGAGGCGGACGGGACCTCGACCCTGGTGACGCTTGCACAGCACACCAAATACGTTCGCAAGGCGGGGGCTGCTTCGACTCAAGCACCAAAAGCATAGAGACAAAATTTAAATTAGAATAATGAAGAATAGATTTGTTTCTCTCTTTGATAGAAGTCTAACTATACATCTGATCTGACTGCGCCGGGCTAGGTTCTGCCGGTTGACGATGTGATGCCACCATCCACCACAATCTTCTGGCCAGTAATGTACCTGGCCTCGTCGGAAACAAGAAATAGGGTTGCATTAGCGACGTCCCACGCGTCGCCCATTTTGCCCATGGGTACCTGTCCTGCCCTCATCTTGGCGAACTCCTCGTAGCCACCTGGAAGCGGGTACCGTTCCGACAGGTTGAAGGTGTAAGGCGTCTCCATTAGCCCCGGCACCACAGTGTTGAGCCTCACACCCTTTGGTGCGTATGCGACGGCTGTGGCTTTGACGAACTGCATAATGGCTGCTTTTGTCGTATTGTATGCGATTTGGGGCTTTCCGATGTATCTCAACCCCGCAACACTCGAAATACATACAATTGAGCCACCTGTAGTTTGCTTCTCCATAATTGGGAGCACATGGTGGCAGGCCAAATAGACACTCTTCAGGTTGATGTCCACCTGTGAGTCCCAAGTTTCCTCAGACATTGTCGCAGCATCCCCGGGCTGGGACTGTCCGACATTGACGAGTAGAATGTCGATACGGCCATGCTTGGCAATGCACGCATCGACGAGAGCCTTGACAGACTCCGAATTTGTGGCGTCAGTGGCGACGACGTCGCATTGGCCTCCTTCAGCCTGAATAGTCTCTGTGGTCTTTTGGGTGGAAGCAATTGTTCTGTTGCCACCAAAGACGACGGCGCCTTGTCGAGCAAAGAGGACGGAGCAAGCGGCTCCAATTCCCCACCCCTGCGTGCCCGACTGCCCCAGTCCAATGACCAGCGCGACTTTGCCCTTCAAGTCCAGCATGTTGATTGAGATGTCCGAGATGAAGCGATAAAATTCGGCGTGCTAATCTAGGCTGTGTGAGGAACACCCTCAGGCATGTGTTATTTTATTTCATGACATAGCCTGTTTCTTGCGTCGATTCATGTGTAAGAGTTTGTAAGTGAGTCAGTAGTGACGGACCATCCCGTCGGGGAAATCGCGCAGCGCGGAGATTCTCCGTCTGTGGCGCCGCCCCTTGTGATAGGCTAGGGATGACGACTTCCGGAGTCAGTAATACATAACCCATGATAGGCCAGCGCTGGAATGGGAAGAGCGGCATCCTTGACATATCAATCATCCATTGCACCAGACGTATCGATTAATTCAGAGAATATCCATTCATTCATTCATTCACAATGGCGGATGCTCAGGGCCAGGAACAGGCTGTCAAGCCCAATTCCGATTATGACCTCGATAACCCCATCACGTCTAAAGTTGGCCTGCGCCAAGGACTTGCTTCATACGGAGACCCTCACTTCTCTCTTTTCCTCCGCAAGGTGTTCATCAAGGCCTTGGGATATAGTGAAGATGCACTATCACGACCAATTATTGGCATCGTGAATACTTACTCAAGTTTTAACCCATGCCATGCCAACATCCCCCAATTGATCGATGCCGTGAAACGCGGGGTACAATTGAATGGGGGTCTCGCGATCGACTTCCCAACCATCAGCATCCATGAGTCCTTTTCTTCACCCACAAGCATGTATCTCAGAAATTTGATGAGCATGGATACGGAGGAAATGATCAAGGCCCAGCCTTGCGATGCTGTGGTGCTTATTGGCGGTGGGTCCTGTGTTTGAACAAACTAAGACATTGCTAAACATTTGTTAGGCTGTGATAAGACCACCCCCGCCCAGTTAATGGGAGGAATCTCTGCAAACAAACCTATTCTTCATCTGGTGACAGGTCCTATGATGCCCGGAAGCCACCGAGGTGTGCGAATCGGAGCCTGCACGGATTGTAGAAATAACTGGGCCAAGTTCAGAGCTGGGACGATAGACATTGAGGATATTTCCGCCATCAACGATGAACTGGCGCCAACAGTAAGGCTCTCCAATTTTTTGCTATTTCAGTGATCGAGTCTGACTAAATAAATTAGGGTGGAACTTGTGGTGTCATGGGCACAGCAAGTACAATGGCTTGCATTCTTGTCGGCCTTGGAATGATGCCCTTTGCTGGTGCCTCGGCCCCGGCTGTCTCATCATCTAGACTCCGCATCGCAGAGGAGGCCGGAAAGAACGCGGTGGCAGCAACTAAGCAGCTAGAGAAGCTACGACCACAGGCTCTCCTTACTCGCGAGTCCTTTCTCAATGCGATAACAGTCCTCCAAGCCATCGGAGGATCTACAAACGCAGTGGTGCATTTAATGGCTATTATTGGGCGACATCCCAAGGTTGCTGGAACCATCGACTTGGACACAGTGGACGAAATTGGCCGTAAAACACCTTTAGTCGTTGATTTGAAGCCTAGTGGAGACAATTACATGACTGATTTCCACAATTCAGGTAAATAACCCATCTTCTTTTTGCTCTTCCTTACTTACTAATAGTTTTGTAGGCGGAATGCTCGCGCTGTTCCACGAGATAAAGCCACTGCTTCACCTGGATGCGCTTACAGTAACGGGATTTACCCTGGGCCAAGAATTGGCCAAGGCATCTTATACGAACGTTCCAAGGGAATTGAGTGTCATTCAGCCATTCGACAAACCGCTCTACCCAGCATCGTCGCTAGTCGTTTTGAGAGGCAACATCGCCCCTGGAGGAGCTGTTATGAAGGCCAGCGCCTCGAAAGATAGGCGCCTACTGAAGCACTCTGGTCCGGCTGTTGTCTTCAAAAACTCTGCAGACCTTGCGGAGAGGGTTGATAGCCCTGATTTGGAGGTAACCCCAGACAGTGTGCTTGTTCTCCAAAACATCGGCCCAGTAGGCAACCCAGGCATGCCTGAAGCCGGTTTGATCCCCATACCTAGGAAGATTGCCTCGCAAGGCGTTCTAGACATGCTTCGATTGTCAGACGGCCGAATGAGTGGTACCGCGGGCGGCACAATTGGCCTCCACATTTCTCCCGAAGCCACGGACCCGACATCTGTTTTTGGAATTGTCAGAAACGGTGACATCATTACGTGTGATATTGATGCTCGAGTTCTCCGAGTTGAAATCTCGGACGAAGAGATTAAAAAGAGAATTGAAGAGAGGGTGCGGCAATTTCAGGGCAGTGACATGCCTTGGGAGACGAGGAATACTACGAGAGGCTACCGAGGCCTTTACATGCGCCATGTTAACCAAGCTCAGGGTGGTGGTGACTTTGACTTTCTTACTGCTGAAGGACCAAAGTGAGGTGTTATACCTCGGAATTACATCATATACAGACACAAAAAATTATATTTCTCTTTTCATACTATCCTTTCTTTTAAACGAGATGACTGATCTTGGTGACTTGAAATCTCATTCTTTGTCTTGGGCGATACATAGCAGAATCTACTTCTAGAAATAACTTTGTCTTTATGCGAAAGAGCACAAAGTATGAATTACTGATTGAAATAGCTGTTGTATTTATAAAAATTACTGTCAGGTAGATTAATTTGCGCGGCGTTGTGATGTGGCAGGTTACAACGGCGTAGACTAGAAGGGGCTGAATGAGGCTAATTGATATCTTTTTATGGCTGGTGTGACGCTCTGGCCGCTTCTGAAATCATGCGAGACTGGAACCTGAGGTATTAAATATGCAGATTGATGCATTAGGCCGCCACCCAGATACTGGATGCGAACTACGAATCACGGGTGGACACAGCCGCCTAACCGGAGTTTTGTTTCACCAAACTCCGTGGAAGACTTCGTTTGGCACCAAAGTAGAAGCGGGGAAGCTGTTTTACGGTTTGTCTTGATTCTACATCATCGTTGTGTTCTCGAAATCGTCTGAAGCTTGTCGCTAGTCTTCCAGAGAGGTTTGAGAATTATATTCATGGAGCAGTTTCGCCTCAGCGCGACCGACGGCTAACATGAATGGTGTCGCGGACACTGGGTTTACCTATCTCTACCAGGGTGGGGATGATCCATCAACTGAGTACTACACCCTAACATTCATTTCCTACACCCTAATGTTTATTTGCTGTATCCTAATATTTATTTCCTATACCCTGATGCTTATTTATTATACTTATACTATCATGCTTACTTCTTACACCCTAATATTCATTCCATACACTCTTTAAGCTCTCCATACTGACGGATAAATTACTTAGTATCGTCTTCGTCCATGGCTTGGGTGGCCATCCGCAACGTACTTGGTCAACTAAACAATCCGAGTCAGTCGTCGGGACAGGAACTCGGCTGCGAAAACGCGATCGATTTCTACCCAGCATATTCCGGCGAGCGAATAAATCAACAAAACTAGGGAATGTGGGCATTACTTATCCTGCTTTAGCGTCAAGGGAACTGGAATCGGACCAAGAGGCCACAATCAACAATGACTCTAGTCTCAATACTATCAGTCAAACTTTTTGGCCCCGGGATTTGATACCACAGGACTTCGCCGAAGTTCGAGTCATGACATATGGCTATAATTCTGACCCTCGAGAATCCTTTCAGAACAACCTTTCTACCCTAAGTAAAGCACTTCTTACAGAATTAGCAAATCAGCGGATAAATACAGTAAGTGTATTTCAGTGAGTTCATTGTGGATGTATCCATTAAGTCGAGAAACTCAGCCGGACCGGCCCATTATATTCGTTGCGCATAGTCTTGGAGGCATATTAGTAAAGAAAGTGGGTTTACATTGTCTATGCGGAATATATCCAAGGAAAGATATTTTAACTCAATAAACCCTAGGCTCTAGACCGGTCCCACCTCTCCACCGGTAGAGATGCGCGATTAAAATCAATCCGAGACGCGACTAGAGGCATCATTTTCTTCGGAACCCCACACTCCGGCTCGGATATGACATCCTGGGCTGAAGTACTGAGGAGAGTTTTCGGTGCATTTAAGGTGACCAACAGAAGCCTGCTTGCATCATTAGATTCTAAGCATGACAATGGGCAACTGGAAGAATTGAGGATTGATTTCGCCAAAATGCTAGGTCCCGCCAAGGAAAAGAAGCTTCAAGTTGTCAATTTCCGCGAGACTCAGCCCCTAGCGGATGCACGGATTGGTCCCGTGGCAAACCTTGTGAGTTATCTACTGCCAAGCCTAGTAAGATGTACTTACCTAGTAAGGTTGTATCACTCGCATCCGCTAGTATAGAATCAGAATGGGCTTCAAACGAGACTTTAAATGGGAATCACATGACCATTTGCAAGTTTGGTGGACCTAATGATCAAAAGTATCTGTTATTCAAGGCTGAATTATCCGATTTTCTCCAGCATATTGAAAGAGAGGAACAACCAGAAGGTATATAGAAGATGGACTCATTCTAATATAGCTGCTAATTTATGCTAGAGGAGCTTCCTGAGGAGGCTTTCGAGTGGCTGCCAAAACTACTTACTTGCCCATACAGGGAACGTAAAGACACCCCTAATCCGCCACGGGCAGAAGGGACATGCGAATGGTTCACCTATCATAAATTATACAAAGACTGGCAACAAAGTAATGGTGCAAGTCTGCTATGGGTTTCTGCAGATCCTGGCTGCGGGAAGTCGGTCCTAGCCAGACATCTTGTTGATAATTTATTACCAAGCAGCAAGAAGAGGACTACATGCTACTTTTTCTTCAAGGATGGCTACCCGGACCAGACATCAATAACCGGAGCTCTATGTTGCGCCCTACACCAAATATTTAAACAACGCCCTGCCACATTCTCTGCTCAAATTCTTCGGCAGTTCAAAGAGGACGGGGATAAAATACTAGATTCCTTTACTAGTCTTTGGAACATGCTTGTTTCTATCGCGAAACACCAGAAAGACAGGGAGGTTGTTTGCATTTTGGACGCCCTGGACGAGTGTAATGAAGCAGGGCAAAGTCTACTCATCAAAGCTATTAGTGCCTTCTACTCCAATGTAACAACCCAGACCCCGGCTCTAAAGTTCATCTTAACAAGTCGACCGTATCTCGATATTAAAAATAGGTTCTCCTATCTCGAGCGTCAAATACCAACGATTCACTTAAGTGGAGAAAGTGAGGAGGAGATTGAGAAGATATCTAAGGAGATCAATGTGGTGATTCAACAGAGAGCAACAGAAATAAGTAATAAACGCGGTCTGAGTCCGGAAGGACGTGACGTCCTGATTACAGAACTCTCTCGGAATCCTAATCGCACATATCTATGGCTACATCTCATCATTGATGAGATTGACACTATTCTCCTTACACCAGGAAAGATCCGATCAAAAGTTCGGCAAATTCCTAAAACAGTCGATGAAGCATACAACCGAATCTTATCTAGGAGTAAGGATATACTGTTAGCTCGGCGGCTTCTACATATTGTTGTAGCAGCAGAAAGGCCACTTACACTGAAGGAGATGGCTCTGGCTTTATCAATCGGACCTGAACATAAGTCGCTTGACGATATCGAGCTAGTTTCAGAAGATACATTCCGAAATGACGTTCGGGAACTTTGCGGGCTCTTTGTGACGGTCCTCGACTCACAGATATACCTGTTACATCAAACAGCCCGGGAGTTCTTGGTTCCTTTGCAAGTTATGGGCCGCTCATTTTCTCCTGGCACATCTACGTCGTCGTTACAATGGAAGTTCACAATCCACCTTGAAGAATCAAATCGCATAATCGCCGAAATATGTCTGTGGAGACTTACCTTATCAGATGTCTGTCTAACCAACATACAAAATAATATCAAGGCTCAGAAAAAGGACAGTAGAACTGATAGTGACATGGGTGGCACTAAGAAATCAATTGAACACCTTGCTGACCGCACGTTACTGGGCTTCGCCGCGCAGTATTGGGCTGGGCATTTCCGAAAAGGTGATGTGAAGAACAGAGCTTCAATAATAGAAATGGCGGTGGCCTGTTGTAGTGAGCAGTCGCCCTTTTTTCAGACATGGTTCGGAATATATCGGACTACTTCAAGTTACACTGGCCCGAATCAGCCCAGTTCACTCCTTCTTGCAACATATTTTGGACTCATAGAGGTAGTAGAACGACTACTCGAAGAGGATCTCATCTTAGTGGACCAAATGAGGGATGGAAGGACGGCGCTGCAGCTGGCAGCCAGGAATGGCCACGAGGGTATTATGCAACGGCTCCTTGCGGCCGGCGCCGATGTAAACATGCAGGATAATGATGGCCAGACAGCATTGGAGTTAGCAGCTGGAAATGGCTACGAAGCTATTGTACAGCACCTCCTTGCGGCCGGCGCCGATGTAAACATGCAGGATAAGGATGGCCAGACAGCATTGGAGTTGGCAGCTGGAAATGGCTACGAAGCTATTGTACAGCAACTCCTTGCGGCTGGCGCTAATGCGAACCTAAATAATGGGGAAGCACTACGGTGGTCAGCCAACAACGGCCATAACGTTATTGTGCAACAACTTCTTGCGGCTGGTGCCGATATGGACCTAAATAACGGGATAGCGCTGCGATTAACAATCAACCATGGCCACGAAACTATTATACAACTACTCCTTGCGGCAGGCGCTAATGTGAACCTAAATAATGGGGAGGCGCTGCGGTGGGCAGTCAACAATGGCCAAGAGGCTATTATGCAACAGCTCCTTGCGGCCGGCGCTGATGTGAATCTAGATAATGGAGTAGTGCTGCAGTTGGCAGTCAGGGATGGCCAAGAGAGTATGGTACAACAGCTCCTTGCCGCTGGCGCTGATGTAAACCTAAATAACAGGGCAGCGCTACAGTTGGCAGTCATAAATGGCCATGAGGCTATTATACAACAGCTCCTTGCAGCCATCGCTGATGTAAACCTCCAGGATGATTATGCCTGTCCAACGTTGCAGCCGGTAGCTAACCGTATTCACGAGGTTATTATGCAATAACTCCTTGCGGCTAGTGTCAATGTGAGCCTGCAGGATAATAATAGCTAGACAGCGCGGTTTGCAACTACCAATGACCACGAAGCCATTGTTTAGTTATTGCGTGCAGCAGAAGGTTATGAATAAAAGATATATGTGCCCCTTTACTTCCGTCGTTTTGTAAAATAGGGTACTAGAGTTGCAGTTCTGTTTAAAAAAGAGCAAGGTTATGCGTACACAAACCGATTACTATTTGCACAAGAAGCATACTTTAGTTGAGGTTTTGTTAGGGTCACATAAATAAAATGAGATAATCTTATTACATAAGCAAAGAAATATCGTTTATTTTAATTACTTTATTTATAGTTTGGTATTTAGGGCAAGTAACAATCCAAAATCCTGATAATTTTATTTGAGGATAGCAATCGGCTTGTGTGTGGATGGCATTACTCTCCTGGAAACCATGGTTGTTTTATAGTCACCTCAAGAACATTGACAAATCTATTTTGAAATGGGCGAAACTAGGATAACGAAGTAAAAACTGTCCAAAAAACAGAAGCCATGTTCAGTCATAGCCGTATTAGATGCGATTGTTTGCTATGTATCTCATGCGAAACCCGGGTATATAGGGATCAAGTCCTGAAACAAATCACGAACGATAATGTCAACATTGGTAGATTCACCAGCCTCAAAATATTCTGCAAACGAATCATTGGCCAAGAAATCCTCAAAGGGATTTTGCATGAAGCCAGCCATATTCGTATCGCCGTCTAACCCAATTGTCGAGGATGTGGTGAGAGCTGGCATGGTGCTGCTCGAGACCATAGTGGTTTGAGTTGGAGTTGTATTCATTGCTGGCATGGTTGCGGCTTGCGTGCCAATGTTGCCAAGCCGGTTCAGACTTGAGTCCCTCAGCCAGCGGATTGTAGCCCGTCCAAGCCTGTCTAAAATATCACGGCTTCGCTTTGCTCCGGACCAATGTTCTCCGGTAGCACTCAGCACACTTAAAGCAATACTGAGATCGCCCATGAGCACATCGACCTCGGTTCTGCGTGCAATTTCCGGGACGACTTTGATGCAGAATAGCATGGTTATCGTACTCAGCACCAGCGAGTGGAACGTAATCCAACTGTGCACAAGAAGGTTTGTCCTATACAGCGTATCAAAGAGCCTTAGACTCTCACACGCACTCTCGTGGCATCGTATGAGGGCTTCCGCGGCTGGTTTGGGAATCGCAGGGCTCGGGCGCAGTAGCAACATTCTTAAACCATGATAGCGCATTTGACACGT
Organism: Calonectria multiphialidica; assembly: GCA_020623665.1. Classification (NCBI taxonomy): domain Eukaryota; kingdom Fungi; phylum Ascomycota; class Sordariomycetes; order Hypocreales; family Nectriaceae; genus Calonectria; species Calonectria multiphialidica. Next base: position 269,663 of record JAHVYC010000022.1, read on the forward strand.
TATTCGGTGGTACTGTTCCGACGGATCATCCGGAGACCCTGGAATCTGGGCCGCCCATTCGTCCAATTGGCTCAGTATGGAAGACTGCCAAGCGTATATGTCCCTAACTGGCGGATAGGCGTAGCTAGGGGCATCCCTGTTGATGCTGTTTGCAACGTATTTAATCTCCGAGTTTATTTTCGCCGCCCTAAATAGGTGCATGGCAAATTGCATCTCCTTAGACCTTGGGTGCGATGAGATTTGTGAGGTCCTGTCGAGTACTAGATCTTGATCACTTAGGCCCTCCGGCATCTTGGTCTGGTTAGTATCTCCACTCCACTAAACGAAATGATGACTTACACGAAGTTCACAGGCTTCGTCTCGAATTCCAATAGGACGTCCCATCATCGTGGCAATGACTCGATCAAAAGTAAAAATAACCCAGAATATCCGTGTTCTCATCTCTTGCTCCAATAGAGATATCCCGGATCGCGTATTGATATCTCGCTGCAGACCAAGATCTAGGACGGCTGCTAGGCAGTGGTAGTTTAGATACCACGCATTCAATCGAACGTATGGGTTGTGAATGGTAAAAATTAGTAATAGTAGCAGACACTGGACACCTTGTATTGAGTTTTCAAGGTTAAGCTTTTCAAAATATTTGAGGGCCGATAGGCAGTAAGATTCTCCCGGGATTCGGGCTTTAAGACGGGCAGATAGGACCATCGCGCCGATTCCCAGGACCATGAATACCTGAAAGCCCACCACGGGCTCTAATTCATCTTGAGAGTGAGCTTGCTCTATCATCTTACGAAATGTTGGTTCATGTAGGATAGGGTACTGGAGGTGTATCACATCAAAGTATCCATCGCAAAGTTGTTTCGCCATCTCCTTTGAAGGTAGTGGGAGAGGAGCTTGGATGGCCTCGACCAATTGGGTCGGGAACGGAGCATCCCGTGTTGGTCTCCCGGCCCCGTCGTCGAGCCGGAGAACCGAATCCAACATTACTCGAGCCAAGAAGTAACCACTTGAAGGACCTATATATCGCGGGTCTTGGTTCGTCACCAACGATACAAGACCAATCTCATGGGTTAGAGCTCCAGCCTCTCCAGCCTGAGGTCCTGGCCCTGATCGGGTGGGTGGGAAGGGTGTCTCGGATAGGGCGGTGTTGATCCCCACCGGCGGCTCCTGCGTACGAGTGGACGAAGGGGAGCATTGTGTTAGGTTTATGCTATTGTCCACAACCTCGTCGAATTGGCCCAATCCGGCTTCCGCGGAAGGTTCCTGAGACAGATCGACATCTGGACATCTTGAGCGAACAATGGATTCCAGCCAGGATATCCGACGCTTCAGATTTACGATATATCTGAACCCATTGTCAGCACAACACCAATCGAATCCCTCAGGCAGCACGTACTCTCTTGGAAGGTCCCGCAAACGGGCGCTCTCGCCGTCGGTGCAGGTAGCACCAGCGTTGCGACAGTTCTTACAAGACGGAAGCTCTCCGTCGCACTTCGAGGGTGATTAGCACGCGACTCTTGGGATCGAAGTCCAATCAGAGATTGATCCGATTGGGGCGGGATGATCATGTTACCTTGATCTTGCGACGCTGACAGCGGAGGCACGCGAGGCGGAGGCGCGGATTCTTCCGGCCCTGCTGGGCGTCGCGAGCCCGCGCACGGGAATTCTCCATGCTCTCATTCTCGGCCATTGTCTAGGTTCGTGCAACGCCCCTTGAGGATCCCCATCAATTTGAATGGAGTCGCAAAATGTGGAGGCGGGGAATGGATCGTGTCAGTAGAAGAAGGCCCTGGTCCGGTGCGACCGGGTTTCCGCCGACCCCAGCGCGGGGAAACTCCGCGCGCAGACCACCACGGTGAGGGCGAGGGAGCGATATTTCAGAGCCTCGTTCCATTGGCGGAGGATACAGTCATTTCGGGATGCGGCACAGAGTCATTCGAATCAGAAGAAAACAATTACTCACTTAAAAGAGTCTTTATTCCACTTTGGAAGAGTAAAAGCATCCGGTTTAAATATTCACAGCACCAACTCAACCCCTCATCATTACTCGCCATCATCAACTGCTACCCCACTTCACATTGTCAGAGCAACTATGGCAGACGCCGAAGAACAGCAGCAGCGATTCCCTGTTCCAGCCTCAGAGGCTCAACGCCTTGTAGAGGATATCCTCAAGGGCAATGGTGTACCCGCTGAAAATGCGGCCATTGTGGCGCGGTGCCTCATCGCGGCAGACCTCCGTGGCGTGGATACACACGGCATGAACCGCATCCCATCATACATGGAGCGTGTTCGTCAGGGAGTTCTCGACCCTGCTGCTTCACCTATTGTGAAACAAATCACACCTGTCGTTGCTCAGGTTGATGGCCAAAATGGTTTTGGCTTCTTGGCAGCCCATGCGGGTATGGCTGCAGCCATCGAATCGGCTAAGGTCTACGGCATCGGCATGGCTAGCATCAAGCACTCTAACCACTTTGGCATGTCCGCATGGATCGTGCAGCAAGCCCTCGATGCGGACCTAATGAGCTTGGTCTTTACCAACTCGAGCCCTGCTATGCCTGCTTGGGGAGCCCGCGAAAAGCTGATTGGTGTGTCTCCCCTCGCTTGCGGCGCCCCCGGCCGGCCGCCAACCTCCAACTTCATCCTCGACATGGCCCCATCGATCGCTGCACGAGGCAAGATCTACAAGGCCAAGCGTCGAGGTGAGAAGATTCCTCTGGATTGGGCTCTTGACAAGGATGGCAAGCCCACAGATGACCCGGCTGCCGCCATCGAAGGTGTCATGCTGCCAATGGGAGGACCCAAGGGCTCCGCACTAGCCATCATGATGGATGTATTCTCCGGAGTGCTCTCAGGGTCTGCATATGCCGGTCACGTTGTCGGCCCATACCACCCATCAAAGGCCTCTGATGTTGGCCACTTTCTGGTGGCCATTAAGCCAGATCTATTCATGGACCTGGACGAGTTCCGGGACAGAATGCAGTATCTTTATGAGCGTGTGGTTGGATCAGAGCCCGCTGCTGGGGTAGACCGCGTCTACTTCCCGGGAGAGCGGGAACAGCTTGAGCAGGCTCAGCGAGAAAAGACTGGCATTCCTCTTGTCCAGGCTGAGATTGATGCCTTGAACGAGGAAGCCAAGAAAGTGTCGGCGAAGCCAATGTCAGTGGCCTAGTAATCTAAGTTGTTACTCATTGGTCTAATTAAATAAAAAAAACTTTTAATAGAATGGGAAATTCAATGACTTATTTTCTCTAGTGTACTTCAAGTGGTTTGTGCATGTGCCGCCGACTATAATGTACCCTCTTCCTTCTGCTATTTGTTTGCTGATCGAGATTCGGCATTGTCTGAGAAGTGTTCAATTCCCCGTCCTCTCCTCGAGTACCCATGTAGCACCGTGTTCGATGTCAGCTATATGGAACTGTGCATGCATGTTCAATAGTCTTTTCCCCAGGTCCGATGTGTTTCATAGACATTTACAGAAATATATCAACTGGGGGCTAGCAACCTTGTACGCACTGTTCTCAGTATCAAGGAGCGGGAGCATTCTACTGACAGGCCCATCTCAATTACCGCCTTGCGGCATGTCACAGGCTTTACAAGACTCAGACTTTCAGAAGCTCAACTTAATTTTATCTTCATTGAGAAATGTCATCGCCATTAATCTTTCTCCCATAAGTGAACATTTTCTTGTGACATGGACTAGTACAAACACCTAAGAGTCGTCACTGATGAAAGCCCGAAGGCCTGATCAACAGAAGGGATGATGATAGTTAGCTGCACGCCAATTGATATGTTTTCCATGTTAGGTTTTTTTTCCTTTAAAAAAAGATATGATTTTGAGGAGCAATTGGCTTGGATACGAAGTGTATTCGTGCTATTTCTTGATGTGCCCTGCTGTACCCTAAAGTTCACCAGGCTGTTGTATATCTAACTTTTTGGGCTGGGACATGACCTCGCCGACTTATCCGTCCTACACGCCAAAATAAGTCCATAATCGGACTTAAAAATCACATCACTTGTGGGTCTAATAATTTCGCTTCATTATGGAGTTTTGTGGGAGGCGATTACGAGAATCGCCCCCGACGGAGAATGTCCGCCGCGCCAGGACCGGCTTAGCTGGAGGCCACGGGCTTTCCCCGCACGTGTACAAATGGTTTTATCACGACTCATGCTTAAATACCATATTCCCCAAGAGGAATATGAGGCTGAAAAATTGAATTAAAAGTATCAAAAAAAGAAAAATTCATCATGACTGTCGTTCATATCGGTGAGTGAAAATTGCTGCATCATTTCACATTTCCGGGCTGATCCGTGCCACAGTCCTGTTTAAATTCCGAGAGGATGTCCCCGAAACTCATCGGGAGACTTTTTCTAAGGAACTTAAGACACTCAAGGCGCTGTCTTGCGTGAAAGACCAGCGCCTGGTTGTTGGAGGCGCCTCTATCACGGATCCAATTGCCCGAAGCAAAGGATACCAAGTTGCGCTTTTGAGCTTCCACCCAGACGCAGCCGCATTAGCCGAATATCAGGCCAGCGCCGAGCACCACAGGTATGTATAGATCCTTGAATTTAATAGATGATATGAAGCTAATTGTTAAATTCAGAGTAACGAGCCAATATCTGTGGCCATTTGCAGAGGACGTGACAAGATACGACTTTGAGGTGGCACCTGAGGACGAATACATGTGGAATTTCGCCCCAGTTCAAAAGCTGTGATCTACAAATAGCTTGTGAATATATCATAAATAGACAATAAATATGCAAATACTTTTAGACCTTCACACACTTGCCCTCGTAGGCTCATCCGCAGAAAGAGGAGTTGGAGGACCACTATCGTCTCGCAACCCATCGTCGGCCGCAGATACCAGTGGTTCATTCCTCCTTTCAATGCGCCTCCTCCATGGTTTATATACAACGACGGATAAAAGCCCCACGACAACAAAGACACCACAAATACTGCCGCCGATAATGTCAAAATGGTCGCCAATAGCGGATACGCCATCCCAAAAGCGACCCTTCGGATCCGCCACGTTCTGGATAAGAGACAGCAGCTGGACGATTCCAATAAATGCTGCAACAAATACTGTGATGCCGGTTAGGACAATCGAATAATACAAAATCGCCACGGTGTCTCGCGCAAACGCCTTGGATGTATACAGCGCCATCATCAAAGCTCCATCTGTGGTATCCAAAAGACACATTCCCGCTATGGCTGGTAAGCAAACCATTCCATCATGGCTCAGTTTAATAAAAAGGCCTTACCTGTGAATAGAATTGGGAATATTAAAATAAGCCAAATACTTGTACCCTGGACTGCTTGGATGCTTGCAATACCCAGAATGGCAATCTCGGAGCTCGTATCAAATCCCAATCCAAAAACGACGCCCAGAGGATACATCTTCCAGGGCCGATCAATAATACGAAACAACCGCTTAAACACCCGGGCAAGGAACCCTGCCCCTTCAAGGGCAAACTGGTCCTGGGTTTCGGGGCCCTCGTCGTTACCCTCCAGCCGCTGCTGCCGCTGCTCAGCCAGAACCTCCTTGAGACGCTGCACCAGCTTGTACATCACCCAGCCGTTGCCGATGCAGAGGATGATCAGGAATGCGGCGCTGACGCTAGTGCCGATGATGTTCCCGACGTGGCTGAAGTTGTCGAACCGGTCCCGGAGCGCACCGCTCGTGGCCGCGACGACGATGCACGTAACGACGACAATTGTGCTGTGCCCGAGGGAGAAAAAGGTCCCCACGGTGGCCGGCCTCTGGCCCGAGGCGATCAGGCGCCTCGTCATCAGGTCGATGGCCGAGATGTGGTCGGCGTCGAGGGCGTGCCGCATGCCCAGCGTGTAAGACAGCGCTGCGGGGGAGATGAGGGCGGGGTGGAAGTGCAGCACGACGGCGACAACGGCCCAGACCAGGAGGTTGACGGCGATGAGGGCAACGATCATGACCAAGCTGTTGGTGGGGATTCCATGGAGGAATTTGGGCTTGGGGATGGCCCGCAGCCGCGAAAAGTTGAATCGCGACATGGTGAATCTCAATCCCCGGCTGAGGTTATCGCAGTGGTGGGTGGGTGTAGTTGTCAAGCGGCCCAGTCCTCGCAGCCACGACGCAGTTCAACCAGGAAACATCCAAGAGACTGTGAAACAATAGCACAACAAGAAGCCGGACGGGAAGAAACATGCGCAAGACAAGGTTTCTTTTTGTATTTAGACCTAAAGCATCAACGGGGTAGCCAAACCAAGTGCAAACCCCGCCCTGAGCCGCCCCCCACACTAAGAGGTCTTCTGCATGTGAGTATGCAAGGCGCCATTGACTTGATCTCGCCTATCGAGCAGCAGATTAATTGAGTCTTGGCATGTCAAATCCCCGTGTATTTTAATGCAACTGGTTCCCGATTAAGCATATGCGTACGGCGTCAATATCTCAGTAACCCTTTCACAACTAGATTTCCTCATTCGTGTTCCCATTTAACTCACAGCAGCCACAAAAATAAACAATTTGGTGGCGCCAGAGCATGCGCGGTAATCACATCTTTTGGCGTTGGCCGCCGGCCGCCGGCGCGCCTACGGGCCAGAGGTGTGGGAGAATGGCGGGGCAGATCGACTTCTTATCGCAGAGGTGAGCAAATAAATGGAGACGACTTATTCACAGAACTCATCGTGATTCGTGAATTTATTACTACCTATAATACATGACGGTTGCAAGAAACCTCAACGCGGCCCACTAGGATCGGAAACTATTGGTAGTTTGTCTCCGTCCTATGTGGTCTTTCTTGCTAATCCAGAGCGAATCGCATGCCCGAACTCCTGAGTGGAGGTAGTCGGTTCGCCGAATAATCATACAAATGACAAAAGTTCTCCTTTCTACAGTGGGCGCATCTCCTCCTGTTCAGTGACTTTCCCGGCGTTCGAGAAAATGGAGGGTAAATCCCCAGTATTTTATGCACTTCGTGCAATTGGTTTTGTTCATCTGGTGGCCCATTTCTGTCCAACAATCTCACACAGGGAGGGCAAAACTATAATCCCAACTCAGAGCGCACTTGTCTCCTCCATGGGCGGTTCCATGTCGGAGCATTCTTCTGTTCTGCTGACGATGGGAACATAGATTGGACAGGCGGTAAACTAAAATCTGATGTCGGACTTGACGGACTAGGTTCGCGAAACGCTTGTTGTCTTTTTAGGTTAGGGACCTTCCGAGCTGGTTCCCTAACATTTTCTTTCATTGCATTCGAATTAAGTCTCTATTTAGTGGTTAGTAGCAATACCTTTAGAATATCTGCCCAAAAGCAGCATGGTCTTACTACCTGGCGTGCTCTCGTGCGAGGATGAACCCACCTTTCGTCGTGGGGTGCAGGGGAAAGACGTAGATTTTTATCCAAGTGCGCCAGCTTCTTCGAGGGATCGAGCGATGGTTTGGACATGGGATTCGAAGGAATCTTGCCGAAAAATTCAGGATCGTGTGGAGGTTGGTAGCAGTATCCGGTGCTCTTCGACAGAATGTAGGCGGGTGGTCGGTCCCCAGAAGCTGAAGAAGTTTGTGAGGAGTGACCGTCAACTATATTCTCCACCATCATCTCATTACCGCCAAGGAGTTCGACTAGCGGATCGCTGGGGTCCAAAGCATAGTAACTGGGAGATGAAGACTGTGAATGATTCATCGGCGAGGCACCGCTATGGTCGCCTGAAACATTGTTCAAGTCGGTTGTGTGAATGGGCTCTTGGGTGTCTGAGTGATCTATCTGCTGATAATTGTCCTCTAAGCGATTATTTCGATCGTCTGATCCGTTAAATTGGCTCGGCGAAAAACTCCAATCGTCCTCGGGTAGGTCTATGCAAATTGCAAGCTCGGAACAATGAAGACTGCCGTGTTTGCGGTCGTCTTTTTCCAGGGTTGGGTCTTCAATATGGTTGATCGGAGCATCGTTCATTACCACATCGCCTTGCTGATCCAGAAGGGTCTGGCCCTCGTCACAATGACCACGAGGGTGAGAGTCGAGCATGTGAGGCGCAAAATCTTCTGTTGCCATAGTCTCCTAAACGTTCTCAGGTGCTTGGAGATCCCGGGGCTCCCATTGATTGGTTTCTTCCCCAGAAAGCTCGAAGCGACTCGCGCGCTCTTGGTGTTCGGGTGAAGACATCCCGTGAGTTTCAAAGTGGTGCGCAGGAAGTTGTATAATGACACACTGGGTAGGTCAATAGAATAAACGGTAGAAGCGCTTCGAGAAGCTATGTCGAAACCAAAACTGGTGGTAATCCCGTTGTCTGTTGATGTGGAAAGGTAATGACGTTGGTCGGAGCAGTGAGCGAAATGACAGTCTTCACATGACGGAGTTGATAGAAGGCAAGAGCGATTGGTAGTCCCTGAAAGAGAATGCAAGTCGCAGAAAGAACAACACCAAAACTTAATAGCACCATTTGTGCTATTACGGGTTTCAAACGCTTCAAGATATCGGATATGGACAAAATTTATGAGTCCCTTTTCGAATCTTCCGACTTGAATCACCTATTCAACATCACAGCATCTGGCGGAGACAACCCGGGTCGGAGTAGCTTTTCCCCGCGGCATAATGAGAACCTTAACCTTCATCTTCATAAGAATACCTAAAATCACAAAACTCTGGGTTTTCTTTAGCTACCCGTCATATTGACTCTGGGGGTCATATTTGAAGTCCTTGAATCGAGTGTGCCATCGTTCACGAGATCTTCGCAAAATCCTTCGATCGAAAACGCCTTAGCTCAGTAATCGCTCAGCTGCAGAACATCAAAATGCCAAACACGTCTAAAGTTGTGTCCGTCCAGGAACTGGTGGGTTGTTCGTTCAGATACGTAATTCGAAGAGGCTTAGATCGTTGCAGGATAACGCGGATGCCAAGTGGCTTAGCCTTGTCAGGTAAGCTTTGTCCATGACATAAGGCGCATAAATATCTCAGGTCGGCACGCATCACTGACGTACTGAAAAAGGATAAATTACGAAGATTCTCAAGGAAAGACCCGAACATGGGAGGGAATGAAGAGAAAGGGCCGTCCTAAGAACAACATCGTTGATGCGGTTCAAGTCGTAGCCGTCCTCCAACGATCCACCGGACCCGAGGTCCTCCTGGAGAAGCAGTTCCGGCCGCCAACTGACAAGGTTTGCATTGAGTTCCCAGCTGGGTTGATGGATGAGGGTGAAACTCCTGAAGAATGTGCCCTTCGAGAACTGAAGGAGGAAACTGGCTACGTTGGTGAAGTGGTACCAGACCGCACTGGAGCGCGACCTATTTTAATGAGTGGTAAGTCCCAAGCCATTATATTCCACTTGATACCATCACTAACACCCAAAACAGCCCCTGCCTCATCAAGGTACTTGAACAACCCCCTTGTTCACGTTCACTCAGTCGCTTACTGTTTCGCAGCTCCAAGACATTTCTGATCAATGTCAAAATTGATCCTGAACGGCCCGAGAACCAAAACCCGGCGACAGAGCTGGAGGATGGCGAGTTTATCGAGTGTTTCTGGGTCCCATTGAAGGATCTCTACGAGGCCTGCAGGAAGTTGCAGTCTGAAGGATATGCGATAGACGGCAAGGTTGGGGCGTTTGCGGAGGGAATCGAAACGTCCAGGATGTGGCAATAGGCATGGGTGTTCCCGATGTTACCATAAATTAGTAGCGGAGACACCATGCAGGCATTCTATTAGCAGCTTGAGACATTCAGGTGCTGCAGGTGTGAACAACCCCAGCAGCTCTGCGTAGATGCCACCATACGGCCCACACAGCAAGGATACAATCTCGCCTCGAATTAGCACTCCCCCAAGCCCGATCCGATGTGTGTCTCGGATAAAATAAGGATCAGCCATGGTTTGTTACGCGGCAGTGACGAAATATGCTGTGGCCTAAGCTGTGATATCGGCTGCGTAGACGCAGCTAAGCGCTGACGGCGTTGCCACGCGCAGTGAGATGGCACCACGTCTCGCCCTGTTTCACCGCACTGCCCAGGGCGCATACCAGACCAACCGATCACAGACAGCAGACGCACAACATAGTGGGAAGAAATGACACAAAGCTATGAACGAGAAGGCACCCCGTCGGGAACTCGGCTTTGTTGGGACTGGCTCGTTGGTGCAGGGTAGCTGAGGCGGAGGGTCACGAGGAGGCCTACATTGGGGCCACGGCAGGCGAAAAAATAATCGCCAAACTTCACATGCCCGCTGAGCTGAGCCCTGGGTCTGTTGGTGTTGGCCTATCTCATGGCCTCGTGTTGAGGCCGGCTCGACGCACCCCAAAAAAAAAATTCGCCATGTCCCCCACGAAAATGGGCAACGGGGGGCTCATATAACGCATGCGCGCAGCCTGCAGCTGGTCATCCGAGGCCCCCATACGACGTCACAATGACTTTGAGGGAAATTTGACAGGTAGAGAAACGAACGGGTCTGCAGCTAGCTAGAATGATATGTTCATGATTGAGGTTGCAACAGTGACATTCGCTTTTAGACCGTGGCCTCAAAAAGCAAAAAAAAAAGCGAACAAGAAAAGAAGAAGCAAAAAAGAAGGGCGTGCAGCGTCTATGTGGCTGGTACACCAATCATCCACGCCAGTACCGTTACACCAGCAAATTTTACGAAATTTTGAACTGCATTTTTTGGTTTGTACTATGATTGGGAGGGTGGCATCTGCAGCAGCCCTTTCAATCGTCCTCCGACGTCAACCTACCCGGCACCGCCATGTGTGTGCGGATGCGCGTATCCATACTGGGAGTATGGATTCTTGGAAAGTGCTCGAAAGGAGGTGGCAAAACATGGGCTTGCACGTGTCCGGAATATCGATTCCAATTCTGAGAATACCGTTTTCAGCTGGCGGGAGGGATCTGCTGTGGCTGGCTGTTGATCATTCTTCTGAGGCAAAAAAAAAAAAAAAAGAACGGGAGGGTACGCCGGCAGCTGGTTATGTACAGTACATCGGAGACACCTTCGAGCACGCAACATGACGCCTAGCAGCGATGGCCGGACCCCGAGTCATTGCGCACAGCAACCTTTTGGGCGACCCTTCACGATGGGTGGCAGACAAGACCCTGCATTGGTGCCAAGGCACGCCGATCTAGGGACCGGCCTGCCCTCCACGCCCAGAGACCGCTAGTTCCGCTAGTCTTGTCACATCTCGGTAGCTGCGACCAAAAGCTGACTTGAATCGACATTCGGACAAACTTGCTTCTTGGAAGTGTACAAAGTAGCATCGCATTTCGCCCTCTGGTGGGTTCAATGAGGCTCTGCTACTCCATAGTGCCATGGTCTGCACAGGTATGGGGTAATAGCAGGCGGCAGCTTACTTAGGATCATCTCCCGCTGGCCGGCGGGGGTAGGCTGGCCAACACGGGGGAGGATGCCTGATCCAATCGTTTGGTCGCCTTAAATTTTTTTAATCTTTTTTTGCGAAACACGGCCGGCGAGTCGTGCCATTCAGGTGCGCGGATTACAGCGAGCGAACTAGGAACAAGGCTGGAGTGGGAGGAGGGTGAGGGTCGCCAAAAGTCAGATGTATTGGCGGGGGGGTTGTTATGTACAAGCGGTCACACCGTTCGCGGGTGTCCCGCCACCTCGATTGCTTATCAGCAGTGGGAGGTTCTGGACTTTACTGGCTGGGGGGAAGTGGACAGTGTCTATTCGGCACCGTCTTTGGATCAGCATAGCTAACGCGCTCGGGAGGGAAACGAAATGCCAAGCACAGTTCTGCGGCGGGTTTAATGCAATGTGCAATGGGAATAACAGGTCCGCCTCGCCCCCCGCCCCCCGCGGATGATGGCCTTGGGGTTGATGTTTTATCATGCAGTTTGTAATTTGATATTCAAAACAAAAGAAACGACCAACGTTCCGGTTCCCTCTCACGAGGCGAGGCACAGTCGCCAGAATACGCCACGCCCCCCAGTTCTCTGGGCCGACCGCATGTCTGGACCGGTATATCCACACTTTCCACACTTTCCACACTTTCCACAGTCCACCACCGGGTGCCAGGGTGCTCCAGGTACCCACTAAGCCCGAAGGCGGCGTACCCCCGCACACTGTCCGCCTCGTCCTCGCCGCCTCATCCAGGTACCTGCCTCTTGTCCAAGTCTTTTTTTGGACCCCTAAACGCACGGCACAAAGGCCCTGACCCACCGCCCGCTGTCTCTTTGCCCTTGTATCTTTTTGGCCCGTCCCGTACTGTGCATTGGTCTCTGCCGCTCTGGGTGGGCGAATCGGAATATCTGGTCCGGTATGGGGAAGAGAGGCCAAGATCGAAGGCAATTGGGCGTGGCAATGGGTGATGAGACGGATGGGAAAAGCATGGGGAAATTGAGATCCGGTCGAGGAAGACGAGCAAGGGGAAAATATGATCCCCATGTGCACATTCAGGGCTGTTGGTTCATCCGTCTGTACTGTGCACGCGCGTGCCTGTGTGCGTTACCTGCGAGTTACCTATTCCATCCAACATCCAATCTCATCTCACCCACCACCACAGACCAATATCACCCTGACGGCCCCCAAACTCCGATGTAGCAGTTCTCTCGTAGCATTCTAGGCGAGGGGCATGAGGCTGAAAGATGATCCTGATGCCGCTGAGGTGCGCATGTGCTGCCTTGATTCGGTGGAGAACGAGATGCCTCAGCCTTCATCTGCTTAGGCAGAGAGACCTGCGGCTGTTGACCACCGCCCCGGCCCTATCTCGACATTGGCCGTCGTCTCGCCTCCGCAGTGCGGCCCCCCGGCCCCGGCCCTGGCCCTGTGCGCGGATACAGACATGCTCCGTACAACAGGCTTACAGAGCATGCAGTGCGGTTACGGTTGCGGTTGTGCGGATACTGCGGAGAAGGAGAACAGTTGGTCCACGCAGACGCTCAGCCCGACCCCAGGCCTAGGGAGCTTGCCAAAGTGTACGGACGCTGCGCCCGTTGGGTTGGCCGTCTGTCGTCCACTCGCGTCATGTGTCCGAGACGACCCAAAACTAAGAAAGTGATAGTTCCCCTGCATGACCCAATCCGCGAGCACTGTGTACTTGGAGGACCCTGGATGCTGCTCTGGGGGTGAGGGACGCATGTGTGGAACCCCCGGAGAAGGGGAGAAGACCGCCTAAGCCCCGGGCGCTACCCGCGCCATGTCCCACACACCCCCGATTTGTGATGGGCACAGAGAGGCTCTCGTCGCCGCCAATGCCTTCACGGGCGAGTCGGTGTGAGAGTAGAGGTGCGCTGCTGGCCCGGCTAACTCTGCTGGCCCTTTGTCCACTTACTCACCGTGGATCCCCGTGGCGGCCGAGTCACAGCCCAGCTGCTTCTTTGTGGTTCGCCTCTGCACCCTGACGGGCCGTCCTTATATATGGCGATCGTCCCCTCCCCAGCGCGCCTTTCCATTCCTCCCTTTGTGACCGCCTTTGTCTTCTGATCCGGGACTTGTTCCACCCCGTCTGTTTAGCACAAGTGCTCTCCCGCCATCCGCCGTTGGTGCTCTTATCCTCTCCCGACCTTGACTGCTCCCCTCCCTCCTCAATTGGCCCTTTGTTCCTTCTCTTCGCCGAGAAAGAAAAGGCATCCGAGCCGACCCTCTCCAATCCCTCCCGCCCTGTTCGATTTAATTCCCCCAGACGCCGTGACCGATCTTCAATATGCACGGCTACAGTTCATCCGAGGAGTCGGACGACCCACGCCGGCCCCGCGCCCCGCCGCCGACTAGCAGCAGCAGTAACGACCAGAAGAAAAAGAAGAAGAAGAAGCTTCCCCCCCAAAAGTCTATCAATCGCATTTGGAAGAAGTTCTCTAAGAGAAAATTTCACAAGGCCCTCGCTGTCCTCCCGTTCGATCCAGTCCAGCCCCCGGCGATTCGAGACCAGCCCAATGAGCTGCTGGCAGCGGGATACGACCGTGCGGCCGAGGAGTGCCGGCGCAAGGTCGAAAAGATCATCAAAGAATGCAGACGAGTAAATATGCGCTACCGAGACCCTGGATTCGACCTTGTGAGTCAATTCCCCCAATTCAATTGCAGAAAGAGCACAGCGCTGACAGCCCTCCTTTTTTTAGGACTGGGATCTCAAGTACGAAAAGGGAAACTGCCTGAACAGTCTTGGCAACCAAAAGTTTGAAATCTCAAGAACCACACTACTGGGCTCAAGAGCCGTCGTGCCCAAGGCGGTAAAACGTGTCCACGAGATTTTCGAGGAGCCCAGCTTTTTAAAAGATCTTGATGGCGGCGATATAAAGCAGGGAGGTCTTGGCGACTGCTGGATCATTGCGGGTCTTTCCGCCCTATGTAATGTACCAGACGGCGTCAAGCGCGCTTGTGTTGCTCATGACACGAGTAAGTTGACACAACCTTTCCCCAACGTCGCATTGACGAACCGTTTCTAACTGTGCGCAGAGGTGGGAATTTACGGCTTTGTGTTCTACAGGGACGGAGAGTGGATCTACTCCATAATTGACGACAAGCTCTACCTCAAGTCGCCGACATGGGATTCACCGAGTATGCAGCGCGACCTCCTCCAGCAGATTGACCGCGAGGATGTCGAGAGCGTGTACAGAAAAACCTACCAAACCGGCTCCAAGGCACTGTTCTTTGGCCAGTGCAAAGACCAGAACGAGACTTGGGTCCCGTTGATCGAAAAGGCCTATGCCAAGGCGCACGGTGACTATGCGTCTCTGGCCGGCGGCTGGATCGGCGAGGGATTGGAAGATCTCTCTGGCGGTGTGACGACTGAGCTCCTCACCTCTGACATCTTGGATACTGACGATTTCTGGGATAATGAAATGTCTAGAGTGAACGAGGAGTTTCTGTTTGGCGCCTCTACTGGTCTTCTCGAGCACGGCTACGGTGAGCGAAATGGTATTGCCGAAGGCCATGCCTACGTGGTGATGGAAGCCAGAACGCTCAAGAGTGGACAGCGCCTGGTCAAACTCAGAAACCCTTGGGGTAAGGTCCGTAAGGGTATCTGGGAGGGTGCTTGGAGTGATGGCTCCAGTGAGTGGACCAGGGAGGTACAGGAGGAGCTCGGCCACAAGTTCGGCAATGACTCCGTCTTCTGGATCTCCTACAAGGACTTCCTTCAGAAATACACCCACCTGGACAAGACACGCCTTTTCCGAGACCCTGACTGGCGATGCTGCCAGCGATGGATCGGCGTCGATGTTCCCTGGAAGGCCGAATATCATGAGAAGTTCCACATCAAGTTGACCAAGGACTCACCTCTCGTCCTGGTTGTCTCTCAGCTTGACAAGCGATACTTTAAGGGCCTCCACGGGCAGTATAGCTTCCGCCTCCATTTCCGTCTCCACTACATCGACCGACCCGGTGCTGAAGACTATATCGTGCGATCACACGGCAACTACCTGATGAACCGGTCCGTTTCCGTCGAGCTTCCCGATATGCCAGCCGGCACATATGTCGTCTATCTCAAGGTGACGGGTGAGCGAGACTCGGGTGCGTCGTCGATCGAGGACGTTGTCAAGCGTGAGTGCGCAGATCGAATTGAAAACGAGAAGCTCGCGCAGGTCGGCTACGCCTACGATCTGGCCCACAGCAAGGCCTGGGACCACATGGACAAGGTTGCCAAGCTGCGCAAGAAGCGGGACCAGGAAAAGGCATCTGGCTGCCGTCAGACGGAGCGCCGTCGCATGTGGGAGAAGCGACACGTGAACCGCGAGGTCACCAAGAGACAGAGCGAGAAGAACGCTGAGAAGAAGAAGGCCCGGCGCGCAGCATGGGAGGCAGCGCAAGACGCCAAGGAGAAGGCCGAAAGGGAAGCCAAGGAGCTTGCTGAGCAGGAGGCCAAAGAGCTTGCTGAGAGAGAGGCCAAGGTAAAGGCCGAGCTAGAAGCTACGGAGAAGCAGGCTGCTGAGGAGGAAGCCGCCAAGAACAAGACCTCAGACGAGAAGATCGACGAAAACACTAAAGAAGATACAACTGAAGACAAGAACGACGATAAAACAGAAAACAAGACAGAAGAGAAGTCTTCTGAGGACAAGGATTCTGGCGAGCAGCCAGCTGACGATGCCAAGGTTGTGGATGACACCAACGCATCCGTCTCTACCTCCTCCCCCCAGGACACACCCAAGTCAGAGGATTCTACGGTTACTGCTTCGAACGAGACGAAGCTGGAAGTGCCCCCAGTGAGCGGAGCGCCTCCTCCTCTTACGCCCCCCGCTGAGCCTGCTGTTGAGAAGCAGGAGAGCACCCGGCCAGCATATGATTCGGCCGGCGACTCTTCTGATTCACCCGTCTCGGACTGGGAGGAGCTCTACAGCAGTGATGACATGGCCCGCAAGCCACGCACCACCCAGCACACACCGGCTCCCCATGATGACTACGACACGGAAGAAGAGAAGATGCCCGACCCGTGGAACGCCATCTGCGTTGTCGGCGTCCGCGTCTACTCCAAGGATGAGAACCTCGAGCTGCGCATCGTCATGGAGGGCGGCGGCCTGCTCGAGGACGGGATGGGAGAGAAGGGCGCTCCCGACCTGGACGACGCGCAGGGCAACGCAGCCGGCCACCGCGCGGACGAAAAGGAGGCCACCGACAAGAAGGTGGAGGGTGAGCTGGAGCCCTACCCGCCCATGATCCGAAAGGACGGGGCCGAGGTGGAGGACGAGGACGACAACAAGGAGAGACACTCCGCAATCAAGAGCCTGATTCACATTGACTCAGCCGACACGACACGCATGAACACGCCCGAGCCGACGCCGTTTGAGACGGACAAGCGCCTGGAGCGGATAAGGTCACGATAATTATAGAATGAAACTTGATGTATTCGATTCGGTGGAGCCGTCGCCTGCCATTGAGGGTTTATTAAAGCTGCGTGCGCGCGCGCGCGTGTTATTTTGCGGCATTGAAAGGGCTTGTTTTGGATTCTGCTTGTGCGAGGAGAGCATTACATACACGAAGATGCATGACGTGAATGAACGGGACTTTGGGGTGCAATTGAAACTAAACCACTTATTTTACTGTCTTGTTATTAATTGAGACTGGTGATATTTTTTTCTTCCCGCTTCGCTTCTTCCAGTGCGTGTGCGTGTGCGAGTGCTCATTCGACCAAAGACTGAAACTGTGGCTTGGGGGGAGGCAAAAACAAACAAAGGGAGGTAAAAACAGTCATCAATGCGAAACCTGGGCATTCCCGACTGGGCGGCTCAATTAATTGATCGCTAGCTGTCTCGTCTCGTCCGGAAATGGAGGCGCTGTGCTCACCTAGGGTGCTAACACAGGGTCCACGCGTGTGGCGGACTACCAGACATGACGCAAAGTTATCGCTAAATCATCTCATGGGAGAAAAATAGCAGTAGAAAAAAGCTTAACTGTAAGGTCGTAAAGCTAAAAATGACATTGTATTTTTGATGCTATTTTTTAATCATCAACGCGAATTGAATTGTGCTCTGCTTCCCATCTCCTCATCCTCGGCTCAAAGCACACTCTCCCCGTATCTCTCATCTTTTTTCACCACTACCGCCTGCTGCTAGTGCTAGTGGGCCACCTTGCTGTCACCCATTAGCCGGAGAGACGTCAGGGTCCCACACGCTATCGCCGCGGACCACCCCCGAGGCGCAAAGTGCGACAGCACCCGCCACCTGGAGCCCTGCCCACGTGCCCCAACCAGGCGCTAGCCCCACCCGCTAACTGCGAGCAGGTAGCGCTGTAGTGCACCACTGTAGGTACCGTGAGCCGGTACATGGAGCTCCCGGTCATCATCTGCCTGGCGATAACGGAGTCGGCAAAGGCGCCTTATCGTCGTCATCGTTCCTCGCTGCCTCTCTCTCTTCCTCCTCTTCAGCAGAGCCTCCTCGACCTGGGGTCGTCTTCTTTTCAACCCCCTCCATCATCATCCTCCATCATCCCTATCCCACTCCATCGTATCTGTATCTGCGCAATGTAGCCATGGGAACAGCCCACGCATCACTCTAACCACCCACACACTCACTACACCCTTCGCCGACGTCACACTCTCACTCCATCTGCTTCTTATCCAACGGACCTTTCCACACTGCTTTAGCTGCCGCCGTCATCATGGCCGCCGCTTCGCCAGCCGCCTCGTTGCGCCGCAGCCACGGCTCATCGGGCGCATCGTCTCGACACTCCCACTCCTACTCCAGCTCGCTGCCCCGGTCTCGCCAGGACGACACCGAAGCCCCGGGCATCTCCATCGACACCCTCGTCAACCACCTGCTCATCGCCAAGCGCTCGCTCTCATCCATGACCCTTGTGCTGCGCGCAAACGAGATCGCCAACACCGCGCGCCAATCGCACGAAGATGTCGCCGTCCTGGCGGCGCAGGCCGGCTTCCTGCGAATGTCGATCCTTGACGAGGCCGCCATCCTGGTCCGCGTGAGGCGGAGCCTGCAGTCTACCTACGATTGGGGCAAGAAGGACTTCAAGACGCTCGTAAAGCAGATGGACATGGTCGACAATGAGCTCGAGGGCACAATGGAGATGCTCCGCAGCACCAGCGTCCAGAGCGTCTTCCGTCCCAAGGGTGAGGAGCGGAGAAATCTGCTGCACTTTGTCGACGAATCAAGCGTCCACGGCATGCGCAATGCCATGAAGAAGAGTATCGAGGACCTCCAGGTACATTGCCCATGTTCACGTGCGCGCCCGCTTACATGTGATTGACTAACCTGAACCACGCAGGGCATCCAACAGTCGTTTGACGGCGACTTGCTACGGTTCGATACGGACATCCGAAACCTCAAAAAAATCATCGTCGACGCCCCCGCGCCCTTCCTCCGCGACAATGTCGATGCACCACACTCCCCGTCGACCGAATTGCTGGTGAATTTGATTGAGCATTCGGCCGTCATGGCACAGCTCCTCACCTCACTCACAAGCCATTTTGACATGTGCGTCACGGCTGTCCGAACAACAGATGGCGCAGTGGCTCTCGCTCGACGTAGGGTGGCCGAGGTTACACAGTCGCAGGGCAGTGACGGCGTATCCATCTCAGGCGTCATTGCGGAGCAGGAATCCAATGTGTCTGACCTCGAACCCAAGACAGCAAAGGACCGCGCCGAGATGCTCAAAGTGGTAGTCCAGGATGCCGAGGAGGTAGAGGATGTCGTCCAGGAAATTCAGGAGCGGCTCACTCTGATGGAACAGGATTTCGCCGTGCTGCAGGAGCAGACGGATCAGACCAAAAAGGCATACAAAGCGATGCTCGAGGCCTTTGCCATGCTGGGCGAGATTGGCGACCGACTCGGAGATTACCTGGCGGCAGAGGGAGATTTCAAGACGAGATGGGAGATGGAGAAGGATACTGTGTTCAGCAAGCTCGAGGAGATGGGACAGATGAGGGACTTCTACGAGGGCTACGGCAGTGCCTACGATAGCTTGATTCTCGAAGCTGAGCGACGACGAGCGGCAGATGAGCGCGTCCGCAACATCTGGCGCAAGGCCCAGAAGGAGGTTGACAGGATCCTCGACGTCGATTCCCAAGCGCGAGAGACATTCCGCCAAGACGTCGGCGAATACTTGCCAACAGATCTTTGGGCCGGCATGCAGGGCGCCGCAAGACGTTGGGAGGTGGTTCCTATCAAGGAAGATGACGATGTCGTCATGGACAGGCAGGAGGGCGGTGAGTCGGAGCCTGCATTGCGACGGAGCGTTGTGGATGCGGCGCGGCTACGATTGGAAAAGGCCACGTCGACTGGAGATCAAAGGTAAAGGAAAGGGAAGTTTGCTATATTGTTCTCATTACTATTGGTCTGGTCTATCAGGTTCGCGATTGGGTTTGGGATGGCGTTTGGGGGATCTGTGGACGGCGTTTGGATTATTACTCTTCACAAATCTGTATGATCCATTTGGTTGTATGTTATTATCCTTTTTTTTTTTTGCTAGATCCTTGCGCAACCGAAGCCGCAAGCGAGCAATTCTTAGAGCCTCTCTACTTTGGTGTAAAATAGTCAGGTTACAATTATGTTTTACCCATATTGCCCAGGATTGTCGTGATGAAGAGCTAGACGTGTTCGAATCCGTATGACTCTTCGGACTGATCGCGTGCCTCAGCCATGTAATGCAGGGACCACACTAAAACACCCCTGCCTGGAGCGATAGCTTTTATGCATGTTATTAATCTCATTCCCCCCCGTCTTCCCCGGCTTCTTTTTCAGCTCTCCCTCCCACCCTCGCCAAGAGAGGCGCCAGCGTTACAGACCCTATCTTAGCCGGCCTCTGCGCCAACCGCAGCCCCTCAGGGAAATGGGGGAAAGCACCATTTTGAAAGGAAGGGTGGGAGCGGGGGCAGCGCTGGCGCAAAACTAGCACGCAACGGGACGAAAGTGTGAGGCATACACCCCGGTCTAGCAGCAAAATAACGAATGGTCCATGTGCCCTGGCCTGTCCGATTGGTTTGCCTTGGGCGTTCGAGAAGGGCACGTTGTTGCGGCTGAGAGGGAATTTGGAAGGAGACGGAGCAGGAGGAGACTGTTGTTGGTCTGAGCATGGAGAGAGATAAAAACGAGGGCCGGTCCGGGTTCGCGGATGGGAGGGTTCTGGTTCTTTTGGCTTTGTTTTGCGCTTCTCTTTAAGTCTCTTGACCAAGACGAAATAACACGCATCAACGCTTCCATCATCCATTGAAACATATCCACCACGAAAACCACTCCTCTACCGCGAGTAATCAGAATCTCTAAAGTTCTATTCCCTCGAGCCAACGCCCTTCGAGCCGATCCGTCTTGCATCTAAACAAACCAACTACAAACAAACCGCAACCATGTCCAACAACTCCAGCACCGACCGCGTCATCGCCTTCCTCTCGACCCTGATCCAGGCCGGGATCCTCGTCGTGATGGCCATGTTCCTCGTCGAGCTGAAGCGCATGAACGACCCGGACAGGGGCCTCTACATCCGCCAGGCCGACGCCGACTCGTTCGTTGTGAGGAGCAGATACGGGTCCCCCGTCTATTTTACGGAACAGAAATGATCAGTGCTTGGGCGTGCGGGTGAGATTGGGTGTTGGAGACATGAATCGATTGGAGCATTTGGCTTTTTTCCTCTTTTTTGGGGGGGCGGGGGGCTTCCGTGTTTTGAGAATCGGAGTTGTGGGAGCATGGGTGCTCGGGGTTTCCAAGAGATATCCAATGATTTTAATACATCTTTACCCCTACCTGGATGCTTTGTTTTTCACAAACCAGCATACTTATGGTTCTTTAGAAGTAAATAAGATGCTGGTTCCCAGTCACATCTATGGCGAAGTCTTTGCTCGATCGTTTTTAGTTCTACACATTGGAGTGACTGAGAAGCTTAAGACGCGATCCCACTGTGATGAAGGAGGCCGTGCCAACAATTCCCTCTTGTCCATCAACAATATTACTCCAAATTATTGACACTTCGAATCGTATGATCATCGGCCTATTGCAATTGTGGGCGGCATTTATCATTGTTCGCAGAAGCACCTTATTGCATTTCCATAAATGACCTGGTATTGGCTCCCTGTGCTGTCGCGAATGACAAATTTGTATTGGGAATATCATTTTTCCCACTTTCAATGCGATGACTTACAAAAGGGTTAGATGGGAAAGGGCCTGATACGAAAGGGGCGGGGTGTTTTAGATATGAGCGTGATGAAACTACAGTGTTGATCTTACTGACTGGACCCTGATGGGTAATCTGGTGTCTCAAAAGCGAAATTAAAAAATAACACAAGAGACATGACATTGTGTATGGATATCATATTCTTAGGGCAGCAAAGAGGATATATATTGTGAAGCAGCATGGTCATCTATTGCCAAGCCTTCCCTCATTCCTCCGGCCTGTTCTTTGCGAAAATTGATTTCGCCGAGCTTCTTGGCACTTTGAGTAAACAGGATGAAAACAACCATGACGTTTGGAACGTGCCAAGGAAGTAACAGGAAGGGGACTCAAAACAAGGATATTTCAGAAAGAATATTTCCAACGCTTCTCGGGTTAATAGTACGAGAATGGTAAATTTAGGCTACAGACAGCATCGACCGGATGTGACCCGTCGTATTTGTTTTCGTACACCACAGCCAGGCTTCTACTCATAGCTCAGATCCTGTCAGCAGCGCACGTGGTGCCTAGTGCTGGTTTCCCACTGGCGCGTTTTTACAGCGCATCTTTCGGGGCTTAGTCCTCGGCAGTAGTCTATCCTGCACAGGAACAAAGGATAAATAAGTGTGGCTGGCTGTGAGATGCCGCATGTTGGTCAGAGTTCTTACTCGGGATGGTTTGCGACCGCCGCGTCTTGTAACCTTATGTGGCGAGACATGTGCCGCGTGGCGGGGCCAACAGAGAATAAACCCGAGTTGGTCCGCATGCAACACAGGCAGCGCTCGTTATCAGCGACCCTCGTCGTTTTGCGACGACAGGTACGTAGAAAAGGCCAAGGCCTTGGCTCTTGGCCATCTCGGTTTCTCGGCATGACACCAGCGTGGTCCAGACCACCGCAAGCAGCGATCCTCAGCTGCTCAGGCCCCTTGTGCGAGGTCCAAACGAGTTAGAGATGCAGCGCACATCGACCCACTAGCGCAGATCAGCCCCTCCCTGGAGCCCGCTTGGCGCTGCTGTGATTTGACGAGCTCGGCACTTGGGTGCCCACCATAGCTCTGGGCCTGGCGCTGCCGATGGCCCTAAACCCAATCTCGCTACAGTGGCGCTGGCGGGTGCTTGTACCGTGGAAGTTCAATGACCTCATGAGGATGGACGGGAGGGAAAGCCAACATACCTCGCGCGCGCACTCATTTCAATTCACCAACCCCGCCCTCCCAATCCCTCTTCCTCTCATACAGCCTAGCGAATATCCTTCTTGGGGCAGGCTGAAACCCAAGGTCTACCGACTAATCGCTTGCTTGTAATCACGCAACTCCTACACACCCTCGTCTTAACTGGCGAGCCCTTCATCCTCTACCATGGGCGAAGCCGACAATTATTACAATCCCAACCAGCCGGGCTACAACCAACAGCAGCCAGCGCCCGGCTACGATGAGGGAAGCTATCAGCAGCGTCCGATGAGCTACCAGGCTCAACCTCAGCAGGCTCAGCAGACTCAGCCTCCGCAATACCATGCGCCCGCAAACGCCAATGGCTACATGCCCGCCCAGGGCTTTGGTGACGACAAGTACTCGTTCAACGAGGCCTTCAAGATTCCCGAGCCCAAGTACAATGATTTATGGGCTGGTCTTTTGGTAAATCGACACGTCTCATCGCGCAAACCAACCAACTAACCCTTATTCTCGTTTGGTAGATGATCCTGTTCTTTCTTGGCTACGTCGCCGTCTCCGCCCTCACCCTCCAAGGATTCGCCTCCAATCGCAAGACCAGAAAGGGCGGTATTTACGACGATGACAACGACTTTTCCCTCAACAAAAACACCATAATCCTCTTCCTGTTCTGCCTCGTCGTCTCCCTGGTTCTCGGGTACGCCTACGTCTGGCTGGCGCGCGTCTTCACCAAGCAGTTCATTTGGATTACCGGCATCCTCAACATCGTCCTTGCGCTGGGCACCGCCATCTTTTACCTCTACAAGAAGTATTACTCTGCTGGTGTCATCTTTCTGATATTCGGATTATTTATGGCCTTTTGCTTCTACACCTGGATCCCCCGCATCCCCTTTTCCGCCCTGATGCTGAGGACAGCCATCGATGTTAGCAAGAAATACGGCCACGTCTATCTCGTAAGTTTCATTGGCGGCCTGATTGCTACAGCATTCGCTGCATGGTTCGCAATCACCCTGGTCGCCATATACGTCAAGTATCAACCCTCGGACAACAATCCCTCGTGTAGGAATGGTGGTTGTAGCAAGGGTAAAGTGATCGGCCTAATTGTCTTTGTCACATTTACCATGTACTGGATTTCTGAGTGGTTGAAAAACACCATTCATACCATCATCGCTGGTGTATATGGTTCTTGGTACTTTTGCGTCAACAACTTCCCCAAGGACGCCACCCGTGCCTCGTCAAGGCGTGCCCTGACCTACAGCTTTGGTTCCATCAGCCTGGGCAGTCTCTTTATTGCCATTGTCCAGTTTCTGCGACAAATCTGTTCGGCAGTTCGACAGCAGGAGGCAGCCGAGGGTGACTGGATTGGGTGCATCATCGCCTGCTGCCTTGGTTTCGTCTTGTCCATCCTGGAGTGGGTTATCGAATTCCTCAACCGATACGCATTTTGTCACATTGCGCTCTATGGAAAGTCCTACTTCCCAGCTGCCAAGGATACATGGACAATGATCAAGGACCGCGGCATTGATGCCCTCATTAATGTAAGCCCACGCTCACTCTGCTCATTAAAAAATTATGCTAATAGATTACAGGAATGTTTGATTGGGCCCGTTCTCTCTTTCGGTGGTGTATTCATTGGATACCTCTGCGCACTCCTCGCGTACCTGTATTTGCTCTTCACCGACCCCGCATACAACCGCGACAACGCCTTCACTCCAGTGGTTGTGGCTTTTGCGTTCATCATTGGTGTTCAGATTACCAACATCTTCACCACTCCCCTTTCCAGCGGCATCGATACCATTTTCGTCGCGGCCGGCTGGGACCCGGAAGTCATGTGGCGCGACCACCCCGAGCTTTACGCCGAGATGGCCAGGGTTTATCCTCACGTACAGCAGGTTATTCCCGACCGGTAAATGTGCTAAGGGGTTAAAAGGGCCCGGACTTAAATTATTGTAGCAAAATAATAATATCCGCTAATGGATGTGCTATCACTTCTCTCTGCGCTTCTACAACTTCATCTTTGCACCCTACTCCGCTTACTTCAGCTGACCTTGCAGATCAACAGAGAAAATACGGTTAGATTTATGTGATTTTTCTTTATCGTAAAAGAACCCCATGTTGGCCCAGATTATGTCAGACCTCTGCCTAACACAAGTGCAACTCGATGGGTGGTCACCAAATCAACATCCGTTCCGCCCCACACCGGTTATGCAGTGTTGTCTCTTTCAATCATTCAGACAGTGGCTTTGCGAAGGCATCCAGCTGCAGAGCGGGGCCCCTTCCAATTACATGATATAGCTGTTCACACGTGATAGTAATCTGCATATTCATCCTGGAGCATCTTGATGTTGCCTGACCACCACTCATGCAAAGTGAAATCTCTTCCCATCACCTTGCATCTTCCAGGCAATGTGTGCGAACACCCAGTTGTATCAAAGACATCCGTATAGTACCCACATAACTCCCAGACACTGCCCATTTTCAGTATCTTCTTTGAACTTCTTTTTTTTTTTTCGCATGGCTTTCGGCTCCTAACTTCTACGCCTGCGACGACCTTACCTTGATGCACAATGGATCCTGAGAAGCACATACGACTCCATTCGAAAATTAGCGACGTCGTTTCGAATGTTCCGCAAGGGATCTGTCCCAAGAAAGCATTCACTGATATTGTTTGGCCCGAAGTAGAAATGGGCTATAAAACGATGGTGGATGAGTTGACCAACTATTGTAAAGATGAGCTTCGTGACAGCGGCATATCAAGCATGGTCGATGGCAGGGCCAAGTCTCTTGACTCTATTAAAAAGTCCATTGAGCGTCGTGAAGAGCACAGAATACTTGAAAACAAAGGTGAATATCAAAGTATCTGGGAGATATTTGAGGACATGCATGACCTTGCTGGCATTCGGATCGTTTTGGACTTTTTATCCGACTCGGATGTCACGAATGCGCTTATAACGAGCCTCTTTCAAGGAGAAAAGGAGCCAAATATATTTTCTCGAGATCGAATTGTCGGGAAACATTGGAATGCACTGTTTGGCGCCTATCATTGCTTCAACCATCACGTTGTTTTGAGGTGTGAAACCGTCGGCAACCTTGAGCCCTACCAAAATGTCATGTTTGAAGTCCAGCTCACAAACATCGCCGAGAGTCTCTATAATATACTGGCCCATTCATTATTATATAAGGGACACGATGTCGAGAGATCGCGCGAAGAGGAAATGGTCATTGACATGGCTCACGGGCTTGCATTATTGTATTCCATCTGCTTGTCGTTCTTCCAGGACAAGTTAGATGGCCCTTCGAGGCAGTCAGATAAGCACAAAGAACTGCGTGATGCTATGAGAAAAGCAGTTCACACGCCAGGCATTCAACAGTCTGACAATGATTTGGATGATCTAGTTAAAATGACACCTAATCTTGCTTCCCACTTCCCAGGCAATCCTACAACACATGGTGAAATCTCGTCAAAGAGGCCTGCGCCCATGGATAAGACTATACCCATCAACACTCTTTTGACAGATATATCCGACATCTCAAAACAACAATATACCCCAGACGGCCTCCAAGCACACTTGGATACTTATTTACAGTATGATCAATCTATAATTTGGTGGCGCAATTTTCTAACTGTCCTCAGGGATGCCATCAAGGGCATATACGAGGGGGTAAAACGTCTCCGTGGGGACATGTCTGAAATACTCGTGAAGCTGGACCAGAAGGAATATCTCGAAACTCTTGAGAGTATCTCAGATATAAAATATCGCGACCACCATGATTTTATCAAGGATCAAAGAACGCCCAACACGAGTGAATGGCTTCTTAATACTGAAAGGTTTTTGGAGTGGTATGGGGCCGAATCATCATGTATTACACTTTTATATGGGTCACGTAAGTTTTCCAAGAATATTTTCTTTAAATGGGTGCTGATACCTCCCAGCCGGCGTTGGGAAAACGTTTCTGGTCTCTCGGGTCATTGATTATTTCATTGACATGCCGTCTGCAAATTCGGAAAATGTCTTGGCATACTTTTACTGCGACAAAAATAAAGAGTCACGACGTGACCCAATTACAATCCTCCGCAGCTTAGTGCGGCAGTTGGGCTCACCATTCGGTCAAGAAATCCACCAAGAACTTGAGGATTTACCTAAAAAGCTTAGGGCTCAAGGTGCAGGCTTAAGTTTAAAGAGGTGTCAAGACATCCTTATAAAGCTGATCAAATCTTACTCACAAACGACGATCATCATAGATGCTTTAGATGAATGCGATGTAAGAACCAGAGGAGAACTAATGAAGTTCCTCAAAACCCTCATGCAGCAGAAAACAAAACTGAAGATCTTCATTTCAAGCCGAGAAGATCGAGATATTGTCTCGAAGTTCAAAGAACAACCTCATATTCAAGTCGAGGCAACCAACAGCCAGAATGACATTGAAAGTTTTGTCAGAAATAGGCTAGTCGAAGACGAACGCTGGAAGGACATTTCGCCGGAGCTTCAACACCATATAATGGAAACACTTATTACCAAAAGCCAGGGTGTTTTCCAGTGGGTAGCATTGCAGGTTGAACAATTGACTCAGTCGGGGGTTTGGAATAAGAGTCATATCGAAAAGCTTCTCCGTGAGTTGCCCGAAGGCCTTGAGAATACATACCACCAAATATGGGAGAAGATTACTCGAGCATCCAAGCCCGAAAAAGCCTTGGCTCTACGTGCGCTTCGATGGGTTCTTGGCGCACAGGAGACCCTCTATACCTCCCAGCTTTCAATGGCTATCGCCATTGATCCACTATCAGAGGATCCCTTGAGAGAGCAAATTTTCTCTCAACGTTACACATCCAAAGATATTCATGCAATATGTGGGAACCTCTTGAAATTCGACAAAAGGGACCACTCCTGGCACTTTTGCCATCTGTCGGCCTTTGAATATGTGAAAGACCATCACTCTGAAGAACTTCTACCGCATCGTCATATTGCAATGGTATGCATGAAGCTTCTGACAGAATCTCCTGTCGAGCGAACTCCAAACAACTCTGAGGGGCATTACTCTTATGAGGATTTCAGTTACGATTCAGTTGATGATTCAGACGATTATAAAAACTTTCCATTGGGCCATTATGTTTCACACCACTGGGTACATCACGTAAAAGCACACGCTGGCCCTGGAGAGTCTCAGTACATACCTTTGATGAAATTGGTCAGGCAATTTTTCGGATCAATCACGGACCCTAGCGAAACCTACGATGCATGGTACGATGGGATGAAGGAATGCGACTGTTTTATCAACGGTGAATTATATGATGAGATGGATATTGAACTCTCAAGTCCGTCATTCCCTCCTCTACCCGGCATTTGTGCCATAGGTCTTACAAAATTTCTCGAGTATTGGTTGGGAGAAATGCCAGACACAGATTTGGAGACTTTTGAAGTTGGGGTTTCCACGATATCCCTTCTAGGAATAGCAGCCGCTTTTAACCATGAAGATATGTGTCGGTTACTTCTGAAATTGGGAGTTTCCGTAACTTCAGGCACCCCTAGCCCTATCTGGTATGCGGCAAAAAATGGTAATGAGTCCTTATTTGCCGCTTTGCTTGAAGCCGGCGCCGATGTGGATGAGGTATATGACGGAACTTCACTCCTTCAAACGGCCATCTATGGATGTAGGAGCGCTACTAGGATGATTGAAACCCTAGTGTATAATGTGGAAGATGTGAACATGGTCACCAACCGAGGATCTGCCTTAGATGTGGCACTGGACGAGAAGCTTGATGACGTGGTTTCATTACTCCACGAAAGGAAGGCAAAATCTGGATATCAACTGATGGCTCTAATAC
The DNA here is from genome assembly GCA_020623665.1 of Calonectria multiphialidica. Taxonomy (NCBI): domain Eukaryota; kingdom Fungi; phylum Ascomycota; class Sordariomycetes; order Hypocreales; family Nectriaceae; genus Calonectria; species Calonectria multiphialidica. Next base: position 298,146 of record JAHVYC010000022.1, read on the forward strand.
ATTTTGCACGTTTTGGCCATACGCACCGGCTTATCCATCACATAGCAGCGGACGGTGGTGAGAATTCTTATGTTATCCTCCCCAATTTTGTTGGGACACCTTTGATGATGGCTAGCAAGAGTGGTCAACTGGCAGCAATCAAGACACTCCTGGAAGCTGGTGCATACATCGACTGGATGTTTAAAACTAGCACACTGAATAATGGGCCCGGAACAGCACTCATAGCTGCAGTTTCAAAGCTCCATTTGGAATGTATGGAGATTTTGCTCAAGGAAGGGGCTGATCCAAACCTCAGCGACGATATGGGGACCCCTCTTATGAGCACTATATCTCGTTCAGGTACTGATCCGAAACGGATTCGAGCAGCTCAAATCCTTCTAAACGCAGGAGCAGATGTTAACTGTACAGGAAGAATAAATAACTTGACTGCCCTCGCCGTCGCAGCTGGTGCTTGCGATACTGAAATGATGCAACTCATACTGGGCAAAGGCGCCAACCCAAATTTCTGCAACGGTCAGACTACTCCACTAATTGAAGCCGTTTCAACTTCTCATCTTCATGAAAATGGAAAATTAGCCATCCAAATTCTTTTGGATGCTGGAGCAAATGTTAATTTCTTTTGCGAAAACGGAAGATATACTACTGCGTTGAATGCAGCCATCGAGAGCGGCCATGCGCCTGATAGTGAAGTGGTCAAGCTACTTCTGGATGCTGGGGCTAATCCCACGCTATAGTAGCTACGAATATTGTTTATTAATAGGAGGTGCAATGAGGATGTTCGGGACCTTCTAGCCGCGGAGGGCTAGTCCTCACGGTGTTAAATCAACCCTATTCGACAACAAGCATGTGTCTTTACCGCACACAAGCAGATAAATTTCATCTTCCCCCCTGCTGTCATTATAGAGCTTTTCGAGCACGATTGGAAGGACCGCGGTGTCGGGAACCATTCATTGAGATAAATCAGCTTTTCTTCATTCATTATAAATATAAAGTATTAGTTCATCAGTGCAGCCAGGTCAAACCAAGCGTTTTATCTAAATTAGATTGCGTAGACAACAGTATCTATTAGCCCATGGGGGACTTTTATGTAGCTATATGTTAAAGGAGTTGTTTGAAAATATACATACACATGCAAGAAGTGGCACAGGTTCAGGTTGGAGATGACTATACTATATAGACTGGTGCTTTACCTGGCCCCATAGGTTGAGAACACGCGTGCCTTTTTTACAGAACTTATTCTTTTGGGCCTAATACAACTTTTTCAGTTGACTTCTTATAATCGCACTATTGTTAGTGACGATCGTCCCATAACACCGACTGACGATCATCAAAACTGTACCAATAACGTCCCGTTATTGTGGTTATGCAGCGCCAGGTGGTTCTTGAATGGCAGATTATCCACAATAGCTCCAGATTATCTTGGTGAATTAAGAGGAGCCAGTTGTCGGTCAAAGAAAGCTGCAAACAGTTTATGACCACAACACATTAGTCAGTACGGCATGGGTACCGTTCCCATTCAACTTGCGGCCTCTGAGTAGCGAGACACTTGTCGAACGATGGGGAAACGGAAATGGCATTTCCCCAGAGACCCGCCGCGATCTGGCGCGTCTGTCTGACGACGCTCGCGTCGGAACCTCGCTCCGACGGCATTGGTCCGTGGTTTATGGGAGTCATTCCTTTTTGTCTGTCACAAGTCGACAGGGGAGCAATTTAATGTTTTTCCTCCCACCCCTACGGTAAATTTGACGTGACCGGGCCGGGTCAAGAGTCAACTCGAGGGGGGCGACGCATGGATCACGTTGCCCCATCGTGATACCAGGGGTATGGTTTCTCCTCCGCCGTATACCCGTGAGTTTCAGATGGGCAGATGGGGACGAGTCCGGCGATGGTGGTCGCACAAGATCGAGCAAGCAGGAGATGCGAAAAAAAGTAAATAATACGGCGTGGGATCCAGGTCTTCCAGAAAAGCCCTTGTATACTTCATTAATTGATGCACATTCAGATGTTCATGCAGCGGGAGCCAACGGGAGACTCAAGATCGGAACTAGCAGGGGACGAGGGAGCTCCGAAGCCGGTCCTGTCCGAGTCAGCACTCTGTCCCATACGAGGTGAGAGCGCTATGGGTCAATCCGTGTGACTGGTTTTCGTCTTTTTAACTCGGATCCTCGCTCCGAGCCTTTTGTTTCGGTTTAGCTGTGCCGCAGACTTGGGAAGAGGTCCGAAATAAAGCCAAGCCGTCGGCAGCTAAGAAGCCAAGGGACGCTGCATATAGCCGTCGTCATCGGGAAGCAGCTCGAGTGGCGATGCAATGGCAACCAAGGTTTCAATGAGCAAGGCACAGAATAGCCACTCTGCTGCCAAGGTATCCATCACGCGACCGGGCCAGTGGCAGATCGCCATGCACAGATGAGAGGCTGCATAGAAGGGGATGCATGGATGGCTTATGGAAGCATGTTCGCGCCATCTCCACGCAGCAGGTAAAAAAAAAAAAAAAATTATTTCGCTCAGGTTTGGCCACCGAGCTCCCCAAAGCAGCGAGGTCGCGCAAGCCGATTGGCCCAGGGCCGAGCTTCCAACGGGCTTCTAGCGGGCACGCCGCGAACGCTTCTGCTGCTTTACGCCGCAGCAGCGCCGTAGTGGCGGACAGCAGGATCGCGCTAGTCGCAGAAGGTCGCTCGATTTTTTTTTCTGCGGGCCGTTGCGAAGGGGAACCCACCTACCAGACAGAGCTCGTGAGCTTGTCGATGGCTGCGCGAAAAGTCTCGCCATGTCATGCAGCGCAACGTTGACTTTTGGGCATGAGCTTACGCTGGGAAGTTACAGTCGCCTGCTGGATTTGGACGTGTAGCCTGATCTAAATTGGGGGGAAGGGAGGAAAAAAACTCTTCCCCGCGTGTATATGTGTGTATGTGGTGCTTTTGTCGTTCCTTGCCCCCGGCCGTCTCCGTCGCGCCGTTCCTCTTGAGGCCATCCCCGGCCGACAACGTGGGCGTCTCCGGATCGCAGCTCGACAGCTTCGACTAAGAGCTATGACTCTACCAAATAGCTGGGGCAAATGGGGATGGACCGGTAGATAACATGGGATGAGCAAATCTCGTGGAGAAGAATTTTTGCGCAATGAATGGGCCCATCGCGATGGAGCCCTGCTCGACCAAGTTCTCGTTACATAACAAGACCACTTCCCTACCCACTTGGCTCCCAGCTCCCCGTTTCTATATTCAAAAACCGTCCCGCTCTCTTCTGATCTCGACCGGCTTTCCTCCCTCTCTGTTGGTCTATTCCCCTGGTCTGCCTGTCCTCTGTGTCCTTCTATTGGACGCTGAGTCGACGTTGTCGTTCTTACGAGTCGCATTCTCTCGTTTGATCTCGATCTATTCGCCCATCCGTCTCCATACGCCAACCCTCCTCCGCTTCTTACTGGCTCCCCCTCAGAAGCCCTCCTCCCGTCAAACATACATTATAATCACAAACCTCCCCCTCCAGGAAATTACTCTGTATAGTTGTTGAATCACACAAAAAAAAAAAAGAGTCCCCAAAATGCTCCTCTCCGACTCTGCGGACGAAAAGACCCCTCGGGGCAGCAAGGAAAAGGTCACCGCCAGCCCCCCTCAAAATGATATCGAGACGGGCAGCACCGGCCTCGACCGCACCATGAGCTCCCGCCATCTCCAGTTCATTGCTGTTGGCGCTACCATCGGAACTGGTCTGTTCATCGGTATTGGCTCCGCCCTCGCCAAGGCTGGTCCCGTTTCCCTCCTCATCGCCTTCATCTTCATGGGCAGCGTCGTCTACTCTGTCATGGCCAGTCTGGGTGAGATGGCCGCCTTCATTCCCGTCCCCGGTTCCTTCACAGCCTATGCCAGTCGTTTCGTCGATCCCACTCTCGGTTTCTCCATGGGTTGGCTCTACTGGTTCAGTTGGTCGACGACTTTCGCCCTCGAATTGGTTGCCGCCGGTCTGATCATTCAGTATTGGGACGCCTCGCTCAGCGTCGGCATCTGGATTGCCGTCTTCTGGTTCATCTTCACAGCCCTCAACTTCCTCCCCGTCCGTTGGTTCGGCGAGGTCGAGATGTGGTTCTCCATGATCAAGGTCATCACCATTGTCGGATTCATCATCTTTTCCATCTGCGTCAACGCCGGTGTTGGAAAAGAGGGCTACATTGGATTCGAGTACTGGAAGCACCCCGGTCCGTTTGCCGGGTACATGGTCGAAGGTGCCGCAGGCAAGTTCGTCGGCTTCTGGTCCGTCATGGTCACTGCCGGTTTCAGCTACCAGGGTACCGAGCTCGTCGGTGTCGGCGCCGGCGAGACTGCCAACCCTCGCAAGGCCATTCCCGAGGCCATTCGATGGACCTTCTGGGGAATCTTTTCGCTCTTCGTTTCCACAATCTTCTTCATCGGCATCAACCTCCCCTCCAACGCCGACGGTCTCGGAAGCGGCAAGACTGACGCCTCGGCATCTCCCCTTGTCATGATCGTTGTCCGTGCCGGCATCTCCACCCTCCCCGACATCCTCAACGCTGTGCTGCTCACCGCTGTGCTCACGGCCGCCAACTCCAACGTTTACTCCAGCAGTCGTCTCATGGTCGCCCTTGCCGAGGAGGGACTTGCCCCCAGCTTCATGAAGCGCACCAACAAGTACGGAACCCCATACTTTGCTGTCGGCACGTGCTCCCTGGTCGGTCTCCTGGCCTTCCTCAACCTCTCTACGGGCGGTACCACCGTCTTCAACTGGCTGCTGAACATTTGCGCCATTTCCGCCTTCATCACCTGGGCCCTCGTCAGCGTCTGCCACCTCCGGTTCCGCAAGATCCTCCAGGTCCAGAGCGTCGACCTGGCCGAGCTCCCCTACACTGCCCCCCTGTACCCGTACCTCACCTGGTACGGCCTCTTCTTCAACTCCCTCATCACCATCACCAGCGGCTTCACTGCCTTCATCGAGTGGAACACCAGCGACTTCTTCTCGGCCTACATCAGTCTCATCCTCTTCGTCGTGCTTTACGTCGGGCACAAGCTCATCTACCGCACCAAGATTATTCCTCTGGCTGAGGCAGACATTTCCAAGGGACGTATTCATGAATAAATGGGCGACGGGTTTAAAAAAAAGTGTGATTTCTTGCATGTACTATAGTTTAATATTAATGATACCCTATCATCAAACATCTTGGCAAACTATGTGTGAATCGTGAATCATGAAATAGGAATGTGACAGGACCTTACTTGCATGACGAGGTTGGCCTGATAGCCGCACATCTAAGTGGGGCGGACAACACCAGAACGCAAATCAGACAGGAAATTTAATGAGCAGTTAAACAAAATAAGCAGGATGAATATATGAATTGTAAATAGTAACCCGGTAGGTGAGGTGACGCACCTTTTGACGTTCATTGCTTCAAGGTTGCTCGGCCTGGATGAGAATAGTCATTTGTGCAACACAGGACTGCACCACACGCATCACTTGTTGTATCCAAAATGTGTGTATTATTTAGTTATTCCTAGTTTCCTTGCCTATTTGAGCTCATCATCGATCTTTTTTCACGTAAGTTCTTAGTTATTCAACTTTCTCAAAGTTGACTCACCTATCTGTGGCTTGAAGAAATGTCCATTATACGACAAAGGGTTGCATTGTAGACATTGTTAGGTTTCAATAGAAATTATTAAAAGCTATTTTTAGATGTACTTGGCCATACTAGCTCTTGATTCTTCACTTACATAAGCTCCCGTTGGTACATGATAAGATAATGTTTCCATCACATCTGCCACATACACTCTTGCAAGCTTAACTCGCTAGCTTCTGGCTTATATATTAAGATATGGTGTCTTTGTCAAGTTTTTATATATTCATTTGGGCAAAAATGGTCATGAAGACCCAAATTAGCTAGAAGGAATACGGTGACCATGGCGCTTTTATAAGTATCTCACTCATATACACATAAGACATAGTCAGTTACACACATCATGTCAGGAAGGATTATATAATTAATCCTGTGTTCTATTTTTTAATGTATTATCACTAGCGTAGAGATGCCGAAGCCCCTGAGAGTGAAACGACTGGTGACGTAAAGTGAAACCGAGAACATGGGATTACAATAACGTTAATTTGACCACGGTGGGTGATCGAAGGCGCAAGACTAAAATGATCTTATTAATGTTCTGGACAAATATAACTGCTCACACCAAAGATCATTTTGCATATGAAGAGTTATTTGCCATATTCGAAGCAATAGATCAGGATGCCTGGATATCCCGTACTCCCCGACTCAATCCCGCAATGCAACCCCAACACGGCAACAAGGCAAGAATGCCGCATGGAACAAACTTATCCAACCAATCGGAGCAAATTTAGATATCAAATATGTACGCTATTTAGGCATGGCCTTTATTTTCCCCGTTTTGCGAGGTAGCTTCCCCGCCAACACCTACGTCAACCTCCGCGTCCCCAAATCCACAATTAAGCGCACGTGTTGTTTCCCATCACCTCCCAAGCCAATCCTCGATGTCGCCGGATGCCCGTGCCTCGATAACCCTTCGGATTCAACGCCCTGAGTACCCCGATTTCCCCCACGTTTGATTTGTCCACGGCTGATGGGACGGAACTTGGTCTGCTGCAGGGCAGGATGCGGCATTCACACCCAATAAACCCTGTCTGCAGCACTAACCAGGGTCATTCGACAGACAATTCACGCATGGAAACCTGCAGGATGATGAAAGAGGCAATGGGTTTACTGTCACTGCGCACGCGACCCCAGGAATACTTCGGTACGTCGGGGGGAGAGGCCAACTTGGTCCCCCAAGATGGAAACAAGAGGGTTGAAGCTGGGAGTTTCGCGCATGGCATATATGGCGATGGCAGCGAGCCAAACCTAATTGAGCTGGTGTTTTTATCGTTTAAAATGGTCGAGTGGTCTAATTCTGAAGATTTGCGACTTCCGAAGTCAAAGTAGTCGTAGACGCCCCCGAAGCCGCGACCGTCCCGCGTGGCACATCAGTCCTCGATCACGCAATCGTCATCCCGCGGACTACCCACCTGGGATGGACGGAATTGGCGGCCTCTGATTGCTCGGAGGGGATTAGAGATTGGGTGGCATCTGGGAGGCGTCTACAGGGGCCAATCAGGGGGAAAACATGACCACATGGAATCACGGTTGGATTCTCGACTCGATTTCTGGCCACGGGCGATGATTCATGGTGTTGGCCAAAACCTGCTGGAAGACATCCCCCAAAACTACCCTACACCAGGAAATGCCTGACCGAGCGCGCCCCGCCGCCGAGCACAGATGGTTGACAAAATCCAGCACCGGGTGGTTCCGATCCTCAGGGGTGTAGCCGCACTAGCACCCGCCCGGGACTAGCGCAGACAAACAAGAGCCCTGTTTTTTGCACGTGAAAGTGGCCCAGCAGTTTGGTTGGGAACGCCTCGAGGCGGCAGCATCGTCGGTCAGATTTTGGCCGTTTTTTCCCTCTGGGTGCCATTGCAGCGCGCGCGTCTGCATCGTCGCCGGCATCTCAGGGCGCACGCAGCACGCAGGCTGCAATTGACTTCACACCGGCCTGAATCGAAGCCAAACATGACTCTTACACACTCGGCCCCGCGGAAACACCTGCCCATCTCTCCGGAGTCCCGTGTGTTGGGCCCCCGGATTACGATGACTGCGCCATCCCTGTTTCGGAGCTAGAGCTAGCGGTATGGTTCAAGTGGCGGTCATCACACAACCCAATCACTGGATGGCAATTCGGATTGCGTGGGGGGCTTGTAGCTCAACATTGTGAGAAGGATGCAAGAGAGCGAGCTGGGCACGAAATATTCTGGGTCCTCGTGGTCGTGGAGAGGTGGCAACATCTGGGGGAACGGGGGAACGGGGGAATGGTGGCATTGACATGCTGCCTGTTTTCCATTAATTGACCACACAGTCCCTCTTCGTTCTCGCCGTTTTTTCTTCTTTTTCCCTCCCAGGCCCATCCTCTCTGCTTGGGAAATTTAATTGCCTTGTTCCCGCATCAAGACGACCCCGCGGTGCACCTATTCAAAGCCGTTTCGAACGATGGGAAACCGTTTCAGACGCTCCCAAGACAAGACACGGCAACCCAAGACAGCAAGGCCACTTAACACGAGAATTTAAAAATATTGCCCTACGGCCTCTCATCTCTCTTGCTCGTCGACGACCCAGTAATTACAGCCACCCCCGAGATCATCCGCCCGCCCGCACCTTGTTGGGAATTTCCAGGGATCCGTCGTCACAATCCCTAGAGTAACGGCGTGCTCTCTGGTCGCGTGACCCACCCGCCGTCTCTCACATAACTACTGTTCCTCCCGCACATCGTCTGCCAGCTCACCTTTGGCATCTTTGGATACCAGAGCACACCTGAAAATGACTGTCCTCGATATCAACAAGGACCTGGTGGCCCTGTTTGAGCAGCAGGCAGCTGCCACTCCCGATGCCATTGCCCTCGAGGACGAGAGCAGAACCCTCACCTATGCCGAGCTCGACAGAGAGACATGGGCGCTGGCTGACCGCCTCCGTGACCACGGCGTTGGTCGTGACGACCTCGTCGGTGTCCTGATGTGCAGGAGTGCCGACTATGTCATCGCTGCAGTGGCTGCGCTGCGAGCTGGTGGTGCGTTCCTGGTTCTGGAGCTGGCCTATCCCCCAGGCCTGCTGCGCGATGTCATCGAGGACGCCAAACCCACCGTCGTCCTAACCCAGGAGGCCCACGCCGCCCAGATCAAGTCGGATGTCCCCGTCATCATCGTGGACCACCCCGACAAGGCGGCCGGACGGTCGTCCACCCCAGAGCTCGATGCCAGGCGCCCATTGCCCTCAGAAGACGACATTGAGAGGCTCGCATTTGTCTCGTACTCCTCTGGCACCACCGGCCAGCCCAAGGGCATCATGAACCCCCACAGAGCTGCTGTGCGCTCGTACAATTTGAGATTTGGCGTCAGCGATCTTAAGCCCGGTGACAGGGTTGCATGCAACGTCTTTTTCGTTTGGGAAATCCTCCGGCCCCTGCTGCGTGGAGCTACCGTGGTTGCGGTCCCCGACCGGGCCAGCTACGACCCCACCGCCCTCGTGGATCTTCTTGCTTCTAAGCGCATTACCGATACCCTCATGACGCCGACTCTGCTCGCCACAGTGCTTTCGAGGCATTCCAAGCTTGGCGACCGCCTACCAAACCTGCGCTCGCTGTGGCTCAACGGTGAGGTCGTCACCACCGACCTCTGCCGCCGTGCGATCAGTGCCCTTCCCGAGACCCGCTTGTTAAACGTCTACTCCGCTAGCGAGACCCACGAGGTTGCCGCAGGCGATATCAAGACATTCATCAACCATGACGACAATGTCTGCCCCGTCGGTCCGCCCACGGACCCAGAGCACACCTACATTTTGGACGAGGCCGGCAACAGAGTCCGCCCCGGCATCAGCGGTGAGCTCTATGTCGGTGGTGATCTCCTGGCTAGAGGTTACCTGAACCTCCCAGAAACCACTGCCAAGGCGTTCCAGATGGACCCATTTGAGAAGACGCCAGGTGCGCGAATGTACAGGACAGGTGATTTGGCCCGTCTGTTGCCCAGCGGTTTGCTTGAAATTACTGGCAGAGTGGGCGGCATGATCAAGACTCGTGGTTACACTGTCCAGCCTGGAGCTGTTGAAACTGCCGTTGTCAAGCACCTGGCTGTCCGTGACTGCGCGGTTGTGGCACACGGCGAAGGACTGCAGAGGCAGCTGGTGGCATACATCGTCCGGGACGAGGGCGAACACAGGGACCGTACTATTCCTATTGTCGATGAATATGGCTACAGTCCTGTGGCTCGACGTGCTCTCGCTGAACACTTGGCTCATTACATGATTCCTTCAATCTGGGTCGAATTGGATGAGCTTCCCACTCACGGTGTATCGGGTAAGACAGACCTCAAGGCGCTACCCCCGCCGCCAGCACCCAAGTCGCCCGTGAGAGCCCCCAAGAAGGAGCAGAACATCAAAATTAAGATGGAGACTATCATTATGCTGTGGGCTGCTTCTCTTAACATGCCACCCAGTGCCATTACGGAAAAGCACGACTTTTTCGACCTGGGCGGCCACTCATTGGCGCTTGCAGACCTCTCCAGCCGACTGTCAAAGACTTTCGGTTTCCCTGTGCCTCTTGCTCCCCTGGCTGGTAACCCTACACTTGAAGGACATGTTTCGGCTGTCAAGGCCGCGCGAGACGGCCACACTGCAGCCGTGCAGGCTGATTTGCCCGCTGTTCTCCGCGCTGACTCTGTGCTTCCCGACGACATCCAGTCCAACGGCACTCCAATGTGCCAGCTCAAGGATGCTGAAACTGTCTTGTTGACAGGTGCTACCGGATACCTGGGTGCATTCCTGCTCAGGACCCTGGTCGAGAAGACCAATGCCCACATTATCTGCCTTGTGCGCTTCCCCGAGCCCGTCGAGAACTGTGCCCCGGCAGGTATGTCTCGAATCCGCAAGAACCTGATTGATTTGGGTCTGTGGGATGACTCAATTCTGGAGCGCATGGAGATCCTTCCTGGTAACTTGGCCAGGAAGCGCCTTGGTCTGTCTCCCGAGGCATTTGACGAGTTGGCGACTCGAGTCCAGGTTATTGTCCACGCTGCTGCTACTGTCAACTTGGTGTACCCCTACGCCGCCCTCAGAAATGCCAACGTTGGTGGTACACGAGAAATCCTACGTCTTGCGGGCCGTAGCGGTGCCACTGTTCACCACGTGTCTACCAATGGTGTCCTCCCACCTTCGACCGAGGGCTGGTCTGAAGATGAGATAACCAATGTCGACGATGTTCCAACGAAGCTTCTGGATGGATATGGTCAGACCAAATGGGTTGCCGAGAAGCTGGTCTACGAGGCTGGCAACCGTGGAATCCCAGTTCGCGTCTACCGCCCTGGTACCATTACTGGTCACAGTGTTTCCGGTTCTACGAACACTTACGATTTGATCAACGCCATTGTTGTCGAGTCCCTGCAACTTGGCTTTGCTCCTGATGTCGAGGGATGGTTTTTGGAAATGACACCAGTGGACTTTGTCAGCGATGCCATCGTGACTCTCGCCGACCACGTAGACGATGAGCAAAAGCTGTACCACTTGGGCGACCCTAGCCCTGTTCCTGCCAAGAAGATGTTCGCATTGCTCGCCGAGATTGGATACCCCACCGAGCCTCTTTCTTGGGATGACTGGGTTTCGTTATGGAATGAGAAGCGGGGCAGCCGAAAGACCAACAGTGATGCCTTCACCGTGGACATTCTCCGTGGTGGTATGCCCAGCGTCGAGGTTCTCCAGTCAGTCATTGTGCTCCAGGATGGCAAGACTCAGCCGACCCTGGACAAGTACGGCGTCAACCGCCGCAAGGTTGATGGCGGTCTTCTTGAAATTTACACACGGCACTTCTATGCCCGAGGTTGGCTGCCTAGACCTCCTCGACGAAGCCAGGTCAACGGAGTCACACCCAAGGCCCAGAAAGGCAGACTTGCCGGAAAGGTTGCTGTCATCACTGGCGCATCCTCCGGAATTGGTGCCGCCGTGGCCGCTGGTTTGGCCAAGGAAGGCGCCCATGTCGCTATTGGTGCTCGTCGACTCGATGCCCTTGAGGACGTGAAGAAGAAGATTTCCGTCTACGGAGGCAAGGTTCTTACACACAAGACCGACGTGACCAAGAAGGCCGATGTCGAATCCTTCGTGAAGACGGCCAGTGAGCAGCTTGGCCCCATTGACATTCTGGTTAGTGTCGCGGGTGTCATGTACTTTACCATGATGGCCAACAACCAGACGGACGAGTGGGAGCGCACTGTCGATGTCAACTGCAAGGGTCTCTTGCACTGTCTGTCCTCGACAGTTCCTGGCATGCTGTCTCGCGGGGCTGGCCACATCGTCGCCATCTCCTCTGACGCAGGTCGAAAGGTGTTCCCTGGTCTTGGCGTCTACTCGGCCAGCAAGTTCTTCGTCGAGGCGACCCTTCAGAGTCTGCGTCTGGAGACGGCCGGCTCAGGCCTGCGCGTGACGTCTATCCAGCCCGGCAACGTCGCCACCGACCTGCTGGGCATCTCCACCGATGCTGAGGCTCTGAAGAAGTACGGCGAGCCTTCAGGCGCAAAGGTGCTGGATGCGGAGGATGTCGCTGGCTCTATTGTATATGCTGTCTGCCAGCCTGCCCACGTGGCTGTTAATGAGGTGCTCATCGAGCCCCGTGATGAACCCATCTAAGCGAGAGGCTATTTTGTTTTGAGGAGATTGTTGGGTAATAATATCCGGATATAATCTTGTATGCTTGGCACAAGGTCGAATGTAGGAATCAGCTGGATTGTGAAGCCCCGCCGTGGGCTGTCTTGTTCTTCTTGTCACGATCAAATTATGATGATATTTAGCGACTCAACGGCGTTGATGAATGATCGCGGAACCTGGGTCTGCCTGTTTCAACACTCCAGACGAAAGAAATACGTGTATACCATGGCATCTTTTCTGGCAGGCCAAAACCAACCAATAGTTTTTAATTAAAAAAAAAAAGGTTGTCTCACATTGTTTGCATTGATGGTTCTTTGATTGCTGTTGCAGATCACAGGGTCCTGGTTGGAACGATGAGTGCGAACGAGGTAGCAGCAGAGAGAGAGGACGACGAGTCGTGCCACGCGGACATTTAGTTTTCGCGTTTCATTGTCCCGGAGTTTTTGGCGTCTCTTGCCAAGAATTAAATTGACCAGCTGGGATGTGGGAGCGAGAGTCAAACGCTTATTTGGCGAGGATGACGGGATTTCTTGCGCTGACCCATGCATGCTCCACGAAATTTTAGGCCATCCTGAAACAACGAGAGGCCATCCAGGGCCGTTGTGGACGGGGTTTCTTTTTTATCTCGTGAGGAAATCGTCTGCCCTCATTCCCGTGGGAAGCGCCTAGCAGCAAGCGGGCCCCCGCAGCAGCAGCAGCAGAGGATCAAATTTCGGGGGTGGCCAGGTAAATAAAAATAAGCGTGGGCGCTTCCAGACGTGCGCTTGTTCTTCCGCTGTGCCGCCATCCCGAATGCGCTCCTAAGCTTAACCCACAGGCGAGATGCATCCGTAGGCGTGCTTTGCCGAGCGGTGAATGGGGGGAGCCCGGCCGAGATGAGTGGCCGCCGACTCCACCGGCGCCGAGCAGGGGGGGACGAGCAGGCGGCGGCGGCTGCGCTCAAGGTGCAGGCAGCAAGCAGTAAGGAGAGCGAGCGAGAAATGGGAGAGGGGATGGGGAGAGACAGGAGCTAGGATCGCCCCATTCTGCTGCAACGGTATTATATGGGGTACAATTGGGACTCAGAGTTTGGAGATTGATTGCGTGATGCTACCTTTTGGCAGAGCTTGGTCGTATTTCGAGTGGGAAAGGGCATTAGATCAAATTACGCGTATGTTTGTATTGTATGCATCCTCGCTCCTCTTTTGTTCAAGCAGACGTGCTGTGCTATGTATGATGTAGACAGGTCACCTTTCTCAGGCGGCGGTCCAGCTGGCATCTCGCTTACAACCTTTCATCCACCGTTTTTCTTGCTTGGCTTGCAGGACGGCAAACGGCAGGAACAGGACGACGAGCAATCTCTCATGGCCTCGTCTGGTCTGTCGCATCTTGAGGCTCAAACGAGACAAGCCGATAATCCACCAATGGCCGTGGCTCCCCTTGCGCTGGCCCAAACACGGAGACCCAGGGGTGTGGCCCGGGGACCCACGCGGTGGCCTATAGCGCGGGCCCTGCTATAGGATAGGGTCATCGGGGGGATGGGAAAATTCGAGATGCGCCCTACGAGACGGCATGCAACACATACACGCACACAACACACACGACACAGCAAGGTCGACAACGCCCTCGTCGTATGTGGGCTGGGTTCCAGAATCCGGTGGGCTTCGGGCCTGGGTTGCTGCTTTGGGCCATTTCGTCTCAGGTCTCGTCCCAGCTGCTCACTGGTTCACTCTGTCGTGGTGGGAATCGGGGTGGATGATTGACAGGTACCATCTTGGCGATCGAAATTGTTTGCATCTTATGCGTCCCCCCTTCTCGGGGTTACATTATCGTCTTTGACGTCTGAATGCGCCGCTGTTCATATTGCCGGGTGGAGGGCGAGGGCAACCTCATTACGTACGTTCGTATTTGGTTACGAGGGCCGCCCACGTCCCGAGATTTTTTGACGGCGCGGCTATCTCGATGAGGGCATCACAAAGCGTCCTTGGGGGAAAGAAAGGGTATGGAATTGATGAGTCTTGATCAATTCCGCGCATGGGAGTGCTCTGAGGGGCCACTATCCCCTCCCCGCTGCAAACCCGACGCAAATGTCAATTGGCGGACTATTACCGTCGACTCGACCCTGTATTCTGGGATCTGGGCCCCATCCTTCGGCCGGCGCTTGTCATCCCAACACCGTTGACAACCACCCCGGCCTGCCGCCGCCCAAGCTTCGGGTTCTGGGTCCATCCGACCGGGGTGCTTGGGCGAATCGAAGGCCTCGAATTCCGGGCATGGAGCGAGTAGGGCCAACTCTCTCCCCCTCAAGGCCCTTGCAGGGAAGCCCATCTCTGGCACCCGAGTATCAGAAGGTCCGGCTGAGTTGCCGTGAGATGCGAGGAGGGAGGGGGCGGACGACGATGGGTATGCTGCGAAGGAGAGGGGACGGACGGACGGGGGGGCAGGGGATCGCAGGTCCCAGAGGTGAATCCATCCTAGGCCAGATCTAGGAACTGTCTCCCGAGGGGGAACGCCTGTCAAACCTGCCCGTATATCTACTCGACGATGCCCTCCCCGTCTTGGTGATACCTCTTTCTTTTCCTCCTCAGCCTCTTTACATCACGGACCTCGAAGGACCAGATTTCGCGCCATTCTTTTCTTGTACACTTGTACTTCACTTTCCTTGCAAAAACCTGCCTTTCTTTCAGCCTTGACGGCCCCATTTTCAAAACACCAACTCCCATTTTTTGCCTTCTTGCTCCTCGAGCTTTATTCGCCCGCTCCTTGATATCTGGTCCCAGAGACTCCCAGTCTAAAAACTCAACTCCTCATTAAAACAAAAGCTACTCAGCACTCTTTTTCAAGAAACATCTCGACAAACAAACCGCCAAAATGCAGAAGATCGCCGCTCTCGCCGCTCTCCTCCCCCTCGTGGCTGGCCACGGCTTCATCTCCTCGCCTACCCCCCGTAAGCCTGGTTCCGCCTACGAGGCCGCCTGTGGCCAGCAGCCCTACTACCAGCAGTCCTCCGACATCAACGGCAACGTCCAGGGAATCCTCCAGGTCGTCGGCACCGACTTTGACGCCTCCAAGTGCAACCTGTGGCTCTGCAAGGGTTTCCTCCTCGCCGACAACAAGGACAGCGTGGAGAGCTACACCGCCGGCCAGAAGGTCGACTTCAAGATCAACATCGCCGCCCCCCACACCGGCTATGCCAACGTCTCCGTCGTCAAGACCAGCTCCAACTCCATCATCGGCACCCCCCTGATCGAGTTCTCCAACTACGCCTCCAACGCCGGTGTCGCCGCCAACAACACCGCCTTCAGCGTCACCATCCCCTCTGACCTCGGCAGCGAGTGCTCCACCGCCGGCGACTGTGTTCTCCAGTGGTTCTGGGACGCTCCCGATATCGACCAGACCTACGAGTCCTGCGTTGATTTCACCGTCGGCGGCTCCGGCTCCAGCTCCGGCTCCGGTTCCGGCTCTGCCTCCTCCACCCCCGCTGCCACTTCGGCCGCTGCCGTCTCCTCCGCCCCCGCCGCCTCCTCCTCGGCTGCTGCTGCCACCACTCCCCTGAACCAGGTTGCCAGCTCCAGCGAGGCTGCCAGCGCCCCCTCTGCCCCCGCCACCACCCCCTCCGGCTCTGCTGAGGAGGATGATGAGGACTGCGAGGATGAGCCCACCTCCGCCGCCGCTGCCACCTCCGCTGCTGTGACCCAGGTTTCCCAGCCTTCTGCCTCTGCCAGCTCCTCCGCCGAGGGCGCCGATGATGAGGACTGCGACGAGGATGAGCCCACTTCCTCTGCCGCTGCCGCTGCTCCCACTGAGACCGACGATGAGGATTGCGACGATGAGCCCACCGCCACCGCCACTGTTACTGAGGCCGCTGTGACCCAGGCTTCTCAGCCCTCTGCCTCTGCTGGTTCCAGCTCTGGCTCCAACTCTGGCTCCTCTGGCTCTTCCAACTCCGGTTCATCCAACTCTGGCTCTTCCGGCTCCTCCAACTCTGGATCTTCCAACTCCGGCTCTTCCAACTCTGGCTCTTCCGGTTCTTCCAACTCCGGCTCCAACTCTGGCTCCGGCTCCGGCAGCGCTGTCACCTCCTACATCACCGTGACCCCCGAGACCGTCACCGTGAGCGCCGCCGCCGAGACCCAGTACGTTACCGTTACTGTCAGCGGCAACGCCGCCGCCTGCACTTAAAGAGTGTGCCGGGCGATACAATTGAAGGATGGCCAAAAAAGGGAGAGGAGTTTGTTTCCCTCCCCCAGATGGCAGGATTTGGACGGCAATGGATTTGTTTTGTCGATTGTAGATATTTCTTCTGGGTAGCCTCCTGTGGAGGTGTAAATCAATTGTGACATATTTGAGGAAAACTTTACCTGAATTGTTTTACGAAATGTGAAATGGGGATGATTAGTAGAAACTCTGTAGAATATGTGAGTTCAAGATAAAAAGACATAAGTTTTTGGCATCTTTAGTAGCACTTCACTTAAAGTAGAGCATATTGGTTCCAGGATCCAGATGTGATTTTGACTTGCTATGAATCACGCCATGGCTGAAGGGCAACGGCATGACAACACCCATCAAGTAGTGAAAAAATACTAGATTGATGCTTATTGTTTGGTATGCACAATACTAAATTGAAACAGAAAAAGAATCCGAGGCCCAAGACTAGAAATCGATGGTGTCGCGACGCAATCTGCCAAGTTTGCCTGTTGTTGGGTACGTGAGTCGCTAATCACAATCTAGCCTTGCCTCCGTGCGCTGCTAGCACCATTTTCTTGGTAGGTATTCTGATTGGACTGTCAACAGGTTTAAATTTGCGGGATGGAATATTGATCCTCCGGGGAGCGGATACATCATCTGTACATTGAAAGGTCGGACCATTCATTGGCTTCTTTCATCAGGAAATCACCGTATCTTAAACTCAGAAATGATGCCATCATCGAATTCATGCCGAATTTTCAAAAGATCTCGGTTAGTATGCGATTCGTGCAGGAAACGCAAGATCAAATGTGATTCGGGTAATCCCTGCTCACCTTGTGAAAAAGCTGGACGATGTTGCGACTTCAGCTTCATGCCACAGAAACGAGGCCCAAAAGTACAGAAGGGGTCGGGAACCCTCAATCCAGCCGAATCGCCTGTTGAGCCCAACCACTGGAATGATGCGCTTGAAACATCTCCTTTGGGGTTGTCTAGCCCTCCCCAATTACTCGATGATAATATCAACTCTTCGGATATTGCCCCGTTAAACTCGAACCATGTATCCTCAACAACGCTGGTTTATGCCCCTCAACCAATAGATTCCGTTAGGCTCGCAGTCCTTGGCCTTCCACAGCATGGAATAAGTATTCTAAATGACTTGATAAACGCCATCAACACTGCAACCCATCAAGCACTGAGCCCAGCACAAGTCGTCCACGACTGTGTCGACTTATTTTTCACGTATACCTTCTCGGACCGGCCTATTGTACATGGGCCATCTCTCAGAAAATACACTGAAGTTTTCTTCTCGCCCGAGGCCGCTGATGCCACTGGCCTGTATACTCATGAAGCCACCGGAGAGTCGCAACTGGCGCTGAAGAGATCGTTGGCGTTGATTACAGCATTAGTTGCATTCGTTTTAGCCTCTATGCCGAAATCGCTAATTTCATATTCACAAAGCCTTTGCCTTGAATTTTTAAGGGCATCTCGAGCAATGCTGACATCGTATTTGGAGGAAGACCTGGAGCATCCGGATTCGTCCTCGCTGACAATTAGGATGCTTCTGTCCACGGCTTTGCAGAACACAACCGGGAAAACAGGCACTGCTTGGCACTTTCACAGTGAAGCCTGTATCATTGCTAATAGATTAAGGCTATTCAATGAGAACTCCCTGGAGGGGGTCAGCCCACTCGAGGGCCGACTGTTGCGAAACAGTTTCTGGTTGCTTTTCATCTCAGACGCCACAGCGGCAGTCTTTGGGAACCGCCCAGTAGTTCTGCATGAAATTCTCTTCAATGATGAAGTGACACTGGAGGAGTATAGCAAAAACGACCCTTGTCTCCTCGAAGAATCCAGCCAGATAGGGTATCAATCCAGCAACGACGAATTTATGTTGGGGTTTCACCTAATTCGCCAACTTTGTATCGCAGCATCACGACTTATATTTGACATCAAAATGCTCTCAAGAACTGCGAACCATTTGTTAGGTGCTTCCACGGCATCGCGTCCATCCATTCAGGCGCTGACTGAAGGCTATCTAAATCTTATCAGTCTTATCGACCATTTACCACCATCTCTTCAGGACCCCGATTCAAATAATACAGTCAACACAACAAATAAGCGAAAACAAAATGTTACCCTTTGGGCACAGCGAAGCAATTTCTTGACATTATTCTACACCTTCAAGCTCATTATCCTACAGAAATGCATCGAACATGATATTCTAGAGGTTGTTGGTCTCGTCAACCAAAACTTAGCAATCGCTGTTAGAAAACTTGAAACGGGCCAGGCTTTTCTCCAGGCTTTACAAAGCATCCCGTTTATATATCTACAAGTACAAGGAGAACCGGCTGTGGAGAGAATCCGGAGAGTAGGCAGCATTCTGCTGGAGTTGACCAGAACATCCGAGAATGAGACCATTCGGACTCGTGCTGGTGTTTATTTCGAGCAAATGCTAGACATTCTGGCAAGACTCGATTCTAAAGCCTCGGATGAGATGTGCGGCAACATTAATTAAAATAATACAAATACTTAATATATAACCATACGGTGACTTTTAATAGTATCTTGCAGATGGATAGTCATATGTGATCTGGAGGAACGTGGAAAGTGGAATGCAGGGATCAAAAATGCACACTCTTACCGGCGATCAATACCTTGAAGAAATGACGAGCAATCATCTACCACATGATCAGATGGCGAGTCTCAAGCTTTTCGCGTCTGCTGAATTTCCGACATGGGTTGACCTGTCATGAGTACAAGCCCCGCTACACCAGAAATGAGATGGCGGGGACCCCGTTCCCTTCGGATAAACTGGGGGGCTGCCCCATACTTTACCCGAATCTCTTGGCATCAAGAGGTGGTATATATCGTCGTAAGGGATTTGGGGACAATTGCTTCTGGCAAACTTGTTAACGATTTTGTTTCACCATGTTACAGTACATGGGGTCAATTTAAAATACATATATTGCATATTACTTTCAGCTGAAGAGTGAGAAAGAGTTTGGAGAAGGGTTTCTCTGACGTTATCATGACATACCTGATAAATGTTGAGGAGACCATTCAAAAGCTGACATTGACCGAGTTAATCGATCTGTTATCTGGAGGATCAACTTGGTCAACTGCACAAGTGCCGAGGCTTGGAATTCCTTCACTTACGGTTGGTGCAACAATTCGAGTTAACGTGGGTAGATGGCTGATCCAGTCTTAGACCACCGATGGACCACACGGTGCTCGTGGCAATGCTTACTTCAATGGGGTACGTCTTTATACCGCGGATTAGTCTTTCAGATGTGAGAAATCTAACTTGAATGTCTCAGCCGCGCGGAATGCTTCTTCCGTCCGCGACAGCCATGGGAGCGACATTTGATGCGCCTTTGATACGTTCTGTTGGCGAAATGATTGCTGTCGAGGCCATCGAAAAAGGCTGCCATGTGCTTTTGGGGCCGACAGTTTGTTTGCAGCGGTCACCACTAATTGGTCGTGGATTTGAGGCGTTTGGTGAAGATCCGTGGTTAAGCGGTATGATGGCCGCTGCGTACATTGGGGGGGCCCAGCAGCGTCGGGTTGCCTGTGCGATAAAACATTTTGCAGCCCATGACCAATCATTCATGTCCATTGAAGACTCAATCAGAGTCTCCGAGAGAACCCTGCGCGAAACTCACCTGCTTCCGTTCCAGCTCGCCATCAAGCACTCAAACCCATGGTCAGTCATGATGGCTTACCACAAGATCAACGGGGTGCATGCCAGTGAAGATGATTGGCTCATGAACCAGGTGCTGAGAGAAGATTGGAAGTGGGATGGTATGACTATGAGCGATTGGTTCGGTACGTACAGTACATCCGAAGCAATCAATGCAGGCCTGGACTTGGAGATGCCCGGCCCCTCTAGGTGGAGAGGGGAATTGTTGCGCTGGGCGACAATGAGCGACAAGGTCACAGAAACAACGTTGCGTAAGCGAGCAAGGGCTGTACTTGAGCTAATCAACAAAGTTCAGCCATGGCTTCCGCATGGGGAGCTTCCTCCACCCGGAGACTCGGCACCAAAGAGTGAATTGTGCCGTCAAGTTGCCAGCCACTCTATAGTTTTACTGAAAAATGACCGTGGCATCCTGCCCATCGACGCCGGGTTTTCCACACGGTCGTACGGCCTGATAGGACCCGCGGTCTGGAACCCAGCCATTGGCGGTGGAGGGTCTGCGGATTTAGCTCCCTACTACACAAGTACTCCAGGAGATGCTATTATAGAAGTAGTCGGCAGGGAATGTGTGAAAACAGCGATTGGATGCTACAGTAAGTAAACCCATGTGTGGCAGTTCTGATCATTTCTGATGCTCTTCTCTACAGATCATCGATTTACCCCAGCCCTTCTCAAAGACATATATGTTCCTGGTCAAGATCGGCCAGGATACCTGCTCCAATGGTACAATGAGAACCCTTCCGAAAACCAACTAGCAGAGCCTGTTCACAGCACAGTCACCACGGAGGCTCAGATGTTTTTCGGAGACAGCCTACCGGAAAGGATATCCCCCAATTACTGGCTAAAGGTTGAGACTCGTTACCATGCACCGAAAGCATGTGTTTGGGAGATTGGCCTTTGCGTTATTGGCAAGGCTAGACTCTGGGTAGATGGGACGGAATTGATTGATCTCTTTACTCAACACCCACCAAAAACGACCAACACCCCTATGTTTGACCAAGCTAGCATGGAGAAACGCGCTCAAGTGGATGTGGAAGCTGGTAAGACCTACGATATAGTGATTCTACTGAAGAATGAATCCTTCGAAATGGCTGCGGGCGCTCAGAGTTGTGGTGGGATCCGGGTTGGAGCTTGCGAGAAGCTAGATCCTGATGCCGCATTAGAAGAGGCCATTCAACTAGCTCGCAATGTCGATGTTCCAATTCTTATCACCGGATTGAACAGTGACTGGGAAAGCGAGGCTATTGATAGGGAAGACATTTCACTACCGCCCGGGACCGATGTTCTCATCCAGAAGGTCCTTGAAGCTAACCCACACACGGTGAGGAATCATCCCACAAATTCCCAAGTATCGCTGTTCTAACTTGCTTTATAGATTGTAGTTACCCAGTCAGGATGTCCCATATCCATGCCATGGATTGACAAAGCGCCTACACTTCTACATTCGTGGTTTGGGGGACAAGAGACTGGGAATGCAATAGCCGATGTCATCTTTGGGAAAGTTAACCCATGTGGGCGACTGCCTATCACCTTCCCTGCTCGATTAGAAGACACACCTTGTTACTTGACATTTGGAAAGAGCAACAAAGAGATTTATTATGGCGAGGGCGTGTTCCTTGGGTACCGTTACTACGAGAAGTTGTGCCGCCCTCCACTATTTTACTTTGGCTACGGCTTGTCATACACCACATTTGAGTACTCAGACCTAACCGTACCGAGTACTGTCTCATTGGAAGCAAGCAGTAGTTTTGAAGTGTCAGTTAATGTGGAGAACAAAGGCACTTTTGACGGCTGGGAAGTGGTCCAGATCTATGTGGCAGATCTGCAGAGCACCGTTATCAGGCCTTCAAAAGAGCTGAAGGCGTTTAAGAAGGTACTGGTTCCTGCTGGTCTTACAGTCCAGGTTAAATTTCTCCTTGATAAATACGCTGTCTCTTTTTGGGATGAGAAGGAAGGGCACTGGAAAGCGGAGAAGGGAATGTTCCGGGTTGTGGTTGCCAAAAGCGCAAACCCCGTTGACGAAGTTGTTAGCCAAGAGTTTGAGCTCCGGGAAGATAGATATTGGGCAGGACTATAGAATACGGAGTTTTATTTTCTGAATACTTGGATCATCCAGGATCCTTAGAAGTCGGGCTTTTGTACGTGTTGGGCTGGGTAGTTGCATTGATCTGCACTCGTAATATGTTTAACCATATTGAATGTGCTGGCCAGTGATGTGTTCTCAAATGGAATGTTTCAGCAGCGGCTGGTTTCTCAATTTGATGTCATATATGTATCCAAACTAACGTATCCCATAATTGAAATCTCTAAATAGTTCCAAGTATAGTCTACATACTAGCTACAGGCGCTTGTTCTTGTAACGACCTCCGTTTAGTGAATGTACTGCGAAGATAATGAGCGGACTTCTTCGGCGTACGCTTGAGCGTGGTGTAGTCAATGTGAGTGATGCCAAATCGAACACTATAACCGGCAGCCCATTCTACTTATCCCATTAGCTTAGTTATTGTGTGAGTAATTTTACTGTCAGCTTTGGCTTACCAAAATTATCCATGAAGCTCCAAGCATAGTATGATGATACAAGAACGCCATCTTCATATATTGCTTGAGAGATAGCATCAAGATATGAACCGATATATTGGACACGGAAAAAGTCGTCAACTGCTTCCTTGACGGTCATTTCATTCTCTCCAGGACACGGACACCCATTTTCGGTGACATGAACAGGTCTTCCATATCGTTGCCAGACCCAATTGAGAAGTTTGCGGAACTGTCTTGGAGTGACTCTGAGCCAACTCGTGCCAGACACAGGTCCAATTTCTACACCTTTAGAGTTTTGGGATAGCCTTTGAACATTTCCATTGACATCGCTCTCCTCGGTAGCATCTAGCTCTGTTCGAGCGTACTGAGAGGTGTAGTGGTTCATGCCATAGAACGTGTTCACTGAAGCAGTGCGACTGAGAAGCATAAACTCCTCGGATGAGAAATGGGGAAGTTTATCTCCAAGCCGTGATCTCATGGACTCTGGGTAGTCTCGTCCCAGGAAAATCGGGTCTCCGAACCATGCGATTCCAAACTCCATCCCGCGCTGGGCTGCATCTGTGTCGGCGGTGTTGGTAGAGTCATGAGGCTCTAAATAGTCGCCGTTGAGTACGATGGAAATGGTTCCCTTCTGATCTGCGAGAAAATCCTGCTGGTACGCAAGCGCGACACGGGCATGAGACAGAATAAGGGTATGCCCAACTCGGAATGGTTCAGTATTTGATATGTGACCCGGAGCCAGCACTCCGGTGTGATAACCATACATGGCAATCACCCACGGCTCATTGAAGGTAACCCATTGCTTCACTCGGTCACCGAAGTGTTGGAAGCAAAGGCGGGCATAGTTTTCAAAGTCAGCCTGGAACTCGTTCGAGTTGAGCATACTGCCATATCGTATGTCAAGTTCCAGGGGAACATCCCAGTGGTACAAAGTGACAACGGGCTCAATTTGTTTCTCGAGCAGCCGGTTGATGAGGTTATTGTAGAAGACAATGCCATGCTGATTGACAGGGTCGTTGCGGCCGCCCTTCGGGATAATTCGAGCCCAGGAGATAGAAAATCGATACCGCTCAACCCCGTAAGAGGAAAGAAGGTCGACATCCTCTAGCACCCGATTATAGTGGTCGCAAGCCAAGTCTCCATTATCTCCATTAGTTCGACTAGGCTCTAGATGGGAGAATTTATCCCATATCGAAGGCCCCTTGCCATCTTGACTGGCGCCTCCCTCAATCTGGTAGGCGGCAGTAGCAACCCCCAAAGCAAAGTCGTGAGGCAATGGCAACTCTTTCACTGGGATCGATGCAAGACTGGCCGATCCAAGGGGCTTTTTTGTAGAGCTCTCTGCCTTGAACATTTTGGTAGTCGCGACGACGGAACGCAGTCATCAATGATACAGGAGGTGGGAACACAAGTTGCCAATGGATATTTTAGGACAGTGGTAAATAGCAATATAGATCATAAGATGAAAAGAAATTGGGCTTTGATTCGCAACCTCCAATTAACCCGTTGCAGCCTTTGTTCCTCGCTTCACCAACCATCGACCGCAGCATGGCCATCGAGCCGTATCGTCAGGCTTGCGGCTGATTTATGGAGACGTGTCGGGTAATTGATTGTCACACCCTGGACTGTGCATGAGTGCCCCGGACCGCGTAAATTGTGGATCTTGTCAATAGTTCAGAATAACAAGAGCCACTCACTAGAATGACTAGAGGCTTAGCACGGAGCCTGGCATGTCGAAGTCCCACAGTTTTCCCGAGCCGACAGCGTTTCTCAAGTCACTCGCATCTGCGAGGATCCGCATTGGTGTCTGGGGCCCCGTGGGCACCCCAGTTGAACCATTTTGAGGGCATCAGGAAGGGGCTTTTAAATAGACCCGGGAGTATGCCACTTGAAATCTTCAGAACTCGGAGTAGTGGCGTCTCCTACTCAATACTTCGACCAACGATATCAACATTCAACCTCGTTCACTCTTAATGGGCATTCCCAATGTCTGTAAAAAATGAACCACACGCTGCGTCCGAAAGGGTGGAAAATGCCCCAGTCGTCCGGGCTGTAGATGCAGTGCCCGACTACGGCCGTCCGTGGTGGAGGGTTCCGCATCTGCTCAAGCTCAATATATGTCTCCTCGTTCCTCTTGTCGCAAGTTACATCAACGGGTTTGACGGAAGTATGATGAGTGGGATGCAGAGTGTGCCTGTCTGGATTGAAGGTGTGTTGGTACCAACCCTCAGTTTGGGACTATACAAGACGACTAACGAGAAAATTTGCAACTGCCTAGACTTTAACGACCCTAGTGGTAGCAAGTTGGGTGTCCTTTCAACCATCCAAACCATCGGAGCCGTGACCGCTTTACCCTTTGCCCCATTTGTTACCGACCGCTTCGGGCGGCGTCACCCCATATTCATTGGATCACTGTTGATCACGATGGGTGCTGCTGTTCAGGGTGCTGCGACCAATCTATCCATGTTTCTTGCAGGCCGGTACTTCGTTGGCTTTGGTGGAGGTTTTGTATTCACCGCTGCTTCGCCCATGGTTACAGAGCTGGCATATCCTTCACACCGCACTGTTATCACCTCAATTTATAACACATCTTGGGTATGTACTGCCTTTTTTCAAGTTTTATTTTCAATGAGACGGAATTAACTGACGCCTATTTTGTATATCAGTATCTGGGCTCTATTGTTGCGGCATGGGTCACATATGGTACGTTCAAGATGCCAAACAGCTGGAGCTGGAGGATACCATCCCTGCTCCAGGCTGTACCGTCCATCGTGCAAGCTTGCACAATTTATTTGATTCCCGAAAGCCCACGTTGGCTCATTGCCAACGACAAGCCAGAGGAGGCCGAAAGGGTGTTGAGAAAATACCACGGAGGATGCGACGAAAGTACTGAACTAGTCACTCTGGAAATGACGGAAATAACAGCTGCGATCCAAAATGAAAAGGTTCAAAACACCTCTTCATATGCTGATTTTATAAAGTCTGGTACGTATGCTCGGAAGGATGCTGATCTACTCCCGCTATTCGTGGCGTTGGTCGAAAATGTCCTTGTACCTCACCACTGAGGGATTGTATCTAACTAATAGATCATAGGAGGAAATCGTCACCGCTTGTTTATTTGCATTGCCATGGGCTTCATCGTTCAATGGTGCGGCAACGGGCTGGTATCATTCTATCTTGTTCAAGTTCTCAAAAGCATTGGCATTACCAGTTCCGAGACCCAGAATACGATCAACGGGGTGTTGCAAATTTTCAATTATTTTACCGCCATCGCTGGAGCGCTGACAGTGGAACGCCTCGGCCGCCGGTTTCTTTTCCTCTTCTCGACGATTGGTATGACATTTGCTTTTATCGTGTGGACCGCTATCTCGGCTAAAAACGAACAATCGCACTTTTCGAACGATGGGCTGGGCATTGGTGTCATAGTCATGATTTTCGTGTTTTTCTTCTTTTACAACGTCGGAATGAACCCAGTTCCAACAACCTATCTCCTCGAGATCTTGCCCTTTACACTGCGAGCTAAGGGTTACACGATTTTTAATGTCACCCAATATGGCACATCCATTTTTAATGGATTTGTAAACCCTATTACGCTGGAATCTATTGGTTGGAAGTACTATATTGTATTTATCTGCCTTCTTCTGCTCTGGACAGTGGTAATATGGTTCGGATTCCCAGAAACCCGCAATATGAGTCTTGAGGAAGTGGCTTTCGTCTTCGACGGCGACCAGCAACAAGATGGACATGATGGAAAGGGTAACAGCAAGTGCAATTCTGATAACTATTGAGAGTAGCAGTTATGACTACTGTAGAGGACAGTGGTTGTGGTGGTCCTTATGAATTGCAATCCATGAGGGCTACCTTCAACGGGAGTCAAAGCTGCTAGCAATAGCAGTTGCTATAAACTACAGTGGTTACAGCGGATGGAAGTCACTCAAATTTAGGCTTGTCCCACTGTGGGACCGTTATTTATAGAGACCAATCGAGGGCTCTAAAAAGCATGCCCCTGTATCAATTACCTTCGTTAAAGATATTAGCCCGACATAGCAGTAACCAAAACCCTCCATAAAAATGCGTTCGGATGTAATTTAACGTGAAGATGAAATGTGTTTTATTTATTCTTGGTTAAAAAACAACAGGAGGCTCGACCACAGTTCCGGGAGTGTGCGCCTCGGCCAGTAGCTCGTAGGCAAATACAAATACGCTTAATAACAACTATGGCTGTTAGTCTCTTTTGCCCTGATCAACGGAACAATCAACTTTAATATCACACATTTGATGCTTTAGTCATAATATTGTTGAGTACTTGTAAGAGGTTCTATGGATGTTTTTTTTTTAGACCAGGGTGCCCGTACCCTGCTCAATCACCCTTGGCCTTCTTCCTGGAACGACGCCCAGAACCAAAACCAGGGCAAAAGAGACCAACAGCCATAGTTGTTATGAAGCTTGTTTGTATCTGTCTAAGAGTTACCGGTCTAGGCGCGCACTCCCACAAACACCCGGTTGAGCCTCCTGCTTGTTTTTTTTTAACCAAACATAAACCAAAACTAGGCTTCCTCTTGCGCTTCCGATCCAGAGCCCCCGATAGAATCTCATTCTTGGTCAAAAATATTTCAAGTTCTCCCGGCGCAATCTGCACGAGTTTCGTCTCAAACTCCCAAGTTGATTCGCTACAACGATACCACACCCATTGAACCCGGCATGTGGGGTTTCGCTTTTTGGCCCAAGATAGTGCAGCATGCTTGAGAACGCGAAAGACATAGTACGCGTCCAAGCCAGTAGCTACGTCACATCTATCGACACTATACAAGTACTTGTAGAAATTTATGGGCACCTGAGTCTACTTGCCGTTCGCCTGCTCAACAAAGTATATACTGTTGTATTGGCTTTTCCCACGCGCTGGGCCTTGAATGATCCGATCCCAACATCGATAAACTCCGCAATAACCTCGCGTGTAAAATTAAAATTCTGCCCCGACATCTTAAGGCTCGATGGAAACCAGTTCGGGTATGGTGATGCGATATCCCCAATCAGCCAGCCTCTCAAGTGCTTTCTTTCCATTATTTCTTACCAGTTCCAGTGCGATAGGCTAAACCTTCTGATCTGTTAAGAAGCAATTTCATTATTTCCTTGCCATGTCTCCGATTGGCTTCCGCAGCCCCTTTTACCTTTTCTGTGATCGTAATCCTGTGTCCTTGATTGTTAAGAAGCAATGATATTATTTCTCCATCAAGTCCTCGTACGATAAGAGATACCATCCCCTCAGTGATAGTTTCCCAAGCTCCCTGATGATTAAGAAGCAATACCATAAATTTCTTCCTATTCCGACGATTTAAGGCCACATCCCTTATTATATCCTCTGTAATGGTAATCTGGTCTCCTTTCCATTTGAGAAGCAATGCTGTCACTTCACAGTTGTGATGTTTATTCCCCAGTGCAGCCCTGACCAGCTCCTCTGTAATCGTAATATCATCCTCGCGCCGGCGAATAAGTAATGCGAATGCACTTTTATCATATAATCGTACGATAAAAGATACTATTTCCTCAGCCATAATGTCTTGGCGTAGTAGTTTGTCAAGAAGATATCTCATCGCTGCCTTCTGATCCAGAAAACCCATCCAGGGAAAAATCCGAATTGTATCCGTCATGAGAAGATCTTGAAAGTCTGGTCGTTTAACAAGCAATACTATTACTTCTTCTTCAAACCTGTCAACAATCATACGCATTGCAGAGGCTGTTATCGTAAGATTATCCGTTTGCCAATTAAGAAGCAAGATTATCGCTTCCTGTTTCAAGCCCCGCATCAGTTCCGATGAGATGACAATGTTGGACTGGCAACCCGGCAGGGTTTGAAGCAGCGCTATTATCTCTTTTCTATTCCCTGGATTGTTTGCTGCAGCCCGTAATATGCTTGCTGTAATGATGATCTGGTCCCGTCGCTCATGAAGAAGGAGCGCCATTATTTTTTCCCCGTTATCGTAACTTCCCGCTGTAAATTTCAACAGATCCTCTGTGATAGAAATCCGATGTCCGCATTTATGTAAAAGGAATTTTATAAATTCACCAGGATTATCAACTACTACTGCAAAGCGCATAGCTTGTTTTGTAACCTCCCCTCCCAAGTCCAGCAAAGCAGAGACAACATTTAGATGACCCCACCTAATCGCACATTCAAGCGACGTTTCTCCAGAACTGTCGACGCAGTTAACACACTGGATTGACTTTTCTGCTTTGTGATATTGGTTATCTGGTGGAATGAGGCAATCCACAAGAGCAGGGACTCCCCATCGTGCAGCAACATGTAAAATGGAGAAGGCCTGTGGAACCCATCCAAAGCGAAGGCGACGATATGATTCCAACCAGTATTCTCGGCTGGTTGAGTCGACTTCGAACCTTGACTGCGCTAGGTGAGCATGATTACCCCATTCCCTTATCACATATTTTGAGAAGCTGGTATATTCTTGCTCTTGTTTGCGAAATCTCTTGATGAGAAGTTCGATACAACGATGAGCAAGCTGAGTATGCGCATCGAGATGGTTGATCAAACAGCTAGCTCCAGATCCAGCTAAAAAGTCTTTCACGGACTGATGTAGTAAAAGTACCTTATCGTCCTGGACGATGACCATTAGGCGGCAAGATGCAATATGTTCATGCGTAAACTGAATACGAGTCTCGATATCCTCTTCATCTTGGTGCAATTGGCAAGCTTCAGAAAGTTCCAGTACACTCAATGGTCGTGGACATACAACGACAAAGGTTAGAATACGCAGGACTTGGCTTTGGTCCAATGTGTCTTTCTGTCCAAGAGCTGTGTCAATAAGCCTTTGATATAGTGAATAAAGGCCCTTAGACATATCTTGCAGGACTCGAGCCACATCTTTTGAAGGAACATCTTCCAGTTCTTTACAAGCTAAGCCAATCCATAGAAAAGTGCCCTCGGCTTTATCTCTAAGGATATTTCCTACTTGCATTTTAACTTTGTTTGTATAGCGTTTTCTATTAGCAAGAAATCTTATTTTTCCTTGAATAAATTGCTCAATATCATGATTTGCTTGTGGAAAGGAAGCTAAATCTTTATTTGCAAAACTCTTCTAGGTAATCGCGAATCTCAGGATAAGGTCGACTAGTAATCAGTATCCGGATATTGGAAGTAGCTTCTTGACTTTGGAATGTCTCCTGCAGTTGCTGCAGCAGATGCTTTTGCGCTTCCGAGTCGCATTCATCAAGCGCATCAATAATGCAGTATTTTCGGCCGGTCTCTTTATCTGCCGCAATGTCCATGAATATTGTCCATAAACTATCAAAGGATTGGAATAGCTCTGCTCCACGCTCGTTATACTTTGGCAGAATGTAGCGCTTAAGAAGACTCGAATGTTCTTGAATGAGTTGGTAAAGCAGTCCTCTGAGGATCGATATAGCTGTCCTCCGCTTATCAAAGCCAGAATCACAAAAAAAGTATGCTAGTGTTTTATCGTTGATATCAGATAACGTATTTGATAGAGAATCGGTGAGGAATATAGCCATGGTGGATTTCCCGGTCCCTGGGTTACCATGTAGCCATAGGACCTGACCCTCCTGGCCCTCCAGGGAATCGCCAAGCCAGTTGGTGAATTCGAATGTATTGAGTATCCATTCGCAGGTGCCGTGAGCGCGGGCTCCCTTCTTGCGTTTCTGTGCCTTCTTATCTTCGAGAGGATCAGTCATGAACATGTCACGTCGGCAAGCTTCAGTAGCAGCGGAGTCGTTCGCAGTGGCCTCAGCAGCGACGTCGACAACAGGGTTAGGTGTCCGAGAATTATTAAAGTGCATGGTGATAGATCCTCCGTGGGACGCGTGAAGTCCCGCAACAGTGTTCTGACCACTGACTGCATCCTGGAAGCAACTTGAATTGCTCATCGACCCCATTTTTCGGCCAAGTATAGCTTGCGTAGCGTTGCAGAATAGATGATAAGAGAGATGCAAGGAACAGTCTTGATCGTCTCAGCGCTATATTGACACAGCCTTGCTGAAGCCCCGCGTCAGCCTGGCGTTTCAACTGGACGCCACATACTATCATCATGTATGGACAAGTCCCCTCGCTGAGATATGGCCCGCGCCAAAAGTGATAGACCAATACATTGTTTGTCTTTTTTGTATTGATCATATCTTCTCAATAACTCTTGTACATTTGGAATTGTGTTAGAGGCTAGGCAGGCAAGTTTAACCTAAACTTCATTTGCTCCGTTGACCTCAAACCACTTACTGTATTGAGAGATATTCACAACAAGACAATAAAAAGGCAGCTCAGCCCCGCCTTTACACCAAAACAAGATTCAGTATGGGTGGGCACTCAATTCAATAGGCTCGCAAACCTCACAATTAGACAGAGCATGTGAACAGATCGCACATCCCAAATTCGTATCAAAGATCGGGTTGTTGGACTGATAATTTGCCTTGGTATCAAGCTTACCCTATATCACACTACCAACCGTCTTATCATCCGCGTGGGTAATTATAATGCACTACACATCATGCTGGCTGGGCTGAAACAAATTCTAGCATTGCATTATAATATTGAAGCCTCGTTGGAAAGGACATCGTTTCTTCTTTAGTCTCCTTTTCTGATTCATGAAGGAAGCGGCACGTTACCAAGGCCTCAGCACGACCCATTAACACAATTTGTTATAAACAGCCAGATTACATCATGTGACTGTGTGGGACAATGGAGCCGGCCCAGTTAATATGGTGGTTCGAGCGAGCGATCCTCTTTTGCCAAGGACAATCATGATGTCGGCAAGCGATGTGCGGTTACATGGTTCGTGAAACCAGAGGCCGATCCAAACAAGAAACAGGACAATTCATCCGATGGAAGGAAATTGACGGAGCAGCAGGAGAGAAGCACCCCGGTTCGGCGTGCCTGAGATTAACTCGCCAAGGAGGGAGGAGTTGGTTGCGAGAACGACTCGCGGCGGGGGGATGGGGATGGAGAGACGGCCTCTACTACAATTAAGCTTAGTCGCCTGTACGCGTGATTAGACCCGGCCGTTCTGCTCAGCCGCCCTGGCGTCGACCTAGGATGCAAATAATCGAGTCGAATACGTGTATAGCTGACGAAGGAGGCGCAGAAAAGCAATTAAGAAACGTTCATTCCGTGGCCGTGACCATTATTTTGGCCGGCTCCTGCGTCTGCGCAGAGGGGACGACCGCGTCCGAGACCCGACCAGGCTGTGGTCCGGGGTGGACTCGTCCGCCAAGACCACCGAGACCCGTCGTCGGGCCCGGAATATCGGGAATCGCGGAGAATATTCTTGCATGGGCGGCAGTCGTAAGACTCCAAAGGCGCATGTTTCGAGGTCCCACTCGCTTTGCGTCTTGTAGGCGCCTCAACCATGTCAGGGGCAGGACCGTCGAGGCGCCACGACCCCTGCGGTTCTGCGGCCAGCAGCCAGCTCCGCTACAGCTGTGGGGACGGTGGTGCGTTGATCCCTGCGTGGGGCGCCGTCGACTCGGTATTTCCCTGGTGCTGCCACATGAATCTGAGGCTAAGCGCAGAGTTACAGCGTCGGATGTCGGTGGATCAGGTTACAGGACTGAGCACGACGGGCCACTGAGCACGGCGGGCCACTGGTGATAGGTGGATGGACGGATGTTTTATCATTTCTGAAACCGGGGGAACCTCTCTCCTGACAATGGACACACAGGGACAAGGACAAGGACAAAAGGGAAAGACAAAAAGTCAAAGAAAGAAAGAAGAAAAGAAAGTAATCAATCCAATTGAATTGACATGAGCCAAAAAGAAGGGGACTTTTGACTTGCCATACGGGCAAAATGTTTAAGGGCCACGAGGGAGACGGGCATTATTGGAATGCAATTGGGGCTTGGCTCGTCCCCCTCTCATCCAGGGAATGACGGCGGGTGTCGGAGAGCCTGGCTCTTGACTGGACAAGGGCGAGACATGGCGATCAGCCCTCCTCGCCTATTCCTTAAACCTACCCGCATCAATGCCGCGTAATCACAAAGACTGAGCATCTCTTTTTTCTTATGACTTGCTTATTTTTCGTCCTTATTCTGGCGGGCCCCCCGGCGCGCATCATCGCAGGCAAATCGTGTGTCTTGTTTCCGGTGTTCCCGCTGGCCTGTCTCCACGTCCCGACGGGTGACTTGGGCGATATGGGCATGGCGTCGTGTCAGAACGCGCGTATTCAGGTGGACCTACTTCCCTCCCTCGGCCCTGCGTCCCATGATGAAGAATTGAGACAAACCAACACTGGCTAAATGCCCATTCCTCGGGTTTCCTTGGCCCTGTGCCCACCCCAGTCTGGCCCGGAACCTCGGGGGTTGGCTGGTCGAAGAATCTCGACCACCGGAGCCGACGGGAGAGAGGGCCTGGGGTGAGGAAGAAGAAGAAGATGAGGAGGTGGGCGAGCTAGTTTTGCACACCCCCCAGCGTGTTGCAGGAATGCCATCGATTCTTCACTGTTCGAGCCCAACCGCAAAAAGAGAACCCGTCCGAATGTGGGAGACTTCCCGGCCTTCCGCCCATCTGCCTCTGTAGTGTGCCTTGGTGCCTCAGCGGCATATCGGCCTCCGTATGGATATTCATATGGGCTGGGCGGGTGTTCGCAAAAAGTCTCGGGCTCCCGCAGCCTTCATCCCGGAAAGACAGAGTTGTAATCGGGCCCTTGTTTCAATTGTAAGGACTTCCGCCATCTCCGCGAGGCGGCCAAGACTATGCCCACCCAAGCGGAAAAAGATGAACGACGGGGGATTGACTGGGAACCGGTTTTTTTGGTGGATTAATTCTAATTAACTACTACGAAACATTCAAGCGAGGCACGGACAAAGAGAGAAGCCCGGGTAAGAAAAAAAGAGGCGAGTACCAAAGTCCAACACATTGTTTCTCGTTTATCTCACTCTTTTTTGTTTTATTCCCTCTCCTTCTCCGAGTTGCACTGCGGGACCCCGAATCCTTGGCCCCGTTGGAAATTATGGACGGTATTTTTACTTTAGCATTTTGCAGACTATCGAAACGGGGGACTCCTCCTTGCTCGCAAGCGAATGGCTTCGATTAAGCCAAGTTTGGCGGACACGTACGTACGCAAACCCACCCTGCCGCACTCCACGCGGCGGCAGCACAGAACACAGTGGAGCCCCCGTCCGTCGTCGAGAGAGGGAATCAGTGCGTCTTGGATCTTCCACATTGGCGGCCACTTTATTGGGAACCGACGGGCGACCGCCCGATCCCTGGGCAGGGCTTGCGTCAACATATGGGGCCGGGAGGGTGCAGGGGCCCGGGGCTTGTTTTTTTCTATGGGGTGGTTGCTGCTTTTAACGGGGCACCTTGTGCGCGTGTGGCTGTGGCTGGCTTGTTTTTTGCATGTCTTGGACAGCGGCAAGAGATTTGACTCATGAATGGGAGAGAAATACATGCATGCATGTGGTCAGGTGGAGGAGATTTGGCAAAAGTGGTGTTGGTTGTTATTTTAATAGGCTGACGACGAGCGAGATATGGGTACAGGGCAATTACAGATGCTTGGAGAGTAAAATAGTAGTACCACCTTGAACAGGAGAAATGAATTTGACGATGATACCAAAGTGATATTACAAGAGCACTAGCTCTGGGCTGCCAGCCAAGACGAGATTACCACAACGGGCGAGGGGGTGCTATAGTGGTATTTCTGGAGCTGATAATGAATATCCTGCGGTGGCTGACCTGCGCAATGCACACTGCACTGTTGAAAGGTGAGGCTAAGGTGGCGAGGCGGCGACCTGGACGTAGGTTCAGCCGTCCCTGAACGGGCTGTTGGCAACCAACGGTCGGTTTTCCAGGGACGTTCGTCATTTAGGTGAAGAGTGCCTTTTTTAACCTTATGGCACATAGTTAACTTTTATTCAAATTCTTCTTGCACAGCCAAATTTATGAGCTGTTTCACGACTGCACAAGTGGCCTTCCTTCTGCACAGTCTAGAAAACCGAGGCGCTTCTTCTTCTTTCTTAGACCTGCCCGTCTGTGGGTGCCCAGTGTGCAAGCGCTGTGATGTGCGTTACGTCACCTTGGCACAGTGGGTCGTCGCCAGGGGGGAAGATCCCTAACGGCCAATATAGCGGCGACGCCCGCCAGCCCCGATTGGGAACCCCTGCCGGCGACAGACATCCAATACATTGGATTGCATGGGCTGGCGAGAGGAAGAGCTGTGAGTTGAGTGCGAGAGAGCTGGTGTTCCATGTTCATGTTCGTACGTACACGCACCACCCGGCATACGTATACGCCGCACCACGCGGTAATGCTGCCCATCCGCTCTTAGAGCCACTTCTTGGGAGGGGAGTCCACTGTTGGAGCCACTCCTTAGAGCCACTCCCAGAGGACACTCCTCCGTGGTGGTGCCCTTCCAGTGGCATCCCCAAACCCCCATCTCTATATCAGTATGCCGGCCCCTCGAAGCCCGCCAGACGTCTCAACCGCCACATTCCTGTTATTGACTCTCCCTCCCGTTATCCCTCTCCCGACCTCCGTTCCTCTTCCTTCTTTCCTCAATCGTCAATTTCCTTCTTTTCTGCCATTCTAGTTTTTTGTTTGATTTGTTTTCTTTATTCGCCAAACCGAAGGAGAAAAAGAGAAAGAGCACGCGACCGCTCTCGACTTACATCTTGTACGCTGTCAACAGTTGGTGCTGCGCCGGTGCTCGCCCCAACTCCCCGACAACTCGCCCTTGGCTGTTGCTGTTCCGACTGGCATCGCACCTTGTGATGCGTCCAATCATTCCCGATATTGTCACTGTTTAACCGTTATACACTGGATGTTTTCCTGCAGTCGACTTTCTTTAAACTGATCGAGCCACTTGCGACTCTTTTTCGAATAATCGCCTCTCCGACTCACGATACCCGGCTCCGCTCTCACCTTTTATATATATACAAACCTCACACCCCCCTTGGCTTAGTATATATATAGATACACCACATCAACTACCTTTTTTTTTACGACCTCAATTAAATAAAAAAACCCTCACCACATACTCACATAAAAATGGCTTCAAGTTGGAGGACGACGGCCAAGGCCGCTCTATCGGCCCTGGTCCTCGCCGGCACATCGGTGGCCGACCTCGTCATGTATAACAACGTCAACGAATTCACCGCGCTAGCAGACGCCCACAACGGCTTCCCCAGCCAGACGTTCAGGTCGTCGGACATTGTCGCCCCCGTCTTCAACGTGGAAAACTACAACTACACCGCCGTCGACGATGCCCCCTACATCTTCATCGGCTCCGTCTACGGCGAGATGCGGGCTGGCCCCATGATTCTCGACGCAAAGGACCTCAGCCTCGTCTACGCCGACCAGCACTACGACAACTCGTACACGTCGCAGGTCCAGGAGATCAACGGCACCCGCTACCTCGTCTTCTGGGAGGGCATCCACAACCGCGGCCACGCCAACGGCTGGGGCCTCGTCTTTGACGAGAACTACGACCTCAAGTGGAACGTCACGGCCACGGGGTTCAAGGAGGACGCCCGCGCCGACATGCACGAGATGCGCATCACCCCCGACAGCACCGCCCTCTTCACCGTCTACTGGAGCATCCCCTGGGACTGCACCCAGTTCGGCGGCCCCGTCGACGGCCTGCTGATGGACAGCGGCTTCCAGGAGGTCGACCTCGAGACCAACGAGGTCGTCTTCACGTGGGCCGCCACCGAGCACTTTGACGTCGGGGACACCAAGGCCCGCTACGGAGAAGGGTTCGGCGTCGGTGACGACTCCGGCTTCGACTTCTTCCACATCAACTCCGTAGACAAGACCGAGGACGGCAACTACCTCATCTCGGCCCGCCACATGTCCACCATCGCCCTCATCGACGGCAACGACGGCCACGTCATCTGGGCCCTCGGCGGCGCCCGCAACCAGTTCCTGGACCTGAGCGGCGGCCGGGCCACCAACATCGGCTGGCAGCACGACGCCCGCTTCTACAAGAACCAGAGCCACATCACCATGTTCGACAACCACGCCGAGTACACCGGCCCCTGCCACGAGGACGGCTGCAACTCCCGCGGCCTCCACATCGAGATCGACGCCCAGGCCATGACGGCCCGCGTCGTCCAGGAGTACTTCCACCCGGCAAAGGTCGACTCGGGCGCCATGGGCGGCCTCACCCAGCTCGACAACGGCAACGTCCTCGTCGGCTGGGGCTACAACCCGGGCTTCGTCGAGTACAAGCCCGACGGCACCCCCGTCATGGAGGTCCAGCGAGGCAAGATGGGCGCCAGCTTCCAGGCCGACATGTTCGCCTACCGCGTCGACAAGTCCGACTGGGTCGGCCGCCCCAAGTGGCTTCCCAGCGCCGCCATCGACGCCCCCCACCGGACCACGGAGAATGCCACCGTCTGGGTGTCCTGGAACGGCGCCACGGACATCGCCTCGTGGGTAGTGGTGGGTTCCTCCGTCCCTATCAGCCCCGTCAGTGTCATTCCCGCTAACATCATGACACAGCTCGCCTCCGAATTCGCAAACACGCTCAACGGCCACGAGAACGTCGTCGCCGTCGCCAACCGCACCGGCTTCGAGACCGAGATCTTCCTCGGGAACGCCTCCAGCCACCGCTACATGGCCGCCGCTGCCCTGACCGCCGACGGCACCATCCTCGGCTCGACCTTCGTCATCGACATGGCCACCGGCCAGCCCTGCCTGATGCCCAGCAACATCACCAACCTGTGGCCCGAAGTTGACTCGCCCATGACCAAGTTTGTCATCTTCGGCATGATCCTGGGCGTCGCCCTGGCCGTGTCGACGCTGGGCCGCTGGTTCTGGCGCCGCCGCTACCAGCTCCCCGGATGGGAGCAGATGACGAAGTATGAGCGACTAGATGTCGAAGAGAGAAGAATCGACTAAAGAAGGAGAGAGAGATATGAAGAGAGTAAGAGTAAGAAGTAAAGAGAAGGCAGCATCCAGCAAAAAGGAAAGCTAGCTTTTGTGTATTGAATTAGCTTGCATGAACGGCGTTGATACCTCGGGAAATGATATGGAAGGCGAACTGGCGTTGAGGGGGACTTGAACAAACTACCTATGAATAGGCTTACATTGCATCTACATCCTTCTGTACTTAACAAAATCACGAAGAATTTATTTATTATGTTCACTCAAGAGCTTCCTGTGCAATCCTAAAACTTGTGATATCAACTGTTCAATCTACACGATCTTCTATAACACTATTAAAAATTGACAAGCAATGAGACGAACGGAGGTGGCATATTCAATGTGCACATCCAAAACTACGTAGACCAACTATCGAGATCCGAATCCCCATCTACAAAAACCCAAAATACAACCAAATCGACAACCCCGGCTCAAAATTGTTTCT
The DNA here is from genome assembly GCA_020623665.1 of Calonectria multiphialidica. Lineage (NCBI taxonomy): Eukaryota > Fungi > Ascomycota > Sordariomycetes > Hypocreales > Nectriaceae > Calonectria > Calonectria multiphialidica. The sequence continues at coordinate 336,109 of JAHVYC010000022.1, forward strand.
TCGCCCCCCAACGGCCAAGCTTGGCACACAGACGGAAGCATTCATGTTTCACTCTCCGCGGATCGAGCAAGGCCAGACAGATACACGCACACACGCACACACACACACACACAAGCCAGCACATTCACAAGCACACGCCCCCCCCTGCGTTTTCTGCGCTAATGCCGACAGCCCGTGCCCCGACTACAAAAAATAGACCTTCCGCGTAATCGAGACGCAGCCACCTGCGGGGATGGGAACTAGATGGGAACAAAAAACGTCACCCCCAATGACGACGCATCGCCCAAGTGGGCCGAGCGTTTTTTTTCTTTCTTTTCTTTTCTTGTTCACGCCTCCTCCTCCTGGGATTGCCCTGCGCGTATTCCACGAATAGAACCGAAATCTGACGGCGAGGATGTTATAATGGGTTGGTCAAAAAACCTGGTGCTTAAAAAATGGTGACGGATTCCGCGGAATTTGTGGTGGTGGGGAGAGACGGGGGGGAATACACGGTTAGTGAAATTGAACAATGACCGCCGCCCCTGAGTTCCGTAGGTTTGTGGTAGTTAGTTGCATGCGCGTCCTGAGACGGTCTTGAGGTCGAACACTGCGACGAGACACTTGCCGGTTGGCGTTTCGTGCTATGTGCCGTCTATGCCGAGAGACTAGAGTTTTTTTGTTGGGTGTATTCCCCTGCTAGTGAGCAACTCGACCATGGCGGATCACACACAGCTGCACAACCGGCAGTATAAACAAGCCGGGCAACAGGCTCCACCTGGATAGATACTCAAAAAATTATCCTTTCAGGCTTGACCAGGTGCTCAGGAACCTGGTACGGCCGCGGCGCCTCCCCCTGTCCACGGCATTGTCTTTGTCCTACATGCCAGAGAGAGAGGTGGCAGTTGGTACCCCCCGTTGGTGTTGCCGACCTGTCTTGCAACACCACTGTCCCAGTTTTGAATACGAGAAGACATCGTACAATTAAAGCGGTGGTGGTTCTGGTGAGCCCATGTACCCTCGTGTCAGGGCCTAACTACGCCTGTTAGTCTAAGCAGGACCAAAACTGGGAGTTGCATGTTGACCACGATTGATCTAAGTCGAATAGATGCCAGTGTGATTATCCGGGTTTCCTCTTCCAACAGCTCCTATGCTTCTTACCATTTCCCGCATGACGCTATTTTATCGATCGAAATGACCTACAACGACGCACCGAACCAAAAGCACCTCCGACGTGTACACAATAGGGGTTGTCCCCTGACGAGAATATCGGCCTTTGCCAAATGTCGAAACTAGCACCAGCCCGCAACTTCGAAAACACGTACAATGTAATCCAGTCCATGCGTATATGTTCTAAGGGGTCATTTGTGGCTATGTCCTGTCTCTACCTCTATGTCCCCAAACCGTCACTCCATAACCCGGGGTATCCTCAAACATCCTATCGCGAAATAAACAGAATTGCAAGTGGCAGCTGCTGGCAATATCAAACGAATGTGAGGCTTCATCAATATGTCTAGGCCTAACCAAGCCGCCAAATTAAAACAGCGTGTTGGGGAGCCAATGCCTGATGTCCGCAGACACCCATTCTGAGAGTACTCGTGCCGAACATGGCTCTTTCAGTGGCTTTTGGGAACCCTGACAAAAGCACGTTGCCGGAACTAACCGCCCAAAAACAAACCATCTAAGCATCATCAAGTGGGATGCCCTCGTCGTCATAAGCCATCGTCTCTTCGATAGCCCCAATACTCTCGTTGTCCTCGCGTCTGTTGGCGAGCATCTTGATCCGGACCGCGTCTGGTTTTAGCACGCTCCACATCGGGGCGGTGACGGCGACTGCACTCTGGCCCGTCTTCTCGTATGAAGCTAGAGCCTTGATCCAGCAAAGCTGTTGACCACCAAGTCTCCACACCATCTTGATTCCCCTATTATAGTAGATGTTAAACATGGCGGATGCCTTGAGCAACGACCACTTGCTCAAAGCTGGATCTCCGCTCCAGCTGTCGCGGTACCCCTGAACTACAAGTGACTTTGCAACATCGCTGGGTGGTTCAATCGCGACCCATGCATCAAAAACACCCTTCAAACTTGTTCTGTAATTATCGGCACCCCCTCTAGCCATCGAAGTTTTCCAAGTCTTCTCGATGTTCCCCAATTCTGATTTGAGATGCTTAATTATGGCGGACATCGTCCTGGATCGTTCCTTCTGAGCGTCAAACTCTTTGTAAAGCCGCGCAAGTTCAGGATCCCAACTGGGTACCTGGTTATGTTTGGCAGCCTGAGAAAAGCCTTTGAGACTCTCCTCGATGACGACGTTTGCCACTTCGAATTTGAGATGATCTAGGATATGAACCTCGCCGTCAATCCCGCGGAAGCCCCTGCTCTTCTCTTTTAGGTATTCTGGCTCTTTTGCCTTCATATTCATATCTCGCTTCAACCGAACAAAGTCCTCGTTGCTGAATATTAGACCTTGTTTACTCTGATCGACGAGGAGTCCAACCAAGGTGCTCAATGCAACAGCACGCTCGCTGTTTACGGTGTTTTCGTAGTAACAAAGGCGGTCCTTGAAGACGGTGCAAACTCCCAAAAGGGGCGACTGCATACTAAAATTTATTGCAGACTTCAGAAATGCCGCCGCCGCATCGTCAATACGGTCGTGCTCGTCTATGACGGACTGAAAGTTTCGGTCAAATTTCTCAAGATATCCAAGCTTGACCAAGTCTGGTTGACTCGGTACGGGCGCATTGGCAAAGTTTTGCACAATAACAGGATCCCAGCAAACCCAGGCTCTATCGCCGTCGTAGTCACCTCCAGACAGCAAGTCGGCCAGTGGAGTGTTCCCTTTGGACGAAAATACAATGACATCCTTCAGCTTCCTCAGTTCAGGTTTGAAAACAGCTTTAACCCTTTGGATGTCGCTGACAAAATGAGCGGGCGATCTGGCCACAAGGACATCGATGCCATCCAAAAGCGTTTCGGAGTCCTCGTCAACCTGAAACTTGGAAGAGAAAGCAAGCTGCACTTCACCCTCTTCCAATGTTCCAGTAAAGTCAATAACCATAAGGGCGTACGTGGATCGGGGGATCTTGATGCTCATCCTGGACTTGAGCAGTTCCGTTTGTCTTTTGCGGAATTCCCAGGCAAGCCCACTCAGGAATGAGTTCTGCTCGGTGGTGAACCCGGCATCCAGAAGATAGGCGATAATATCTTCCTCTCTCTCTGGTAGCCCACAACTAAATGGAGACATCTCCTGAGCATATCGGTCTCCAGAAGAAGCACCATTCCGCTTCATCCATGCGCGAAAATCAAGTGGGTGCTTCATTGCATCCTTCTGGCCATCGATCTCTTTGTTGAGGCCCTCGACCAGGTAGTTTGCGATTGCCGTTCGCATGGAAGGTCGACATATGGATTGTTCCTCGAGAACAGGAATGAATTGCTGATTCAAGGCTGCTGACCGTAACTCCTTTGGCCAATCTCGGACTTCAAAGGTTCTATGGTGAACGTCTTGGAAGTCACACAACCACTTTCGCTGAGATGGGTACGTTTCGATCCAGTCACCGCTGTTAGCGAGACTGTCATCTTCCACATCTACAATCCACATCCCTTTTGCACTTCCGATACGGGCCTGATAGCCACACGGCGTGTCCGAGAGTCCAAGCTGCATCGCCACCTTTCGAGCAAGGCTTCGAGACATTCTCCCAATACCGTCATTCATGACTTTGGCTTTTTCGCCCTGAATATTCCCCTTTAAATCCCCGACCAAATCGTGATCACGGTGAAAGATTTGAGCATTTTCGAGAACCACGGTTGGGCATGTATTGCTGACATCTAGAAATGGTCAGCTGCTTGTTTGAGACGCAATTCGATTACTCACTTAGAGCAAGTCGGGAAAATAACTTCGGTATGGGCTGTCTGGCGTTTTCCTCGTGATCAAAGTTTAAAGCCCAACCCAGAAGATCGGAGCGTTTCATTTTGGTTCGAACGGACGCATTCAGAGCTTCCTCTTGGGGCGGAAATTTGGATTGAGGCATTCGAAAGTTGATGCCATCGATTGCGAAGAAATAAACACGCTCCCTGACGACATTGATAATCTTGCCAGGGTTCATAGGATCCTTCATGTCCTTTTTCTTCACCTTGCTACCCTCGTTTGTGAAAATTGGTATCCAAGTGCGGCCCAAAAAGTAATGAGGCTTTTCAGTCAGCCATTGAACAATGTCTTCATGGTCTTGAGCATTTTGGACTCTCTCAGATGGGAGCAAGACCTCCAAAAAGCGATCGGCTCCAAAGCGACGAGTGAGACGGTATCCAAGCTTGAGGTAGGGCTGCTTGAGTTTGAGTTCAAAAGCATGGCTTGACGAATGTTCGGGCAAGTCTAAATCGGCAGACAAGGTGACCATCTTGGGGCCAATAGTAAATGAGGTCAGTCCTGCTTTCCAAACCTGGGGGTCGCATGATGGAGGGAGGCCTTTTCCCATAAACATAGGATGTAACATTATTTTGGCCCTGAATTTAGATTGGTCATGCCAACTATCCTCAGGTCGATATTCCAAGTCCCATTGGGCAACATCGACACCACAATGTGCCGCAGCTCTTGTAAGCTCCCAGACAATAATTAACGGGGCTTGGTTAAGACATGGGACCGGAAATCTTGCTATTCTATGGTCAGAAAGACGTCACGGGTAGACTGGGCGATGACATTGACTTACGCCACACACGGGACAGGGGATTTGGGGCTGCAGGAGGAGACAATTCATCTTGGTGAACCGTGGCTTTGACAGCCTGTGTGGATAGACATGGTGTAACCGGACGGTGCTGACATTGTGGCGCGGAACTGCTGGGCGGGTGGCTATTGTGCAGGATGCGGGTGTGGTGATGATCATTTACGATCTTGGGGGCGGCCTGTGACTGGACTGGGGTGCTGCGGGGAGAAAAAGAATTGAAACTGGATTGGACTGTGACTTGACTTGCTGATATGTCTTGCCGGGAGGTGGAAGAGAATACCGATGCTGCAAATGATGTCTTGGTTGAGGATGTCACAGACTGGCTCGAAAACGAGGTTCGGGATTGGCTGAAGGACTTCGGAGCAACATGACCATTGGCGGTACCTGCATCAGCATCAGCGCTTTGGGGCTGCGCCGCAGGGACAGCGCGAATCGAACTCTTAGTCCGGACGGGGATGTCGTCGACGTTGTCAGCTTGGAAAGAAGCGCCGTACGCGGGGGGCTTGGCTCTGGCACGCTTCGGGACAGGATCCGGGAACTCTGGGGACAACCGTTTGGTCGGGTTCGGAGAGTTCGGCGTCGGAGGGCGACGGCTGGGACCGTCATCCCGGAGCAAGCCCAATAGCAGCTCTTGAAGCGCGGCCCGTTCCTCAACGCCCGGACTGGCGCGAAGTGGGTCGATGTATTCAGTCGGAGTGTCGGCATCTTGCTGCTTTTCCCTTTGCTTTTGGGCGACGCATTGCCTCAGATACTGATCGGCTTGGCTGCGGAACCTGCCAATGCTGGTCGACAGGTGGCCGGGGTTCTTGAAGCTCAGGCGATGGGCGATGTTGTATATGGAATTGACCCGCTGATCTTCCTGGTTGCGATGCTGCTGGCGGCGCTTAGCCGGGGACAGGTTTGCGTCGGGAATAACGAGGTTCAGCTTGAAGTCGCTGTTGAGGGAGCCAATTGTGCGGTGAAGCTCCTGCTTTTGCCTGGGCAGGGGAGTCTGCACCGCCATGGCGAGCGATTGCCAGCAAGCTCAGCCAGTGGCGGGAAAGTGTATGCGAAACTAGGCGATAGTGGTGTGTGGGATCGGAAAGCAATTCCAAAAGTGGGCGATATAGTCGGGATGGCGGGGTCGTCGAGTTGCTGGCTCAGCATCGGGCAAGCTTCCGACGATGACGCGCCGTCCAAGGACCAAAACAGCGGGATGTATGAAAGTGGAGGATGACGAGGAGCGTAGGCAGTGGAGTAGGCTGTGAAGCCGAAGACAGCGCAGGCTCTGGGGGAGAGCCTCCGTCCTGCTCTGGCTGTTTCTCCTGGAGCTGAGCAGTGAATCCCTCTCACATCCCACGCTGTGTCTCGCAGAGAGTGGGCTCACTCACGTGAGCGGGCTGCGGATGTTGGCGACGGCATTTCTTCTTCTGCATCCCAGTGCCGTGATACAGTGCCTGGCCAGCTGCCTCGGCGGCTGCTAATGTAGCAACACCTTGAATCACACACTATCGCCTGCGACCAACCGTTGAGCACTGATACCCAACCGGCACCGCTTCTGCGGCGAGCAGTACATGCAATGCATCACTAGAGTCTAAATCATGCTCCATCGAGATCCGGGGATGGGTTAATGGGTTTACACCGGCGACCCAGCACTTTGGCACTATGCCCCAGGATCTAATCCATCTCCTCGGAGCTCGCCATGCATCTGAGCTAGCGGTGAGGTGCGGCATCCTGGGGCGGCGTCTGCGGCGAGACCAAAGACTTGCCTAAACAGTCGCACTCTCAACCTCTGATGCTCTCCCGCGGTGGGGTGGCTGCATTTGGCAATAGTCGGCACATGGTTAGTCCGGCACCCGAGGTTTTGCCAGCCCACTCCGGGCGCCCTCATTGTCCAACCACGCGTCCCCAATTCGCCAAGACGAAGAATCCCATAATTCACACAGTGCTCTGAAAGCCGAGCGGCCCCGCCCAGAACGGCCCTCCGCCCGATCTCTTCCCCTCGCCGCCGCATGGAGCTTCTCGGAGTTCGGCATTTGTGATCCCCTCGTCTTGGACTTGCAGCCAAAGCATCCGCTCGCATCGCCTTTGCTGTGTGGCTACTATCTGGAGCCACGCACCCGCTTTGTACCTGAATCATGGCCGAGAACCCCAGTCCTGACGACCGGGTCGCCATTGATGAGCTGACGCCCGAGGAGGCAAGTCGCATCATTCATTCTCACCGCAAGGTCCGCTATGGTAAGAACCCCGATGCTGTCGCTTCCCCTCTGCGCTACGTCTGCCGCACCTCTCGCGATGCCCTCTCACCACCTCCCATACCGTCTGCTCACTCTGTCCCAGGTACCGCCTGCTGGCCATGTCGCCAGCGCAAGGTAAAGTGTGACAACAAGCAGCCCTGTGAGAATTGCGTCAAGAGAGAACATCCGAGGTTATGTTCCTATAAGCCAAACCGCTCCTCCACGTCCAAGAACGCGTCCACCGGCTCCGAGGCGAGCCAGCCCAATCGAAAGCGGACGGCTTCCTTCTCGGATGCGCGCGAAGAGGTTCGCAAAGTTGAGCGCCAGGACAGTTGGCCTCGTACCATAGGCAAGTTTCGCGTCGGCCACGTCGGATCACACCACTGCTAACAACACCACAGCCAGCATCGAGGAAGCAGAAATCGCCGGGGACCGCTACCTCGGAAAGAACAGTATTCCTGCTCTGCTACGCGAGCAGTCGTCGCCAATGAACAAAAATGACAGCGTCGACATCCGCCAGGATATGCGCTCTATCCTCGGCCTGGACACCTCAGCGCCCTTCCCACTCATGTCGTCGCAGCACTTGCAAAAATTGACGCAGGATATTTCCACTGAGCTCCCGTCTGACAGAGAGGTCGTAAAGTGAGTCAAATCTGACCCGCGAAAGCACATGGCGCGAAACATGTCATTTGTGCCATGTGTGCTAACCACCGAATCTCAGACTTTTCCGAGCCTACAAGGAAATACCTCAGCCCTTCTGGGGATTTGTCATGGACGTGGACGATCTGGAGGCAAAGCTCATGGTCTACCTAGAGGATCGCTCTCGCAGCGCGACCAATGGCGCCAGGTCCTCAAAGCCCGTTACAGCCTCATGGCTGGCCATACTATTTGCCGTCTTGGCAGTCGGCTCACAGTATCATGAGTCGCCATATCACATCCGCACCCGAGATTCACAAAAATACATTCAAATCTCATTTCATTTCCTCCGGCTTGGGAATTTCCTTCTCAGGTATGCTTTTGCTTCCGCCCAGGTGTCATGCGGCCATGTGCGACTAACGGAAAAACTCTGCCAAGACCCTCTTTCGACTCAATCCAGGCCCTCCTTCTTACCAGCTTTGTTCTCCTCAATGACATGAAGGCCGAGGCCTCCTGGGCTTTGATGGGCCTGACATGCCGCCTCGCTCAATCACTCGGATTACATAGACCGACGCCGAGCGAGAGCCGCGACAGTACCCCTCACAACTCGCTCTCCAAGGAGATGATTCGGCGACGCTTGTGGTGGAGCGTTGTCTGGCACGACACTCTCACATCGCTTTCTTTTGACAGGTAACTTCTGTTGGCTGCGAATGCCACAAATCTCATAGCTCACTCATTTTTCAGATCACCGATGACCAATTTTCCCTGCTGCCCGATCCCTGTCAGCTCGACCAACCCCAACGGCAATTATTCCTATCTCGAGACCATGTATCACCTCATGGACATCATCTCCCGCCGATTGAACCCCGATCAGGTCGCCACCGTCACATATGCACAGATTGTCGACAACTGCGAGGCCGTCGAGGCTCTACGCTCGCGCGCATGCGCCCAGCTCCGGTTCAAGGAAAGCTGCAAGACGGCCCTCGATAGACTTCAGCACTACGCGATCCGCCTCCACACTTCATTTGTGATATCTGTTGCGTGCCGCCCGGCGCTGCGAAGAGACTGCGAAATGGAGCCGGAGCAGAAGAAGGAGTTGGCCGACCGATGCAAGACGAATCTCACCGAGACAGTGCGCATGTTCCTGGCAATGCACCAGCTGTCAGCCATCCCGACCAGAAGCTGGGCCTTTACCTACCATGGCTTGTCGTCCGCGCTGCTGCTGGGCATACTATCCGAAAGCAAGACCGACCCCGAGGTCCGACAGCTGCAAGGTGATTTAATCGCTGCCCTGTCAGCCACGGCAGCCAAGGATGCCAGCTCCCCAGAGCCGCATGTCATGACGACTGACAAGGATATCGAATTGTCCGGACCGCTCTGGAGAGCTCTCACGGCTCTCAAGAACATCTACGACCATGGCTCCCTTGTCGGCTCCAACCTGAAAAAGGAGGGGGAATCGTCAGCAGGTGGCAGCGGGACCAGGACCCCACTGCTTCCTTTCGGCCCCGGAGGTCAGGTTATCGCCCAACACAATGGACAGTTCCGGAGTGTGCCGCCTGGAGGCGACCCACGGGAAGACGCCGCCATGGCCATGGCCGAGATGCAAAACGGAGGCGCTGCGCTACAGGAATTCCACGGGTAAGCGTAACATCACCATCATCATCATCGCCTCCCTCTTGTTTCTAACGTGATTTTTTTTCTCGCTTCTACCAGGATGCCGTACAACCAGCAGGTGCAGCCCAATAACCTCCAGCTCGACAACATGGGGGCGATAAGCGTCGATCCCACGCAGTACATGGCGCCAATGGACCTCTACGAGTCGATCTGGGGTGGTATGTGTTTCCACCCGCAACTCTTCTTCATCTCTGGCATAGCTGACTTGTCAGAATCGCCTGACCCCTGGAACACGGGAATGGACTCGTTGAACTTTGACTTTCTGGCCCAGCCGCCACCTGGACAGCCCCAGCAGCAGTTTTATTTCTAGGTCTCCCGCTTTATCCTCCTTCTACCGCTCCTTTTTTGAACATAATACCGACGACAATCACCGGGTTTTCTATCAGACCTCTACTAGAGAGAAAAAAGCAATGCTAAAAAAAAGAAACAGAAAAATTTACTTCCAGAGGGACACGCGTGGTGGACTGCTATTTGATATTATGGATATTTTGTAGATTGAAGTTCCAACGGCAAGGCATGGCATGGCGTGAAGGTTGAGGCACTTCGAAACGACTAATGAAATGACTTTTAGTCTTGTTTAACTTCTTTTTTTTTTAATTCCTATCTTCATGACGTCGTGCTTCATCATGGCTGTCTACAGGCAAAACCCTGTGCTAGAAATCCAGTCTCCGCGCAGGAGACGTGTCCCAGCCGGCATCATGAAACCAAAAAAGACATGATGCCTCATCGCTTGATGATTCCACAGCACAATCGTAATCACTTTCCCACATTTTACTTTTTTAATTCTCAATCGTCAGCGCTCTCTTTGATCGTCGTAACGCCCGTGAGGGGGCATTCAGATCGCACATGGCAGCCCAGACAGGAGGTTACACACTACCAATTAGTCAAAAAAACAAAAATAGTAGTGATAAACCGTCTCCGCTCGACGCCTCGGCGACAAATCAAGGCTCATCATCCGATTGTAGAGTTCCTCGGCGCTCCAAGCGCGTTTTCCCAGAACTCGATTGTAGGTGCGTGTTTTTTTTTTTCCTTCCGAAGTCAGTCCTAGCGAGAAACGCGCGCCTTTATCTACTTCTTGCGGCGGGACGTGCTCGAGACAATTTTCTTTTTCAGGTGCTTGGGCATCTTCTCCTTGCGCTTCTCGCGCTTAGCCTCCTTGACGGCCTGCTTGTGTTGCTGGGAGATGTGTTAGCGAAATGACACCGACAGGGGGATCAAATCAAGCACGTACCTTCTTCTCGTCCTTATCCTCGAATTTACGTCCACGTGGAGGGCCCTTTTCAAACCGGCTCTCATCGCCAGAATCGTCACTGTCAATGGAGGCGCCCTCGCCAGACTCATCGGATGAGCCTTCCTCCTCTTCCTCCTCTCCAGCCTCCTTGGGCTTCACGATCTGGTCGGCCAGCAGGTTGCTGTAGACCAAGTCGTTACCCTCACCCTTGCCGACCTTTTGCGCGTCCTTCTCGATGTCGTAGACCTGCTCAAGCGTCTGGGGGATGTACTGGTTTCGGAAGACCTCGTTGTCCACCTCGAGCTGGGCAGCCTGGTCCTCGTCGGCGGCAGAGGTTCGGGTCTCGTAGAGCTTCTCGATGGCCTCGCCCATCGCGGGCTCCTCCACGGCGCCGTCGGGGGCCGTAATGAAGTTGAAGATGGCGCGGTCGGCGAGGGTGTCGACGCCCTTTCTTCGGAAAAAGTCGCCGACGTTCTTGATATCCATTCGCAGAAATTCGAGAGATCGGGGGTGGTCGGGCTCAACACTCTGGGAGACATCGATAATGTAGAGCTTCTCCTTGTGGTACAGGATGTTGTACTCGCTCAGATCGGCGTGGACGAGCCTGCAGACCTGGTAGATGCGTCGCATGAGGCCGAGCAGCTGGATGTAGAGCTTGTGCCACTGCTGGTCGACGTCGTCGCCGGTCAGGACGGCGTCGCGGAGACGGGGGTAGGCCCAGCCCTTGCGGTCGCCGAGGAATCCCATGACCAGGACGTGCAGCTTCAGGCTGATGGGCTCGGGACAGAGGATACCAGCATTGTAGATTCGTCGCAGGTTTCGGAACTCCTTCTCGGCCCACAGCTGGACCATCTTTTGGTTGTTGCCCTTGTCGAAGCCGCTCTTGAAGCGGTGCTCGCCGGTGATGTAGCGCTCTCGGTCCTTGAAGCTCAGGATGGCGGTCTTGTAGACCTTGATGGCGCGCTGGGTGGTCTCGCCGGTCTTGTCGTCGTAGAGGACGGAGCCGTAGACGTTGGCCTCCTTACCGGTGCTGATGGCGCCGTGGACCTCGCTGACGGTGCCGCGGTTGATCATCTGCAGCAGGATCATGCGGGTGCGCTGGTCCAGGACCTGGTCGCTGGTGGCGCGGTCGGCCTTGTCCTTCTCCTTGTCCTTGTCGGCATCCTGCTTGACGGAGTCGAGCCTGATCTTGGCGGCGTGCTTGGAGAGGGCCGAGATCTGGTCGTCGACGCTGGCGAAGGTGTTGGCGGTGGGCTTCTGCTGGTTGGAGCGGGGGAGGGCGCCGGGGCCGTCGCCGTGGAGCTGTCGCTGGCGGTTATAGGACTTGGTCAGGTCGCCGGACTCGGGGTCCCACTCCTGCTCGTCGAGGTCGGCGCCTTCGTTCTCGTCGAAGATGTCGTCGAAGTCATTGTCGTCCTGGGCGTCGGCGTCGGGGTGCGGGGCACCGCGGGGCATGCGCAACTCCGGGGGGATCTCGTGGGTCTGCTCGTAGCCCTGGTTCGCCGTGTAGGTGAAGGGCGGCTGGTGAGGAGCCGCGGGATCTCCGGCCGGTGCGTCCATGATGGCTGATGTTTGGAGATTTTGCTTTGTGCGAGCCCGAGGTTTGGAATTTTTTCAGCCCACCTTGAGAGTTATCGCGGGGTTTGGGCGGTTATCTTATCGGGTGTGGGTGGATACTCTAGTGTTTTTTTTTTTTTCGTGCCCTTCTTATGTACCCTTTTGGTGCACCCTTTTGGTGGGGGTTGGAGATGGTGTTGGTTAGCTAGTGACTCATGGCAGGCCAAAAATTGTGAATGACCACCATTCGCCAAGGACGCCCAGGGAGTCATGCTTCGGGCCCCAATTCCTACATGGAAGCCTGTGTTGGGGCCTGCGCTGTGGCCTGCGGGTGGCCAGAATGACGACAGATTCCAGTCACCTCTTGGCTAATAATGGCAGTCATCCGGATATGAGTCTTGGTGCCTCCATCGCCAGTCACAATAAGAGGCAAATGAGCCCTTACTCATCGCCACGTCATACATGCGAGTCAATCTGTGACCAATCTGCGACCCCTCAGCCAGATCGTCCGCAATCATGCAAATCGCGATGATGATCGATTCTCAGCCGCACTCCGGGCCATGTTCGCGGCGCAAGCACAGATGCGTCGGTCCTGGTGGGGAACGCAACCCCGGAGCCGAGCCCTCCAGTCGCCGCAAATGGCACCGGAACTACGCAAACACCAAGCCCGGCACTCCACGATGCCCAAACTCTACATCATGGCGACGTTGTGCCGCCGCCCTCATTGTCTTGGCGCCGGAGCCCCGAGCCTGCAACCATGCTGAAACCGGACGCTGTGGCGCGCCCGTTTGCTGGAATGTCCCTACTTTAAGCATATCCCATTGCTGTGTGACCATGCCATGCCCCATGCTAGATGCCGTCCGCTCGACCACGCAGCTCCGGCATTCCTGCCCCTAGCCTGCCCGCTCCCCTCTCATTCCAGTCGTCCCTTAGCTTTGAAGATCCAAGCTAGAAAACGCATGCGTAGCTGTCTGCGAATTAAATCCCGAACCGTTAACCAGGGAAGGAGATGCATTGTCCGCGACTCGCGTCGAATTGTCTTTTTCTTTTCCGGGATGAGGAATTGACTCCTCTCCATCGCCATGGGTTTAAATCCTCGGCGTTTCCCATTGTTCTGATAGCCTTCTCTCTTTTGCTGGCCTCCTTAGACACACCCATAGCCATAGTCCTCTCACATCATGAAGCTATCTGTGCTAGCCGTGGTCGCGGCCCAACTGGGGAGCTGCGTAAGAGCCCAGGCTCACGATAACGCTGTTGATTTCACTGATCTTGCCGATGTCGACGGGCGTTGGGAGAATGAAATCCCAGAAAACCACGCACTGCGGCACATTAGGAAGAAAGGAGAGCGGTTCACCGTCGACCAGGTCCGGAACAAGAACTATCAGGCTCCTGGCGCACCACTAGACATGCTCAAGGCATACGCCAAGTATAACGCGATACCGCCAAGGGGTCTCCGGAAGGCTTTCAAGGTCAATTCAAAACTCGTTGGTCAGTTTACATCATTCGAGAGTCCGGTCTGGTTCTGACAATCCCAGCCCAACTGGGTAACCAAACAGGAACCGTCGCTTCTATCCCGGCCAACTCATACGACTCCGAGTATGTGATACCTGTATATATAGGAACTCCGGGCCAGGCCACATATCTGAACCTCGACACTGGCTCAGCTGATCTGTAAGGCTCTTCGACCTGCCATCCCCTGCCCCTGGCTAACAATTGTCAGCTGGACCTTTTCAACCGACACCTATCTTTCCGCACAAGCAGGCCATGTCCTCTACAGGCCCAAGAGGTCATCCACTAGTCAACTTGTCGATGGCATGACGTGGGTAATTCAATACGGTGATGGCTCTGGAGCCAACGGCATTGTGTATCAAGACAAGGTCAAGATCGGCAACACCTGGGTCGACAACCAAGCAGTCGAGTCCGCCCTCTCCGTGTCCAAGGAGATGATTGCCGACACCTTTGCTTCGGGTCTCATCGGCATGGCGTTCAGCACCATCAACAGCGTGCTGCCCACCCCGCAAAAGACGTACTTTGAAAACGTCATGGGCAACCTGACCCAGCCAGTCTTCACAGCCGACCTGCAAAAGGGGAAGATTGGGGCCTACAACTTTGGATATATTGACAAGAGCGCGTACAAGGGCATGATCTACTACACGACCAGCATCAGCCCCAAGTTCTGGCAGGTGAAGCTCACGGGATACAGAGTTGGCGTGCAGCCGTTTGTCAACCTGTCGTGGCCAGCCATTGTCGACACGGGCACCACGCTCGCCCTGGCCCCGCAGCAGATCGTGACCGACTACTACAAGCAGGTCAAGGGCTCTTCGTACGATTCCTCCTGGGGTGTCATGACGTTCCCCTGCGCGGCGCAGCTCCCCCAGTTCGTGTTTGGCCTCGGGCAGTACAGGGGCATCGTCCCCGGCAAGTACATGAACTATGGGCCAATTGGCAACGGCAGATGCTACGGCGGCCTCCAGATCTCGACCGGGCTGCCCTTCTCGGTCCTGGGTGACATAGTTCTCAAGGCTCAATTTATTGTATTTAACGGCCAGACCAAGTCGGTTGGATTTGCCAACAAAGTCACCGCATAAAAGATAGTACATAGCGCCTCATAGGATAGAACATGTCATAATTAGCGTTTATTTTATCCAGAACCATGCAGCGTTTAGAAATTTGAAAATCATGTAGAGATCCAAGACTTTTGAAAGAGGTTTCGATTTGTTTTAGTGCTGATTCGTTCCTCTTCATAGCCCCTACCTAACATTACCGAGTATTGGAATGACTATCGGGTAAGGAGAATACCCAACACACATTGGCAATTCTATTACTGGAAATGGGTCAACGAGTAAATAGTACCAGAAATTTTATTTATTTAGTTCCAAGTAGGAAAATTAAATGAATATACTGTTGCGCCATCTCGCGTAAGAATTATTGGAATTGTTCATGTTTCCCAGTCACTTGCACTTGATCATCTGCCTGTATTCTTATGGTTTTCATGTAAGACGGAGTGGAGATGCTTACCCCGCCAGGCGTCAAAGACCCGGGGCCATGTATACGTTCCCCTCATCTTGGACCCTTACGAAGAGTGGAACACATGACAAATCTCGACGCGGAATCGGAACAATTCTCGAACGGGATATGTCATGGCCAAGAGGTCTCGCATACGGAGTTTACGGAGTCTACGGGGTCCCAATCCAAGACCAATCCAAGACAGCCTTGCACATGAAATGCACCAATGAATGCAGGGTAGCCGCAGCAGAAACCGGGCGAGGGACAGTTTATAGTGTGGCAAAGCGCGGCCATGCAGTTGAGCGCCACCAACGAGAGCAGTGACATCAGCGGATCCCCAACACGGATCGACAAAGTCACCCCACCAGCCGGGCGAATGCTCTCGCCCATGATCGAATGGGGAAAACGGAGGCACAAAGGTAAACAATGGCGGGACTGCTCAAGCCACAAAGCGACCGAGAAATGGCTATAAGCGAGAGGCTCACCACCCGCACAGGAGCGACGACGACATGTCAGACACGGATCAGGATCACCAGCAGCCACTCGAACTCTCCGTCGAGAACCTGCAGGCCCTGGAGCGCCTCAACAACCCGTCGCTGAAAATGGCAGAGAGCGTGCTCGTCCTGGGCGCCGGCGAGCTGGGCCTCAGCATGCTCGAGGCGCTGGCGACGAGCCCCCACCGCCGCGGCGGCCAGAACCAGAGGGCCGCGCGCATCTCGGTGCTGCTGAGACAGGCGACGCTCGACTCGGCCGCCCCGGACAAGAAGCGGCTGACGCAGCACATCCGCGCCCTGGGCGTCGACTTTGAAGCCGCCGACGTTGTGGCCGCCACCGTGCCCGAGCTGGCCGCCGTATTCGCCCAGTTCGATACCGTAGTGTCCTGCAACGGCATGGGCTTGCCCGCCGGCACCCAGCTGAAGCTGCTGGACGCCGTGCTCGAGGCCGGGGTGAAGCGCTACTTTCCCTGGCAGTTCGGCATGGACTACGACGTGATAGGCCAGGGCAGCTCGCAGGATCTGTTTGACGAGCAGCTCGAGGTGCGGCGGAAGCTACGTGCCCAGTCGCGGGTCAACTGGGTCATTGTCTCGACGGGCCTGTTTATGAGCTTCCTGTTCCTCCCGGACTTTGGAGTCGTCGACCTCGAGCAGCGTACTGTCAGGGCACTGGGCAGTTGGGACAACCGCATCACACTCACGACGCCCGGCGACATTGGACGGGCGACTGCCGACGTCGTGTTGGACCCGCAGGGTATCGAGAGCCAGGTGGTGTACACGGCGGGCGACACCATCTCGTACGGTGCGCTGGCGGACCTGCTGGACCAGCACTTCCAGACAAGGTTCCGGCGCGAGCTGTGGGATCTGCAGGAGCTGCGCAGGCAGATGGAGGAGGACCCCAACACCATGGTCAAGTACCGGGACACATTCGCTCAGGGCCGCGGGGTGGCGTGGGACAAGGAAAGCACCGTCAACTCGCAGAGGGGCATTGAGACTACGGACGTGAAAAAGTACCTGGAGCAGTTGGACCCGAAGCCGTGAGAGTATGTGAAGAAAGAAGTGAGTGAGTGTGAATGGGGTGCCTCGGCATTTGGTTAGTTAGTGATGTGATGGGACGGTGCCGTCGGGCAAGACGACGATGGAGGAAGCAGAAGCGTGGGGGGTGGTGCAGAGCCACAACTGGATGATGCCTAGAAGGAACCGTCAAATGGGGTAGGGTTGAAAGCGTAGAGGGAGAAAAAAGCGACGGTAGCATAACCGAATCGACAAGTCACGAATGATGATTTGATGCCCAAGGACGGCACAGCGTAGGCATGATTGAAAAGTGTTTGTTGGTTGGTTGGGTAGGTTTTGCGTGGGCGTGCATCCTTGTCTTTCATGACTGCCATGTGCTGCTGGAGCGTGCAATAAGAGGACAAGCTATTATTCACATGTGTGGACCAAAGGAGACTATTCTGCGTGTAGTTGGTGGCCTGTTTCGGCCAGGCATAGGCGTATGTACATGGGACTGACTGTGTGTGCATGTATGTCATGTCGATGTCGATAGTCTCTCATCTCATTGGGTTCCGGGCCCGGGACCATTGAGGCCTTGCCCAAAGTGTATATGCGCCGGGTCCCCGAAAAAGGCCGAGACTGGAGCTCGGGGCTTATCGGGATTCCCCCTCTGGTTTGGCATCGCATATCGGCGCCTTGCATTATCAGCTATCATATCAGTCGGCCGGTCTGAGGCTAGTAGTTATCTGCGGGTTCAAGTTTGGGATGGAGGGCCCTATCAACATTGCCATCACTCCCCTCTCATCCTACCCTCCCGGGATATGCATCTGCGAAGCGACACAGAGTTTGAGAGACAGTGCAACATGGGGAAAAGTCACCGGCTTGGGTCACAGGCCGGGCAGGCAAATTTTATCCGGGGGTTGATAAGGTGATTGCCTTGGAGAACAAGAACCCTGTCGCTGGTGTACGTCCCCATGATCATGATCCATGTGGCTGGAAGAGGCTGTTCAACCCTCCATCAATCACATCCCAAGGTGCAGTCAGGTGTCTGAGACAGATTGATGCCTCAGGTAGGGAGGATTGCGTTTATGGTGGAAACGCGGCATAATTAGAACAAAGCAACGGAGCAAAGCAAGGCTAGGCAACCCAAAGTAAAGTAAAGCAAAGCAAAGCAAAAGCAAAAGTTTGTGATAATAATAACAACAAACAAGCAAACAATAACAATCACCGTTGGGGCCATTGAGTTTTGGGTTTCTGGGCGCCGGGCCTCCGATTTCGTTTGTCAGTAAGAGAGACGAGTGTGACTCCCGCACAGCCCGGAGAGTGACTCTTTCCGGGCAGACGCCAACCGAGCTGACAAAGGCACTAGGTTAAGAGAAGAAAGGAGACGAGATGAAGAGGGTAATCTCCAGGGAGCGAGAGCGAGAGGAGGAGAGAAAGAAGGAAGAGCATGGCCCCCAAAAAACTTGGCCCAGGCAGATGCGGCGCTTGCTTCTTTGTTTCCATTCATCACGATGCCTCCTCTATGCCTTGTTGGCTGGTTGCGCATCCCCAAAGTAGAACAAGGTCGTCAAGCGATAGCCCACCCAAACATCCAAACAAGGCCCTTGCCTGGGCCGCGGCCAATGACGACACCCTCTTTTGCATTGCGCGTTGGCGCGTGGACAGCAATCTCGATGCGACCCCCAGGCCGCAGAGCCAATCGCAGCGACCGGCCCAGGCATCGTCACATGGGCGAAGTTGATGCCCTGCAGGCTTGCCCGCGGGACAGTGGGGACTAGCGCGTGTTTCGGTGCGTCGCAGGGCACCCACTGCCCCCCGGGCCAGGGCATCTTACAGGGCGCGTTACAGTACGTGCATCTGGCAAGGCGTCGTCGTAGGACTTAGAAGCTGGGTGACTGGCGGCGGCGACTGTTGGGACCGACCCATGTCATCATGGATCGTCACCGGGAGGAAGCAGGGAAACTGCCCAGCGCCCCATCCTGTCTTCCCCCCCGGAATTCGCTGCCATCATGCGGCCCGGCTGCGCTGCTTATCGCCGTATCAGCGCCAGTCCAGTTCCCGCGTGGACAATGCATGTCTCATGCCCTTCCAGCGTCCAGATGTCTCCACGGACTAGGCCGGAGCCGGGAGGCCGTGGAACGCTGCGCCACCAGCAGAACCCAGCCTGCCTGGAGGGAAGCCCTTCCGCGTCGCGCCGTGGGAGGCAGCGTTTTCGGCCTGGCTGCTATTCCCGTCACTCGCCAATTAGTAACAAGGTGAAAATGTAAAGAACGCCTGGGCGCTAGGGAGACAGGCAGGGTCCAATATCTCCGTGACTCACGGCGTGGAGGTGGCAGAGCAACCGGCGCCTCCAGCCAATGGGGTGGCGGGCCATCCAGTCATTCAGCCACAGAGATAGACACCCACACCCCTGGGAGGCCGATGGTGGCCTAGCTCTTAGCTTGTATGACGCCTTGTAATCTTGTATCAGTGCGCTACCTCCAAGCTTACTTCCAGCTCTCCAGGTACCGACGGGACCCTGCCTGCGTGTGTGAGTGTGTGTGAGTGTGGGTGTGAGAGAGTCTGTGTGTGCGCCCCTCCGTTGACACCATCCTGGTTCAGATGACTCCTTCGCCTTCTCACCCAATCACCCGGGTCCCCCGTAGTTGCGAGCCCATGATATAATGCCATGCCCTCTCGTCGTGCTTTCCAGACGCCTCCCCAAGCTTCCAACCCCTTTGGACTGTGTCCTACTCCTACGCCCTTTAGTGCCGAGCACGCAACATAGCCCAGTTGTCCCGACAAGTCTTGCGCCATAGTAGACGCCCTTTGACAACAAGGGACACATCATCTTAGTCTTTCTTTTACCACCTCCCCCCAGTCAAACCTCTCCCATTTTTAGTCTATTAAAAGAAAAACCCCCATCCCGTCAAGTCATCATGGACGTCGACACCCTTCCCAACAGCACTGGGGATCTTGCATCGTCCCTCAGTCAACACCGTCACATTCCTCCCGGACGCAGTCTCAACCGCCCTCACGCCCATCGCTCCCGCAACTACATAGTCCGCGCCGCCGCCAAGCGCTACGCAAACACTCCTGGCAACTACCTGTGCCAGGAACTGGGGCTTCCCTGTTCGCCCGACTGCTCGCGGTGCAGCGACTCCAACCCCGTGACCAGGCGGGCTCGCATCGAACGGGACCTGCGAGCAGAGCACACGATTGCCATCCGCTACCGCAGTCCCCGAACTCGCACCAGATGGACGAGCGATGAGTCCGAGGGGTGCGATCTGGCCCGCAGCGCCGTCCCGCTCCCCAGCGACCGCTTCCGCCTCACGAGGACGCCCTCTCTCGAGCGAGAGGACGCCTTCCGTGACGCCGCCACTGCCAAGGGTAATGTGCGCACTCAGCGCAATCAGTCCGTGAACGAGGAGGCGGAGGTTGCCGAGCTCTACCGCATGGGCCTGCTCTACGACAACGAGCAGGACCGCGGGGAGAGCTTCAACCTCAACAGCATCGAGCACCGAGAGCCCGTCTTCACAATCCGTCCCGCCAAGCGGTCACGGAAGAACAAGGCCCGCCGCTACTCGGATCTCGACCAGCCTCCTCTTCACCTCAACCTGTCCTTCACCGACCTCGGCGGGGACCAGACCATTGCCCAGTACCTCTCCAGCAACGACACAAACACCGACTCGGAGCCATCAGACGATGGCTCCATCCAGCAATCCTCGGGACGCGCATTCGCGCCCCTGCGGGTGATCTACGAGCTCGACGGCTCGCAGCCCGACTTTGACGTCGACACCTCGCAGCCCCCCGACTTGGTTTCCGATCTTCTTTCTGATTACGACTGTTTCTCCGACAGCGACCTCGACGACCTCCCCTCTCAGCGGGAGGTCCAGGACAGTGCAGCTGCCCCGGGCTCCGAGGCCTGGGTCGTGCTGGGTGACGACTCGTAGCAGGTCCGCCTCAGAAACCCCCCGTGTTCCGACGGGATTCTGAGCAATACGACACCGGTGGGAGAGCCTCACCGCGGACTGGTCCTCACAAAACCCAGCCTTCCCGGGCCTCGCGTAGAGCGGGGTGTAAAAAAAGGTTTTTATTCATAGTGGATGGATGGATGGATGGGATAGTCCGAGGCCCTTCGCGCTCCCTGGGTTTGCTGGTGCTCGCGAAGAGATTCGCTTGAGCATCGCTCCGGAGCGAGTGAGGGCCCAGACTCTTTCTTCTTGTTGTACCAACTTGTACACCATTAGTGTCCATTGGCGGACCTGCTAGCATAGTCTTGGAGAGCGTTGTCATTTTATCATTATGATTATTATTATTATTACTATTTTAGCTGGCTGGCTAGCCACAGCGACCTACAGATGTGTTTATACAATGACAAAAAAATTATTTGGGGCCTCATATACTCTTGATTCCTTTTTCTTGATTTTGCCGTGAAGCTGTGCAACCCACCCACTCGTAGCTATGTTTGGCGATTGTGTCTGGAATGGGACAGATGTGTTCCGTCTTGGGTGTGGCCTCTTGCACATGTGTCCTTCCATTGGGTGCATCGCTTGGAATGCTGGTGGTTCAGTTCCTTTCGTATTTTTCCTTGCAAGGCGACCCGTTTGCACGAATCCTTGATGATCGTGCCTGGAATCGGACAGGTATCAAAACTGAAAATAGTATGAGTGAGCAGGATTTTGGCGCCTGGGAGGCCGTAAGCTGACATATCGTCCTCCGCACTACCCGAGTTGGAATGACTCGGCCACGAATGTCTCCGAGGGACCCACCCGGCATCGGTGCTAGTGGGGTCAAAGTCTCCGGCCGGACAGATACACTCGGTCCCGAGAGGGGCATAAAGACGGCGGTTCCTGGACGCAGAGCCTCAATCTCAAACTCAATCTGCACCGCGGCCTCTGCATCTCCATCGCATTTACATCTCTAACCACAGCCAAATCATGTCTGCAAAGATCTACGACGCCCTCATCATCGGCGGCGGCCCCGCCGGCTTGAGCATGGCCGCCGGCCTGGCCCGGCAGCTGTACAGCGCCCTGGTCCTGGACTCCGGGTCGTACCGCAACGAGCGGGCAAAGCACATGCACAACGTGCTCGGCTTCGACCACGTCGACCCGGCCGAGTTCCGGGCCAAGGCCAAGGGGGACCTGACGAAGCGCTACGAGACGGTCGAGTTCAAGTCCGCCACCATCGAGACGGTGCGGAAGCTCGACACCGGCATCTTCGAGGCCGTCGACAGCACGGGCGCCGTTTACAAGGGCAAGAAGCTCGGCCTCGGAACGGGAGTCAAGGATCTTTTCGAGGACCAGCCCCAGGGCTACGACGAATGCTGGGGACGTGGCATGTGAGTTTTGCTCTAACTTTCGCCCCCAAGTATGCGTGGCTTGAAGCTAATACCCGTGACAGCTTCCACTGCTTGTTCTGCCATGGCTTCGAAGAGCGAGGAGCCGAATCAGCCGGCGTCCTCGCTGGAGGATTCCTGAGCTCCTCCGACATGGTCGCCCACGTCGCGCCCATGGCCAAGCGCCTGAGCGGCAGCGTCACCATCTACGCCAACGGCAACGACCAGGTGTACACCGAGGTGCAGACCAAGATCCGCAGCAGCAAGATCAAGTACGACAACCGCAAGATCGCCCGCTTCGAGCTCAAGGGCGACGGGCCCCAGGTGACGATTCACTTCGAGGACGGCACGTCCAAGACGGAGGGCTTCGTGGCCAACCACCCGTCCGTGGCCCAGAAGGCCCCTTTCCTGGACCAGCTCGGGCTAGAGCGCACGCCCACGGGGGACATCAAGGTGGACGCCCCCTTTTGGGAGACGAGCGTCAAGGGATGCTTCGCCGCAGGCGATGCGGCGACCATGTTCCGGAGCGTCCCGCAGGCGCAGAACATGGGCGGGTTTGCTGCCGTGGGCATGGTCGGGCAGCTGCAGGCAGAGCTAGATGCTAGCGACGAGCTCTGATTGGGAAAAAAAAAGGCGTGATGGGTAATTTAGAGTGCATAATTTAGCCAGAATGGGATTTTTTTTTGTTTTTGGTTTGTTGGAACCAACAGGTCGTCGCTCAAAGTGTCATTGATCATCCGTCGCGTAAAAGCACCCTGCAAAATTTTGACTTACCCTAGTGTAATCACCATATTAACAGGTATCAACCGAAATGTTTGTATTTATGTTGCAAGGAGTACCTACCCTGGATATGTTGTTTTATATTTACAGTTGAATGCAATTCTCTATTGTTCATGTTTCTTGTGGTGATTTTGATTTGGCACAAGGCGTTTTCTCTTCAGTGATTGAACCAGGTTGGATCAGATAAGATCACAATAGCATAATAATACCCGTACTATTCAACGCCACTTGGAGCTACTGCTCCAAAGTCGACAACGGGTCTAAGAACCACACACGCTATATCCGTAATTGAACTGTGCATGCCATACAATAGAACTAGTCCCATGAGAACCCAATGTTGTAAGCCGCGAGAGCCCCTGAGACTAGTCACTTGTGTGGGGGGACGAGCATACAGCAACCTCGGCATCTGAACACGGCCATCCATCCATCCCTTGTCTAAGATCGAAACCAACGGCGATGTGAATGCCCGAGATCGTTAGTACAGGCCATCTCCCGGAGTCGTCACGCGCCGATTGCCAAGCCGCCTAGGCAAAGGCATCCGATGTCGATTGTATCCACTATCTCCTTCTCATTTGGGAAGCATGCGGGAGAAGCGAGTGACAAAATATTTCTGTGATAGGGTCGCCAACTGCGGATGAGATCGGCAGGGCCCCTTGGGCCGCATAGACTGGCGTCTCCTGAGAATAGTGCCTAAACTTGCATTGGCTCGACAAGTCTTTTGCGCAATGACAGTAATTTCATAGAGTGGATTGTTGATCATGTAAATTATCTCATCCTTTTTTTTTTTCTAATTTTTTTTTTTAAAATGCCCTTACGAGTGTTACTTCCGTCCGAAGGTTGGTAGGATAGCGTGCAACCTGTGTGCTAAACCACAAGGCAACGTCGCTCACAAGGCTCTAAGCCACTAATCGAGGGCAGAAGAATAAAATAAACAAAAAAAGTAGAAATCATTCGGCCCGTGAGGTGCGTTAGCGCCTTCGGGTATCGCAGTTGGGCTGGCCTTCAGGTGACAGAGAGAAGGCGCCGGCGGACGAAGCGGACGAAGCGGCCCCTGTCGCCTCTCGGCCGGGGTGGGTAAAAAAATCCATATAGACGACAGGCCACCTGGTTCTGCAGGCTCCATCACCCAAGATCCTGTACGAACTGAGACACTGTTGGGAGGCATGAGGCTTGAGACTATCTAGTCGACGCTATCAACGATGGTGCGCGGTGGCATGCCTATCTCAATGACACCATCGATGCTACAGTGCTGCCGGCCATGGCATGGGCCTGGTAACGTCGCATGTGACGGAGGAGGGGAAAGAATGTGACTGCCAGCTCGCGAGGTTGCACGTAGGGCATTCCCTGTTTTAAATCAAATGCCCGTTGCGGGACTTATTGGCTCCTAGAAATGTTCTAGGCTCTGGCCTGCTCTGCCTGTCGCACCGTGAAACCCCAATACCGCTCTGCTTCCGACCCCTCCCAGGTATTTGGGAATCCTAAATGACCGTTTTACTTTGGCTGCTGCCGGCGAAACAATGCGTTACACAAATTGCTCGATGCTGTCGACCCCTTGCAGCAGTGATCGGCGGCGAAACATACAAGGGAGCGAGCCAACAATGCGGTGCAAAAAAAAAAATGTTTATGCGCGGTTGGCGGGTTTCTGTTCATGTCTCTTCTTTTTTTTGGGGGGGGGAGAGAGAGAGGCACCCAAGCCGGCGGGTGGATTGTTACTCTCTTTACTGAAACCGAAGTTTACCCAAATATTTCTCGGGACCAAGTCTCATCTTGTTTCTCCTGCTGGGCGGGAATGACGGGATAGAAAATGCCATTTCTGCATCGACAAGGGATGAAGATAGGCCGCCCCTCTCTCCCCCCCACCCCCGGCAAATCTGGAGGTCGCTAGCGCGCAGGGCTAGAGCCTCATGGGGGAAAGAGGCTGCATCCTCGGCTCTGCAGGTATGGAGAAGGCACAATGAACCTTTGTCTATATGCGCGGCCTAGGGGGAGGGGAGGGAACTTTTGGGGGTGGGAATGCCCTCTTGCAGCCTAGCTGAGAGAGAGGACTTGATGGGCATCGACGCCAAAAACTGTGTGGCTCCGTTTGGGCCAAGGGCAGATCTCAATTAGTAGAGCGGGCGCTAGAGTCATGTCTCACATTGCCCGTTGGTTCCTGTCAATCAGGTCCTCTTTGGCTCGAATACAAAGCACTCTGTTGTCTCACTACCGACACATATGTTCTTGGCCCGGCAGGGGTCTTCGGCAGCATTTGTCGAGCCGCCGCTCTCGCTCGAGGCCATCATGACAGCCCATCCCATCTCAACCCATGCGCGGGGGGGCGTGTGAATATGTCTGTATTCCCAGGGCGGTGATGCAGATGCGGCCCGCTGGCCTATTGCATATCCCCCCTCCGCCCTGACCACCACGGACGCCGTCATTGTTGCTGCTGAGCCTTTTCGCTCGGAGGTTCCACTCTGCTCCGGGGAACTGGACCAACCACCCCTAGGATCGGTGGGGGGCGTGGCCTTGCAAGTCCGGTTCTTGTCCGCGGGTGTCAGTCTCGCCTCCCATCTAGAAGGCCATGTAGTGTAGACAGGGCTGAGACGCAAATTTGAGATGGAAGGCCGTAGTTATAAGTATGGCAAGATCTGCCCGTTGGTGTTGTGGCTTGAGAGTTGAATCACCCTCGTCGCACTCGCTTCTTTTTCCTTCTTCCTCTTACCTTTCATCCTCTTTTTGTTTTTCTATTCTATACCCTCCTTTGCCTGTTTTGGCAACCCGCCACCATGTATAAGCTGGTGGCCCTCCTTGGCTTCCTCGCCGTTGCCTCGGCGAGGAGGTGCAAGGACATTACGGTCCCCGTGTCGTTAAAGGCAGAGAATGCCGTCTTTGACATCAAGACACCGACGACCAAGATCGAAGTGACGAACCTATTCGTGAATATGGCCCAGCAGGGCCGCAACTACCCCAACCTTATTATGAACGGTGTTGGTGGTGTCCTTCTCCCGGCTTCCGTTCCGTATAGATGGCTGACAAGAAACGCCTGCAGACCAGGCACGTTTCGGGCGACTATAAGCTCGCCGCCACATACTGCGAACCCGACCATGGACCCGGCCGCGAACTACAGATTATGACGCACGGCGTTGGCTTCGACCGCAGATACTGGGACCACCCGTACAACGACTTCAACTACAGCTATGTCGCCGAGGCAGTTGACCAGCACAACTACTCGACCCTCACCTGGGACCGGCTCGGAATCGGCGCTTCGACCAAGGGCCACCCCATTAACGAGATCCAGGTCTTTTTGGAAATTGCCGCGCTCCGTGAACTCACCAGCCTGGCGACGAGCGACAAGATCCCCGGAGTCCACGGCCGATTCGAGCGGATCATCCACGTCGGACACTCGTTCGGATCCGTCATGACCTACGCGCTGTCCAACATGCACCCGACGCTGACCGACACCATCATCCTCACCGGCTTTTCGCACGTATTTTCTTTTATCCCAATGTTTCTCCTGGGCAACAACTTTGCGCCCGTCATGGAGTCGCCTGTCTTGGCCGGCCAATATCCGGAGGGCTATGTCGCATCGGCGTCGACGAGCAGCATGCAGATCAACTTCTTCGGCGAGGGAGACTTCGACCCCGCCATGCTGGAGCTGTCGTACCGGCTCGGACAGCCCGCGGCCCCAGCTGAGCTGCTCACCGTAGGCGCGCCGGTCAGCAGGAAGAGCGCATTCACAGGGCCTGTCTTGGTCATAACTGGCGGTGAGGCTGCATATGTGTGTGTCTTGTGCGGGCAGGGCTGAGTTGCTGACGATCGACAGAGCGTGATCTGCCCTTTTGCGGCAGCGACTGCAAGGCGACGAAAGGCGTCGCTGACGGGCTTGGTTCGATCCTCGAGGTGTCACGAGACTATTTCCCCGAGGCGTCGCAGTTCAACGCCACCGTTGTTCCCGGCGCGGGACACGGGCTGAACTATGGGTACTCTCACACGTTCACCTACAACACCATGTTCCAGTTCCTTTACGAGACACAAAAACCGCTGTACCAGATCAGAAAATAGAGACGCAGGATCTGCGATAATGCACGAGAGACGAGATTGCGTTTTTGTTTTTAATAAAGGTAGGTATATCATTATCGGAAAGGCGGAGAGAGAAAGAAGAAGAAGAAGAAGACGGAAGAGCAATTTGGCCTGAAACAGACACTGCGCGCAGAGCTAGCATCTGGCGTCAACATTCGTTGGATATGATTTGAATTTTTTTCTCTCTTTTTGCTTTGTATTCTTTTCTGTTTTACCACTCATTTGCAAAGCAGGATTGCGTCGTGGGCTTTGATAGAACTTGTTACCTCTGCGAAGTAGCATTGTGATATTAGTCGTATGTAATTAATACCCTCATTAACCACAGAGCTGGTTATTTTAGCAACATTCCATGATCTGATCCTGGGGCTGTGAAATGTGTCTGTGGCTGAGTGAGTGTAAGTATGTCTTGCATAAGGTTTAACATTCCCATGTCTTGAGATGTGCCAACGCGGGATGCGTCACTTACACGGAGGGTGTAGTTTCGATTTCGGGATGGCCACCTGTTTCGCTGTCCTTTATATTCTTCCCCTCTTTGAAGTGAGACATATTGAGACCCTTAAAAAAAGACCTCCAAATCATTGATTAAAAAAAAGATATGCTGCGACATTCCTCTGCAGGCATCCTGATCATTTGCCTCGTGTGCTTTGCACATTTGGTCTCGGCGCAACTCGGGTTGGATATAAATGAAGGTGCATTGGCAGCTGCTGATGTAATGATGCCCTCTGAAGACAGACGCCCGCCTGAAGACGGACACCTATCTGAAGGCGAACGCCTCGGTCACTGGAAGACGATAGCCAAGCCGAACGGCGGCGAAGACAATGCAACTCCCTCACGTGTTGACGCGCGGTGCAGGTTCCAAAAGGTGACCTGGAACCGGCCGAGACGGTTCTACTTTTACAAAATCTTCATGGCGCCTCACGGGAAGCACTTTGAAAACTGGTGTGAGAGGATTGAAAAGGAGCTGGAGTCTACGTGCCGAGACAGGCATGGCGAGACTTTGGACGCGGACGACGTCCGTCTCAGGCGATGCGACATGGACTCCTACGACGACCTGACCAAACTCTGGGGCCACACGGCCACCGTTGAGCTCCTCAACTGGAACAGGAACAGACACGACGGGAATAACTTTGCTGGCAGGGGATGCGTCGAGGATGCCGTCGAGACGGTTGCGAATGGGACGGCTGTGCACTGGCCTGACAATGATGAAAAGTGCCAGGAGATTGACAAGAAGAAATATGTGTTGACCGAGGTGGGAACATGATTGGGGATGACTGTTGACTGGGAACGACTAAGAACAACTGGGAATGGCTAGGAACAATCGAGAATGGGTATGGAGCCGCAGAGGAACTTTTGGGGATTTTATTGTATGGAGCTGGGTACTTTTGAATCGACCTAACCAGAGCTCACCGAGATACGACGCCAATGGCATTGGCCGCGTAGTAATTATCGTCGCATTCCCGCCCGCGTGTGGCCCTTCAGAAGCCGTAGAGAGCCGCTCGGCGGGGGCTTCCCAGAGGTCCCAATAACCCCACCAGAGCAATCGCACCCCTGTAGGTCCCCACCCACCAGCGAGCCCTTCCAGTGAGCTGCCCTCTTCGGTCGGTGCTCAGGTGCCCCGCAGCGTCTTCCGTCATTCTTCATGGCTTCGGGTCCCGTTATCAAGCTGGCGGCGGGGTCACGTCTCACAGCTCGCCGCTGGGCTCTCCTCTCTCATTCATCACCAGCCTCAATCTCAACGTCCAAGTTGACCTCGAGCTTCTCCCTCCGTGCCACCCAATCGCGATCTCTGCTCTCGCTCGCAGAGTGCTCTCGTCCTGCTGCCCCTCGTCAGCTTGGTCCTCGCCCGCAGCTACCCCGACGCTGCATCACCACCACCACCACCACCACGAACGCCTCCAACATGGTTGCCGAAGACTATGAAGCGGTCCTCAAGGGCAAATACCCCGCCAAGGCGCACGCAAAGCGCGTCGTCGAGCTCATCGGCGAGAAGAACCCCGCCGCCAACGGCGTTCTCTACCTCGAGGGTCGCATGACCAAGCTCCTCGAAGATAACGACGAGCCCGAGCACTTCCGGTATGTCTCAGATCCCCTCACGGCACACACGAATGGCCTCCACTGACAAAGGCCGCGCCACAGCCAGCGCCGATACTTTTACTACCTCACCGGCTGCAACCTCGCCGACTCTCACTTCATCTACGACATCAAGACCCAGAAGTCGACGCTCTTCATCCCCCCCATCGACCCCGATAGCGTCATTTGGTCAGGTCTTCCCGTCAGCGTCGAAGAGGCCCTCCAGCGATATGATGTAGACGAGGTCAAGTACACCACCGATGTCAACGCCACCCTCGCCAGCCTTGGCGCTCGCGACTCTGGCTCCACCGTCTTTGCCATTGCAAACCAGGTTTCCGACAGCGTCACATTCCTCGAGTTTGGTGCCAAGGACTTTGCCCTGCTCAAGCCCGCCATCGAGGTTGCCCGAGTTGTCAAGGACGAGTATGAGGTGGCCCTGATCCGCAAGGCCAACCAGGTCTCCGACATTGCTCACCAGGCCGTCGTGAAGAACACGCGCAAGGCCAAGAACGAGCAGGAGCTCGAGGCCATCTTCATTGAGCGATGCGTTGCCCACGGCGCCAAGGAGATGGCTTACAGTCCCATCTTTGCCAGTGGGCGTGCTGCTGCCACCCTTCACTATGTCAAGAACGACGAGCCCCTCGACGGCAAGCTGAACCTGTTGCTGGATGGAGGTGCCGAGTGGAACAACTATGCGGCCGATATTGTAAGCTAAAACGCCTTTGTCTCGTACTATCCTATCCGGCCAACGGCTGACACAGATACTAGACTAGGACTTTCCCCTTGTCGGGCAAGTTTACAAAGGAGTCTCGAGACATTTACGAGATTGTCCTAAAGATGCAAAAGGAATGCACCGAGGTGCTGAAGGAGGGTGTCTTGTGGGATGACGTTCACCTGCTTGCTCACAAGATTGCCATTGACGGCCTCCTCTCGATCGGCATCCTTAAGGGCGACAAGGACGAGATCCTCAAGGCCCGCACCAGCGTCGCCTTCTTCCCTCACGGCCTAGGCCACTACCTTGGCATGGACACACACGACACTGGCGGCAACCCCAACTACAGCGACGAGGACAAGATGTTCCGCTACCTCCGTGTGCGCGGCAAGCTCCCCAGCGGGAGTGTGGTAACGGTTGAACCTGGCGTGAGTGGATGACCCCACCGGTGTGGCACCAACACCCCAGGATGCCAAGCTGACTATTGCAGATTTACTTTTGCGAGTTTATTATCGCTCCCTATCTGAAGGACCCTGCGCACAGCAAGTATATTGACGCTGCCGTGCTGGAGACGTACAAGGATGTCGGCGGAGTTCGGTGAGTACTATGCGAAGACAAGACAGAAATTGGTGTGGTGAAGACAGTCTCTGACGTTTGAGGTTACAGAATTGAGGACAACATTCTCATCACAAAGACGGGCTACGAGAACCTGACAACGGTACCCAAGGAGGCTGCCGAGCTTGAGGCCCTGATCGCCGGAAATTAAACAAAACAAGTAAAAAGAAAGGTGCGGACGTTGGGGTTCTGATCATCATGGCGTTGCAACAAAAGAAGCAATTTAAATCAGACAGAAACCATAGAAACCGGATAATAAGGCCAAGCGTGAGAGTAATTGCGTGTGGTTACAAAGCTTTGAATTGATCAGCGGTGGTGCTGTGGCGCGACATGCAGGACAATGCATTGTCCATTGTCTATTGTCCGTAGTCTGTTGTCTGATAGACGCACACGAAACGATGATATGACATGATGTGACGTGACAAGAGGCAACGGAGATAGCGTGGTGGGTGGTATCTCTATACCGTGCGATCGCAGCCGCAGCCCCTGAAGATGCACGGTGCTATATTGCTTGGCTTTCTTGGCTTTGGGATGGCATGGGTCGTGTCTCATTTTACCAGCCGTGTATCGACAGGTGGGAGGGAGAGAAAAAATGGACTCGTAATATTCTCGCATCGCCCTTTGACCCTTTTCCCTTGCCAAATACACTCCAGACCAAAACATGGGCACTCGGGCAGACTGGGCGGCCAGATACCAAGAGGCCCTGCCCTCGCCTCCGCTGCCTCCGGCGCCGCCAGCACCTCCAGGACCGCCAGCGTCAGCACCACCGCCGCCGTATGGATCGCCCTACGGACCACCGCCGTACGTTGATCCGTACGGATCCCCCGCTGAATCATTCCCCAGTGAATCATCCCCCATTGCGCCCAGTGCGCCCAGTGCGCCTGCATCCCTGGCTCCGCCTCCAGGCACGTCTATGCCGGCGCGCCGCCCGCTCCGGCCCGCGAGGTCAGCGACAAACCTTACCGGAGCGCATCCCCGACAGCAGTCGGGCATCGTCGACGGCCAGGGCGGCCTGCCCGTCGACTTCGTCGTCGATGCCCTGCCGAGGCAGTCGACGCTGAGCCCCCAGCCCGAGCACGAGATCCGGCGCGTCAAGAGCTCGTCGGCGCTGTCGGCCGTCGTCGGCCAGGACCAGCAGCCCAAGGACCAGTCCAAGTGGAAGGCCGCCCTGGGCGAGGCCCAGTACTTCGCCGGCGGCCTCATCAGCCATCCCGCCGAGTCGACCAGACACTTCACCATCATCCGCCACTCGCACGCCCTGGTCTGGTACCGCGGGCCGTCCACGTCGGTGCCCATCACCATCCTCTCGGACGAGCCGCTGCCGCCGAGCAGGACCATCTGGCTGCAGCAGAAGGGCTTCTCCGGCAACATGGGCATGACCCTCAAGGCCATGGTGGGCAGCAACGGCGGCTGGATCAACGTCACGCCCGTGTCCAAGGCCGCCCCCGAGCACATCCAGCCCAACGAGGAGCGCGCCATCCAGCGGGACCTGAAGCGCTTCTTCAAGAAGGCCGGGGGAAAGGCCAGGAAGCATGTGCCGAGGGAAACTCACATCGTCCGCATCCCTGCCGCCGCCACGGACGGCTACTTTCGCCTCGTCATGAGCGAGAACGAGGACAGCAAGAAGGTGCTGTGCGGGAGCCCCGTCTTCCGCATCGCGAGCACGTCCACCGATGTCAGCTCCGTCCGGGGCTCGAGCATCACCACGATGCCGCTGGAATTCGGCGTCAAGGTGGCGACCACCATCGGGCAGCAGGTCGTGAACAAGTACACGGGTGTGGCGGGGGCCGTCCTGGAAAAGGGCACAAAGAGGATCCCCACCAAGACGATCACAAAGGTGGCCCGCACGGCATATAAAACCACCGGCCTGAGTGACGCCGTGAACGAGAGCTGGAAGAACGGGAAAGCAGGCCGCTACGACCCCATTTCCGGAGGACCCTTGCCTGACGGGCCGCTCGAGATCATTGGCCCAGACACTGGCCCCGAGCCCCCGTTCCCCTTAAAGTTTGCTGGAAAGGTCGCGCGTGGAACCGGCATATCGGTCAGGGAGCTTGGCATACCCACCGCCAACCTCACCGAGGTGCCGGATGAAATCAAGATGCGCATGTCCGGGGTCTTCGCCGCGTGGGCGTGCATCCAGCCGCAGCCGGGCCTCGAGGACATCTCCGGGGACTGGTATGAGGCCGTTGTGACGATTGCGCCCCTGCGTAACGCGACGCCGGGCGTTGTGCAGAAGAACAAGGTTGCCGTCCACATAATCAATGACTTCGAGGACGTTGTGTTCTACGACGCGCGACTCAAGGTCATGCTGATGGGATACCTGCACCCGTGGGTTCCGGAGCACTCCAACGAGGCGATGATCCAGGAGCACGGCCAGGACGTCATGACCACGGTGGCCAGCCTGGGGCGCGAGGCCTGGGCGCCGCAGGAAGCCAGGGCGACTATGCAAATGCTGAAGGGCGAAAAGACCTTTTCGGATCGACTAAACGACGTGACGGGCATGGTGCAGAACCGCGTGGATAGACTCCCGCTGCACTTGGCCGGCGTGAGGTCGGAGTCGAACTTGATGCGCGATCAAGTCTACGGCAACGGCGGGCTTTGGATTCCCAGGTGAAAGCCAAACTAGACAAACCCACGCTGCAAAGGGGAAGAAGAGCTTTGCAGCTCCCTACATATTTTGTAACAAAAGCACCTTAATAAATGCATAGAGCTGTTAAATATGTAGTATTAAACTGTAATCCTAATATAATTTCTTGCTATTCTTATGCTTCAGCCTACACGGACTGCTATAGCCATAATACACATATACACGCAAAAGAAATTCCAACCAAGGCAGCGTCCAATTCCATTCTAAATCTTGCCCCGCTCGAGGAACTTGTTAGGGATGTCTACGTACTTGCTGCGGATGTACTCGCAAAGGTTCTTGCCCAGGCTGTCGAAGCTCGATGTCGAGTTGAAGCCCCGGTCGAGGTGGTCCTTGAGCAGGAAGTGCACCGCCCGGATGTTGGGCATCTCGCAGCGGTCGATCTGGCGGCCGGCGTCGTCCTTGCCCAGGAGCTCGCGCATCTTCTCGGTCGAGAGGACGGTGCGCAGCCAGTCCCACTCGTCCTCGTGGCGGACGAAGAGGCCCAGGTTGGCGTTGCTGGACTTGTCGCCCGACCTGCCCATGACGACCCAGCCCAGGGGGCCTCGAGTCGTGGGGCCAAACGAGGCGAGGTCGGCGGGGTTTGCGGTCACGGCGTACGAAGGCTGCTCCCGGGCGTATTCCTGCGTCTTGGCGGGGGGAGGGATCTTCTTGACCGTGCCGTCGGGCAGGTGGGCGGTCTCCTCGACGAAGCTCTGCGGCATCAGCGACACCCAGTACTCGAAGAAGGGCCTGCCGACGGCCGTCCGCATGTCGGGGGCCATCGTGCCGCCGGGGTACGACTGGAGCAGGTTCTCGATGCAGAAGCGCGCAAAGGAGCCGCGGTCCGAGTCGACGAAGCTGCTGCCGGCGAGCAGCTCGTCGTCACGCGTCTGGGCAAAGATGCGGAGGTCGACGGTGGCCTCCTCCTGGGACTGGGGGTTCTCGGGGATGGCGCCAGCGATCATGAACTTGAGGCAGGAGAACTTGTCGAGGTACTTGCCCATGCGGGCCTTGGTCTGCCTTTCGATCATGGCGGCCTTTTCCTCGATGTCGAGGCCGGTCAGGTAGAAGTGGAACTCGGCCTGCCAGCCGCCCTTGGCCGTGATGCCGACTGGGAGATGAACTGTTAGTGAAAGGTCTGAGATGGGGAGATTTGTTGCTTACCCTTGGTTGTGGGAGGTGCCGGAAGACCCTTGATTCCAGACACGCGGACGGCATTCTTGCCAACCTGCTCCAGCTTGACGTCTTCTATGGACGCAGTCACGTCTGAGTTGTAGTACAGAGGACCTTGGATCTCATAGAGCAGCTGGCTTGCGATTGTGGCCGTGTTGACGAGACCATCCTTGCCTTGCTCCATGGTAATGACAGACTCTCCATTCTCCTCGATCGAGGCGATGGGGTATCCCATGTCGAGGTCGTTGACACCTAGGTCCTTGAAACCCGAGTAGTATCCACCGGTGGCGTAGGTCGAGCACTCGATGATGTGGCCCACCATCAGAGCGGCCGCGAGCTCGTTGACGTGGTCCTCGCGGTTCCATCCCCACCACCACATAGCGGCGCCGACGGTGACGGACGCATCGGCGACTCGGCCACAGAGGACAATATCAGCGCCCCCGCGGAAGCACTCGGCGATGCCAGTACCACCGAGGTAGCACTGAGCACAAACTGGCTCAAAGCCCCATTCTTGGATGGGCTTGTTGGCAGGTAGGTTCAAGAATGGCTCTCCTTCAAAATGGTTAGTTATAAGGTTTACTCTTTTTTGTTCATATAGTTGGACAAACCCTTCTTGTATAGGTCAAGGACTGCATCAGTCACGTCGTCGCCATCAACCACGCCGACTTTCAGGTCCACGCCGTGCTTCTTGATCAGCTCCTTGACGGCATCTGCCAGGCCGTGGACATCAGAGGCGCCTGCGTTGACAGCCACCTTGGTGCCCTTCTTTGCGAGCCAAGGAATGGCGGGATCAAACTCTTCAAGGAAGTAGGGCTCGTATCCCTTGGCCACGACTGTGGAGCCGGTCGTCATTTTGCGGTTGGCAAGCCTATCCCGCTTGTCTGATCCTCGGAGGGTCATGTTGCACTCGCTCATCCAGTCGCCAGTTATGACATCGACTTCCTCGTTCTTTGCCATGTCCTCCATGGCTCGCTTTCGGTCGTAAACACCTGAAAAGATCTTGGTTAGTTTCGCGACTTCAATTGATATCTTGGAACTTGCCTCCGGAACATCCTGCGATGCGGATGGGGCGCGATGAAGGCACGCCGAGCCGTAACCCGCTGCCATTTGTGGCATTGTTACTGGTAGCAGACGGAGCCATCTTGAATTACTCTGCAGTGAATTGTTTAATCCAACAGTAAACTAAAATGGGAGTCCATGGCTTTTATTGTGCAATTGAGATAATTATACGTCGACAAGTCCATCGCCCTAAGCTCGGCACTGAGGCCCAGACACGGCATTTTCCAAGCAGCCTCACAGCTCTGTCACAGGTCCCAATGCTGCATCGTGGCGTTGCGATGCTGACGGTCCCCCGTTTCGCATCCAGAGATGGCGCTAATGATTCAGTGGAGGGTCCGGCACGTCGTGCATCGTACATTTGCGGGGGGTCCCACCATCTTCTTCCTGCCCCTCATCCCGTCATCCCATCCCACGGTGGGCTTGGGGAAAATGATATACGAGAAATGGTGGGCGCACGGGGGTGAGAAAATCCAACAAAGTCCGATATCTAGCCGATCTGACGGCATATACACACCCATGGATGCTGTCGCCAAATCTTACTCGCACGCGTCGCTTGTAATCAGGACTGCCGTGGTTTCGGCATTCGGTTGCTTGGGCCAAGATATCCTCAGAGTGCACTTGCGGAGATGCCCTTCATGGAGCGGACGCTGTCATGTCGGTAAGGATTTGGAGGCACGAACTTTAGATACACCAAAAAACACGAACATGGGCTTTGTCACCAATTTCATTTGGCCCTTGCTCATTAAACTGATCGTAAATTTGAACATTGCATTTGCTATTGAATATGCGTGGAAAAACTCATAATACAGTGGTATCTTCTATTCCTTGTGGAGAAATCCGTCCTTCTTCCGGAGCACATGGTGCTTCAGTCCCGCTCTCAAGTGTGACGTCTTCGCGATGCTCGTCTGAATGGGGTGGCTTGGGACGTGAACGTTTTGCAGGTATTCGCGGCTCTCGTATGCCTCGAGCGCGCACAGCCGGTCCGTCTTCTGTGTGTCTCTCAAAATCCCATACATCAATGTCCCCGTCTCCTGGCGGCTCCCCTGCACCACTGAATCCCAGTACGGGAGCGCTACACTGACCCCGCTCGGGACGTAGTCGATCTCGGCGAAGAGAACGTATGGGTCTGAAAGCTGCTGCACTTCTTCTCGAATGATGCGAAAACCAGAGATGTACTGCAAGGTGTGGACTTCAGGCTTCGTGCCGGGTTCCAGGACGTCTTCCTCCTCGAGCCACTGATTAACCGCTTTTACTCCTGGGCTGGCCATGTGGAGGTCAAAAGACGCTTGGTCGGCGTATCTGCCCGTGTTAGCGATGTCCTGTTTACACAGGCGTCCCACTTACTCCTCAATCGCATAAACGGTCGTGGAATCATCCTCGCGCGGGATGAATGACGCATATTTCAGCGTTCCTGGCTCGGTCCTCTGGGCCACGCCCGCCAAGACACGCAGCCTGTCGAGCAGCTGCAATTGACATGAGATCAGCACTGGACAAGACGATGATGAGGGGCGAACAAACCTGGTCACGGCGAGTCTCGTTGACCGTGCTTAGTCGGGCCACAATCAAAATCTGGTCAGCCATTGTCGAGTATCGCTTCAAAAAGAAAATGGACCGTGAAATGAAAAAGAGTGTGAATTGGTGCTGTTGTGTTGCTTGGTCGAGATCGCCGTCACGAGGTTGGGGTCGCGTGGGTAGTGAGTATGTGAGTGGTGCGGTACTGTGCTACCCCTCATGTACTTCGCAATCCCTTACCCGAAACATCCGCCAAGAGCTGTTTACTAATGCCAGCCGCGGTATCCTGATGTACTCTATTTCTCACCGAGTGCAGGAATAGTAACTGATCTGTTTCAGACCAACAAACGCGTCCGCTCGGGTTCGCTCGAGTTGGCTCGTCAAGCGCGCTTCGCTAGTTACCCTACAGACGTCATAGGGTCCCCGCCTGCGCTAACGGGCTCGCATTCACCCACCCTTTGGACCGAACCTTGTTTTCACAAGTTTGGCAATGAGATCCTTTATTCCAGTGTAGATGGAGACTACAGTTTTGCCGGAAATCTTTTATCTAACGAACACAGCCCGTTCCGCATCTCTGCCATTTCCTTTCGCAGTATCTTGCCTGTCGCATTCTTCGGTAGCCGCTCCACCTCCCACACGCCACCCCGAAGCTTCTTGTAACCACTGACCTGCTCGTCAATCCATTTCTGAACACCCTTGAGCGAGCTAGTCCTCTCCCGCACGCTCTTGCTCTTCATATGCGGTTTTAAAATTACCCAGGCCGTGGGCAATTCGGTAAGCTGGGTCTCGTCCCATAGCGCCGCAACCCCGCTTTCGGCCACATCTGGGTGAGAGTTGATGTAGGATTCCAGCTCCGACGGCGAGACCTGAAATCCCTTGTATTTTATTAGATCTTTTGTGCGGCCCACGATGGAGAGGCGGCCTTCTTTGTCGATGGTGCAAACATCGCCGGTATTGTACCATCCTTCCTCGGGGAATCCCTTCTGGTTGGCTTCGTCATTGAAAGCATAACCGCTGGTAATGTTTGGTCCCCGAAGCCACAATTCACCAGGTCCGCCTGATGGTGCGTCTTTGCCTGTACTTTCATTGACTAGTCGCGCCTCGACGCCCGGGAGCAGCCGTCCAGTGTAACCATCCGGGACAGACTCATCCAGTCGTTGGTAAGCTACGTATCCTGCAGCTTCGGTCATGCCATAGGCCTGGATCATCTTCCATGGTGCTCGAGACATCAGCCTCTTCAAGTCCCCCTTCTTGAGAGGTGCTCCTCCCACATTGAGAATCGCCGCCCGTGAAAAGTCATAGCGCTCCGTGACATCTGATTTGGCCAGCGACAGGACGACCGATGGGACTCCCTGGAACGAGGTGGCTTGACTGGATCCGACCAACTTTGCGAATGTCTCCAGGTTATATGAAGGCATGGCGTGATGAAACATGCCGGTGTAGGGACCCAAGAACATGGGCATTGTCGTCATGGCAATATGAGCCCAGGGTGTAAACGCCACAGTTTTTGACGCTGGATGGAACTGCGAGGCGTCATGGGACATGAGCTGGAGCACATTTGCGACGAAATTGAAGTGTGTGAGGCAAACACCCTTTGGCTTTCCGGTTGTCCCAGAGGACAAATGGATAGAAGCGAGTCGCTTAGTAGTGTCGGGCCAATTGGGTATTTCCAATCGCTCTGAAGCGAGAAAGTCGTCGGGAATGTGCATATGTTGAGAGGATTTCGTGAGAATGGTAAGCACCGTGGGGTGTTGCCATTCAACGCCTTCTTTCTTCAGTTCCGCAGCTGCAACCTCAATTGCTTCCTTGATAGCAGGAAGAATCTTGCCGTAGGCAACCACATACTGAGGTCGACAGACTGCGATGCCATGCCCGATTTCAGTGGCCTTGAGAGCATAGTTTATAGGACACACCGTGCCACCGTTCCACAGGATAGAGTGGAAAAGCTCTAGGAACTCGACGCTATTGGGTAAGACGATGGCCCATCGCGCCTGATCCGGTGGATTGAGCTTCTGTGTAAAGCCTTTGGCGATACGACCAGCACGGTCTCGTAGTTCACCAAGTGTGATGCTCCGATTCGTGAGGCTGTCGGCGGCAATGATATGAGATTCTGGTAGGTCATATGCGGACGTGTGTAGAAGTTGAGTGAGGTTCTGGTCCCTAGGGATTTCGATCCTGCGATCAAGATTGTAAACTGTCATAATTGCCGATTATGGAGCAGGTATTCTGTAAAGAGTATACATGGAATGGAAACTGAAAATATGCCCATGGCCCTTCATCCAGTAATTTTGTGTATACCGATTTGAGTGTGATAGATTCAAGTCTTTGCCGAATAAGATCGGAGATGTCTTCCGATACCCCTGTGCACAGAATAGGCTCCGGTAAAACAGTATTTTTCAATATCCTGGCAAAGTGGCACATATGACGTGGTTGGAGTCACTTGAGCCACTGGTGCGGATGCTAAGGGCGATGAATCATTAGTTTAATGCACGTCCGCCTCTGCCGAGATGGGTGGTGCACGGGCGGGGCCAGGGTTAAATGGAGAAGTGAGGAGATGTAGAGTTTGCTAGACCGAATTGAACAACAATCTATCGGTATTCGCTGGTAATGTTTGCCGAA
Source organism: Calonectria multiphialidica (assembly GCA_020623665.1). Taxonomy (NCBI): domain Eukaryota; kingdom Fungi; phylum Ascomycota; class Sordariomycetes; order Hypocreales; family Nectriaceae; genus Calonectria; species Calonectria multiphialidica. The sequence goes on from JAHVYC010000022.1 coordinate 375,155, forward strand.
GTGACAACTGCTTGGGTGGTACTGCTGCATAGGTGATGGAGAGAGAGGCGAGCGAGCTGTACACGTTTGGAGTATCGAACAACCTAATGCTTTCCCAGAGTTGATATCACGTTTTAGAGAGTCACAGAATATTTGAAAATGGCAGCTATCAATTCTCAAACCAAGACAAGACGTCCGATTCGAATCGGAAATGCATCTGGTGCGATTGGCGATGGCATCGATCAAGTATACCGCCTTGCGACTTCCGGCGCTGTGGACGCCATCACCGCCGACTACCTCGCCGAATTCAACATCGCATGGAAGGCTATTGAACTTCAGACAAGACCCGATCTAGGCTATGAGCCCAACTTTCTCGAGCAGCTGGCGTGGAAGAACGGCGATGCCGCACGAGCTGTAGCCAACAATCGCATAAAGATTGTTCACGATGGAGGCGCTCTTAACCCAAGAGGCCTGGCAGAAAAGGTGGACGCATATTTTATCAACCTGGGAATAAGGCACATAAAAGTTGCCTGGGTCGAAGGCGACAACATTACGGAGCATGTTAAGAACAATCGCCTTGGGCCGCTGAAACACCTTGACCAAGACAGTCGAACCTTCGATATAAGCGGCAATCAAGTACTCGCAGCAAATGTATACACCGGGCAGCGCGGGATAATAAAGGCGTTGGAAGAAGGGGCAGATATTGTCATTTGTGGGCGATGCTGCGATGCCTCCCCAGTCATGGCCCTGGCAACCCACTGGCATGAGTGGTCAGGCGGCGATCACAGCCAACTCGCTGGCAGTTTAATGGCCGGACACCTCATTGAGTGCGGCGCCTATGTGACTGGAGGAAATTATTGCGGCGCGAAAGAGATTGCCCATTTGCATCACGCCGGCTACCCAATAGCAGAGATTGCGGCTGACGGGACCTCCATCATTACCAAACCCGAGGGAACCAATGGTGCTGTGACGGTCGACACATGCAAGGGCCAGCTTCTATACGAAATCCAAGGACCGAGATATCTGAACCCAGATGTGGTCGCTCAGATTGACGGTGCGATTCTGGAGCAAGTTGGCAAAGACCGAGTCAAATTGTCCGGAATCGTGGGATTACCTCCGCCTCCAACTGCAAAGGTCGCCATTTGTGTGCAAGGCGGATACCAAGCCGAAATATCAGCTTATGCGGCGGGCCCGGATATTGATTTCAAGTTCAATCTCATGAAGGACCAAGTGATGGGACAAATCAACAAGGACGATTTTACAACATTTAGCATTGAGAAGTACGGGTCTTCGGTCGCCAACCCGCGATCTCAAAGAGAGTGCACAGCTCAATTTCGCTTATTCGCCCAAAGCCCAAAGAAGGAAGCATTTACTCAGTTTAAAAGAGCTATATTCTATAACGGAATGCAAGGCTACTGCGGGCTGCATCTTGCAATGGACTGGCGAACGATGGAACCGAAGCCCTTTGTCAGATACTTTCCCGCTCTGATTCCGCAGGGATCTGTCCCGGATCTCTCGGTCCATTTTGTCTCTGGAGAGAAGTACAAGGTGGCTACTCCCAGCTTCAAGGACACGGCTCCTCTCACACAAACACTGCCACATGCGACAACTTCATCGACAAAGGCGCCGAACTTGACTAAGAAAATGATCACGCGTCCTTTGGGCGACCTTTTCTTTGCTCGCAGCGGTGACAAGGGTGGCAACGCCAACGTTGGCTTCTGGGTCCGTGACCCGAAGGCCTTTGCGTTTGCGCAAACCTTCTTGACCGTACCAAAATTAATCGAGCTCCTTGCCGATGACTGGGATCCTCAATACGCGATTGAGAGATGTGAATTCCCGCATCTTCATGCCATTCACTTCGTAATCAAGGGGATCCTACAAGAGGGAGTGAGCAGTAGTAGCGTGTTGGATGGGTTTGGAAAGAGTATTTCGGAATTTCTGAGAGCCAGAGTGGTTGAGCTTCCAATGGATCTGACAGAAGAAGAAGGTAAAAGGCGGAGAGAAGCTGAAAGAGTTGCAACGTCCTTACGAGCCCGGATTTGACAGGGAGGTTGCTTGAATGCAGAGTTGCCCTTGGAACCCGTATTTACATCCACGACCCTTAAATGAATAGCTCAGCTGGAAAAATATAAATACTTGACACTAATTTCATCTATAACTTTTCTGTATACATTCTAAGCATCAATTCTATTTTAACAGCGTCGATATATAGTTGAACTTATCGGGTAGAACTGCGATGCATGTAGTCTCCAATTGCAGTCCAGGAACAACCTAAGCGACGACATTTCCCCACAGAATTAACAAATAAAGATTGCAAAAATATTTCTCGATGAAACACAGGCAAGCTTTCGGTTCGTGCTTGGGAATTGCCCGAATGGGACGCAGTCCGAGGTGCCCCAGCTCGAGCCTCGGCAAAAGGCTTCGCCTAGGCAGATCATGGCGGGGTAGAAGCCAGAGCCAATGGTGGCATCACTAATAAATAAGCATGACCATATCCCTTCACTCTCTAAGATACGATTGATATCTCCATTGAATTTCAGTTCTGTCAAAAAAATTAGAAATGAGTGCCAGCGATAGACCCGTCAAGAATGCCTCCGGGCGATACGATAATGTCGACTTCCGCAAAGCTGTCGGGTACAAGTACCCGCCGTTGAAGTGCAGCTACAACCGCAGGGATGTCCTGCTCTTCGTATGTACTAGCCACGTTGATATGTTGAATCAAAGAACTGACCAAAATTTTGTAGGCAAACGCAATTGGAGTAAAGGCAGAAGAGCGACACTTTCTCTATGAACTTCACCCAAAGTTCGCCACTTTCCCGACTTTCCCAATTAACCTAGCCTTCAAGAGGACCGACCATGATGTATTTGACTTCATCGCGCGCACGGCCTCCGCTGAGATCCCCGGTACTCCTCCCTTTGATGCGCAAAGATCGGTAGATGGAGAGAGAACAATTGAGATCCTCAAGACTATTCCTACGAGCTCTGAGGGTTTGGACCTTGAGATTCACAACAAGGTTATTGGTGTTTACGACAAAGGTATGTGTGCCCATTTCATGAACGGACGATTGCAGTAGCTGACCCAATTCTCCTTTGTTAGGTGGTGCTATGATTCTTGAGGCCGAGCAGGAGCTCGTCGACGTCAAAACGGGCACTGTCTATGCTAAAATGGCCTCTACATCCTTTGGCATTGGCCAAGGTGGCTACGATGGACCTCGTGGCCCATCAAAGCCTTCACCCAAGCCGCCAAAGCGAGCTCCGGATGCGATCCACACTTTCCAGACCACTCCAGAGGTCGCCCTTCTTTACCGACTTTGCGGCGACTACAACCCAATGCACGGAGACGAGGCATTTGGGCAGCGAGCAGGCTTCAAGGGAAGTATTCTGCATGGATTGGGAACTTGGAACATTGTTTCCCACGGCCTTCTGAAGGAGCTCGGCGGCTCTGACCCAAGCCGATTCAAGAAGTTTGGCGCCCGATTTAAGAGTGTCGTTTATCCTGGTGATGAACTTGAGACCCGGATGTGGATCGTGGGATCTCATGATGGTGTGGATGACATTATCTTCGAGACCATCGTCAAGGGAGATGGACGAGTGGCTTTGTCAAATGGATTTGCGCAGCTGGCGCAGCAAGGTAGCAAGTTGTAGATTGATAGGGAATGAATTGTAGAATTAATTGCTAGCAAGTATGCCATTTTTGACAGTGCAAATTTGCATTAGCGGGCGCATGGCAAAAAAGAAGAAATATAACAAATAGCTAGAATATCTAAGTGCTTATTGTATCTATTTACGAGTTTGTCCTAAATTTCTACAAATGCGATGGGAACCACTTCGGGTCTCTCTTCTCCCGATATGCAGCCAATCCCTCGCTGGCGTTTTTACTCTTTAGCATGGCCTCTGCCCAGAGTTCTTGTCCTCTCATAGTGGCCCTGCTGACTCCCGTTTCCCATACCTCTCTCGCGCCTAGCCTGGAGATGATGACGCTGTCTGGGCTCAAACTGGCTATTTCGGAGGCGTAATCGAGGGCTCTCTCTACCAGTTTATCCAATGGCACAATTTCCTTGATGAGGCCCCATTGCAGTCCTTCATCGACCGTGAGGGTTCGGCCTGTGAGAACGAGGTCCATGGTGCGGTGGTTGCCGAAAAGCAGCATCGCCCTGGGAAGAGCTCCGGCGAGCGCTGAGACACCACGCAACACCTCAGGAAGACGAAACGATGCGTTTGGAGAGGCAAAGATGACGTCGCAGTTTAACACTATCTCAAAGCCACCGCCATGTGCATGCCCATTGACTGCGCAGACGATTGGCTTTCTGCCAGTTCTGTTGGTCATTCCGCCGAAGCCGCCATGCGGATATTCGAGGGCGACGTCATTTGTCTTAATAATGTCGAGCCTCTGTTTCAGATCCATCCCTGCGCAGAAGGCCTGGTCACCGGCACCGGTGAAAACAGCGCATCTGAGCTCTGGTTCGGCGTCATACCATTTCCAAAGCGCTCCTAACTCGATCGTTGCTTCCACTGGGAGGCAATTGCGGTATTCTGGTCGGTTGATTGTGACAAGAAGGATGTGCTTGCGGGGGAAGCTAATAATGCTGTGTTCAACGTGGGGATATGGGTTTTCAATCCACGAAGGGACAGGGTTTTTCGTCCTTTGGGTAGCCATTTCAACAAGAAAACACTATTGTTCGCAATTCATTAAATTGATTAGATAAAAAATGATTTTGGAGAGATGCGATTTTGCTTCCATTGTAAACTGGAGAGAAAGTACCTGGTGTTGCCTGGAGGAAAATTCACCTCGGTTGATTTCGGCCAATTCGATTTCCGATATCAATTTGAGCCACCTTAGATTGACTCTTGTCCCTGCGGTTTCACATCATGTCACCCGTTGACTTTTTCGAATGATTCATCTACCCACTGTATCGTATCCTTGACCGCTATCTTTTTCACTGAATCATTAGCGTGCTGTCTTGGACCAGCTTCCCCGCATTCTGGGGATGTGCCTCGGCCTCCACCTGGTCGCAATGCCAGCGGAACACTATTCCAAGCGAGGCAGGGATGGGGGCCAAAGGAAAAGTGCCTGCATGCACCCGAATTGGGAAGTGAGTTTGGGTTAGGGTGGCCTAGTTCAAGAGCAGCTTGGGGTGACGAAGCCCGAGATTCAGAGCACGCTGCCTTGAGAAATTTCCAGCCGTGGGATTACGGCAATAATTTTATTGGTCTATGTTGAACTGTAACTCTTGGGTTGGTCCTTCTTCCTCATGTTCTAAAATTTACGATATTACTTTGGTCTTTGCAGGGCTATTTCGTAAGCCTTATTTCTACTCTGCTGCGCCGGGCGTCGTAATCCAATCGATCAACTGTCATCAAACTCATCAATTTAGTCGGGCTGAAGATTTTCAAGATGACTTCCTATCCCACAAAGACACCTCCTCCACCAACACCTGCATTCCTCAAGCTGAGCTTCCCGGCTCCTCGAGTAGTTTTGGTTCGTATGGATAGGCCTAAAGACCTTAATGCCATGTCCACAACGGCCCAATGGGAAATGGATTCGGTCTGGAAATGGTTCGACGATGAACCTAACCTTTCGGTTGCTATAATTACAGGCACTGGAAGGGCATTCTCCGCTGGAGCCGACTTAAAGGAGTGGAACAACTCCATGTCGGAAGATGCGGACCCGAATAAACGAATGGGCAACGCGCCTGCATTCAAGCCGCTGAGTCGCCGTCTAGGCAAGAAACCAGTGATTGCAGCAGTGAATGGCCTTGCGATGGGTGGTGGGTGTGAGTTTGTGGTCAACTGTGACTTGGTTGTTGCGGCAGATGATGCATACTTTGGCCTGCCAGAGGTCCGTCGAGGAATAGCGGCGATTGGCGGTGCTCTTCCTCGATTGATACGCATCATTGGATTACAGAGAGCATCCGAGTTTGCACTTACAGGGCGCAATGTCACAGCACAGGAGATGTTTCAATGGGGTATTGTCAACAAGATTGTCCCCAAAGAGAAAGTTGTCGAGGAGGCAGTCAAGTATGCCGAAATGATTGCCAAGAATAGTCCTGATGCTATCATTTGCACACGAGCCGGGATTCGCCAAGGATGGGAAACGGCAGCTGTTGAAAGAGCGGTTGATTGGACTCTTGAAAGAGAGTTTGCAGAACTACAGAAGGGAGAAAATATTCTGGAGGGATTGAAGGCCTTTTCGGAGAAGCGAGAACCGAAGTGGAAAGGAAGTCGTCTATAATACTCACCTTTTGTGAATGAAAGGAGTGATTGGCGTTGAATAAGTTTAGTAAATATATAAGGTGTGATTTTGTGTCATAGAGAGTGTTGATCCAAGTCACCGGAGAAGCTATGAATGAAGGGAACCAAGATATTTGGACTGTGATGAAGTGGAGATGGCACGGAGATGTAAGATACAAGAAGGTCTTATTCATGAGATCATCGCAGTAAATTCATGAATTGATATTCCTGATAGCGACTGTCTTTGTACACTTGAAGGTGCTTTGACCAAAACTATTTGCATCTTACTGCAGATTTGTAGCAGCGTTTATTAGAAGGTCTCTGCAACTGTCCAAATGGGAATACATTACAATGACTATTGCAACTAATGTTCAATCTAAAAAAGCCATTCGCGATCTTTGTTACTTTATGGTTCCATTTCCTGTCACGTTCAAGAGTTGCATCCGAGCTTTCCGGGCATCTGGCTTGCTACCCTCCCATGCAGACCCAGTTTGGGATCGCAAAAAGAGACCCTGCAGTTTGGCAGCTTCAACCATGTAAGACTTGAAGCACAGATCATTTGATAGTCTAAGGGCGACTATCTCCCATTAAAGATAAGGCAGCATTGCGTGGCTCGTACTCCCCGGCCCCTCATCTTTCCGTATTGGAGCAAAAGCACCTAATGATTCATTACTCGTGCACTTGTTGGCTAGGCTGCCTTTAAATCTTACCCTTGACTCTTGACCCTGGTGACACCGCCCCTTCCCCGCAAATCTGAGCTGCATAATGGTTCCCATTTTCCGGGGTAGTCTGGGGTAATGAGTCCGGGGATATCACAGAAGCTATTGGCTAGGGGGTAGCGGTTGTCAGCTTGATGTGTTGACGTCTCGGCCAAAGAACTGGCCACCAATGTAAGCTAGTACGTATGATTGTAGCGCCACATGGAAATCGCGTGGGATTATCTCTCCTGATCCGATACGAGGGTGGTGAAATGCCCGTATATGGTTTACCTGAGTTTACACCCCCAAGTTAGTAGTATATTCCCCCACGTTCCGAGATCCTGCTGTGATATGTGAGACATAAGGCGCCGATCACTCACCCTTGGACCACACACTACTACTACGTTTCTCCCCTTCATTTATCTCAAGCTTGCAGCTTTGTCCTGCTCTCATCTATCGCTCTTACAGCTATTGAATACATGAGACTATTTGATGATGGATGACAACAAGATTGAGAACACGGCGGAACATCTCGACGTTGTCGACGAAAAGGAACAAGCGAAGAAGGACACTGATGCATCCTCTATCAACTCTGCAGCGCTCGGAGATGATCTTCCACCTGGTTACTTTTACTCCCTTCGATTTCTGGGAGCTCTTGCTGTAAGTCCATCCCTGAAAATGCTTGCTACTCCAATTGACCTTGGTTCAGGGCTTCTGCTTTTCTGCCATTAGTGCATACATGTTTTTGATCCTTCCGACGAATGTCTTGACATATATCAACGCCGATATCGGTCCAAGTAATTACATTTCCTGGGTAAACATTGCCCGTACCCTAGCACTGTCGTTTACATACACCATCCTGGGCCGACTCTCTGATCTTTTTGGTCGTCGATGGTTTTTCATCGGAGGCAATGTCGTGGCCCTATTGGGCATCATCATTTGTGCCGTCGCACAAAATGTAAACACCCTTATTATAGGAAGCGCAGTATATGGGCTGGGGGAGACAGTTCAGCTCAGCTTCAACGTTGCAGTGGGCGAGTTGGTACCGAACAAGTACCGACCGATGGTCCTGTCATTTGTGTTCCTCACGAACGCACCTATTGCCACTTTTGGACCAATTATAGGTGTGTAACTTGTATCATCTTTTCATATGATACCTCCTAACTGGTAATAGCGCGAAAGTTTATCGAGAACCCTTCGCTCGGTTGGCGTTGGTGCTACTACATCAACATCATCGATGTTGGGCTTGCCATTATCCTACTGTTCGTCTTCTACCATCCTCCAACTTTCGAGCTTCTCCATGAACGCAAGACGAAAAGACAGTTGCTGAAAGACCTTGACTACTTGGGTATTTTCTTATGGACCGCTGGCCTGACCATTTTCCTCATGGGGGTTTCCTGGGGTGGGAACATGTACCCATGGAAGTCTGCTGCGACGATCTGCTCCTTGGTCATTGGCGGATTGCTTTTGGTTGCGTTGTTCGTTTGGGAGTCATTCGCTACGCTGAAATATCCTGCCATTCCCGTCAAGTTCTTTGCAAACCGTGGATTTATGGCTCTGGTTTGCTGCGCAACCGTCGCCAGCAGTGAGTTGACCTCAGACAAGGTCTTGTCCCAAGCTAACAAAGGTAGTGTTTTATTATAGTGCTGTCCTGCTCTGGCCTCAGCAGATTCAAGCGCTTTTTACTAAAAATGTCACTTACGCTGGATGGCTGTCATGTACCGTGGCCTCCTCTACAGCACTGGGCCAGATTTGCGCCGGCGTGATCGTGAGATGGGGAGGAAATGTGCGGTACTGGCTGATTTTCTCCACCTTCGCCATGGTTGGATTCGTCGCAGCGTTGGCATCCCTCACCCCAGATGACAAAAATACTGGTATCGCGCTTACTATCCTTGGTCCGTTTTTTGTCGGATTTATCGAATTGGCATCGTTGGCTTTGGCGCCTTTGTTCTGTGCGGCCCAAGACATCGGGCTTGCGTCAGGTCTACTTGCATCGATTCGATCGGCGGGTGGCTCAATTGCAGTCGCAGTTTATACGACCATTCTCAATAACCGATTGACCACAACTATCCCCAATAATGTTGTACCCGCAGTGGAAGATGCGGGACTTCCCAGCAGCCAGGTTCCGGCTCTTCTTGCAGCTGTTACAGCGGGTAATTTGACTACCTACTCTGACGGCGTTCAAGCCGCAGTGGCCTCCGTCTTGCCCACGGCATATGCACAGGCGTTCAAAACAGTCTACCTAGCTAGCTTGGGATTTGGCGCTATTGCTATAATCGGATGTCTATTTTCCAAGGACGCTAAGAAGCATCTGACGGACAAGGTTGAGCGGCGGATGCACGATGGCAAGGCAGCCAAGAAGCAACAGGAAGTTTGAACGTTCTAGTTATCGTATCTGAAATAAAACTGTTGACTTCTCTTCATAACCGAATCTTCAAAAACCGTTTCTTGTGACCTGTGGCCTGTAAATCGTCCCATTTCTTATGACTTGGACGCTGGTGTCAAGTTTGCTTGCTGGCTGCCTCAACATCCATAGCAGATTATATGTTGTAGTCCTGGTGTAACTCTTATGTGTTTAAACCTTGTCTTGCTATTTTTATTTATTTAGGTAATTGGCTGAGACGCTGTGCCGCTGGTACTGAGGCTTAAGCTTCAACATTAAAAATGACTTAGCAATTCCATCCTCCGTCAATGCTGACTGCGTTACCACTAATATAGCTAGCATCGTCGCTTAGAAGGAAGGCAATTAATGTGGCCACCTCTTCGGGCTGTCCGTTTCTCTTCAACGCCACATCGTTGACTGTCTCCTTTTCGAATTGCGCTTGGCTGCCCCAGTTCTCTGCAGCCTTGGCCGCTGACTTGAGCATCGGAGTTTCAATTCGTCCCCTACATCGCATATAAGTTAGCATTTTGCGGGTCTAAAGTTAATTGGACAAGAGCTAGGGGCACGTACGGGCAGATTGCGTTTACTCGAATTCCTCGAGCGCCGACATCCCTTGCAGCAGATCGAGTCAACCCCACCACCGCGTGTTTGCTGGCAGAGTAGGCCCCGTTCTTTTCACGTCCAATAAGGCCGGCAATCGAACCAGCATTAACCACGCTGCCATTCTTGGCCATCTTTTGAAGTTGCGCCTTCATGCAGTACATCAGACCAGTGGTGTTGACACCAAAAATAAAGTCCCATTCGTCAAAATCTTGGTTCTCAATAAGGCCATGGTTTCCGCCAATAGACTTGGGAACTACACCAGCCAAGTTGGCAGCTCCATCAAGCTGGCCGAACTTCTCAACTGTCTTGTTGATCCATTCCTCAACCTGATCCCACTTGCGCACTTCCAAGGGGAATGCGAGCACTTCGGAGTGGTACTGAGCCTCGATTTCCTTTTGGGCCTTTTCAAGTCCCTCCTTGGAAACATCAGCGATTGAGATCTTTGCTCCACGGCTGGCTAGCAGCTTTGCTGTGGCGAGGCCAATGCCAGAGGCGGCCCCGGTAATAGCAATCACTTTGCCGGAAAGTTGCGTGTTCGACATGGTTTCTAGTAATAAACCGAATATTAACACCGGATAATTGAATTATGCTTGTTAAAATTATTGGACAATACACTTGAGGTTATGTTGGCCTTTTATCCGTGCTGTATTACTGTAGGTATAGGCGGGTGCTGATATCCGCTAGCTCATCCCCGCATCTATAGCCGACGAATGCGCGGGATTGTTCCAAGTTGACACTGGGAGCTCGGTAGTTTTGAGTCATGCGCTACAATTTGTGAATTTCTGGTTAGAGATATCCTATTATAGCCTATAGATGCCCGTCTTGGATAAACTTCTTCGGCACTGGAACCACCTTCGCCCTCAGATACTCTCCGAGGTTTTTGGCCAGGGTATCCAATTTGCTTCCCGAATTATAACCCCGGTCAAGGTGGTTTTTTAACAAAAAGTGAACAGCCCGAATGTTTGGAATCTCAAATCTATCAACACGACCCCCGCTGTATTCGTGCGTTCCAAGCAGTTCTTTAAGCCTGTCGATGGTAAGAAACGCACGCAGCCATTCCCACTGTTCATCGTCGGAAACAAATAACCCGACGTTAGCGTCAGATGCCTTGTCACCTGAGCGTGATAGTGCGACCCAGCCCAATGGTACTTGGTTGGTGGGGCCAAAGGAGTCAAGAGCACGAGGGTTGGCAGGGTCATAGGACTCTTGAGCACCGTATTCCTTTGTAACAGGGGGCAGAGGTATTGGAATTACTTCGTTGTCCCCAAACAGAAGATGCACTTGGTGATTGCAAGATTTTTGTGGGATGAGTGATACAAAATATTCCCAGTAGCTTTTTGGTGCTGATTGTCGCAGATCATTAGGACGCGAAACTCCCTAAATAACCTCACGTTAGAAATGCGATGTAAGTCGGTTTCCTGGAACACGTACCGGACACGACTGTAGTACAGTCTCGTACAATTTTCTCGCAAATCCATCTGGTTTTGTTCCATCAAAAAGCTCAGCCTTGGGGCCCTGGGCAAATATGCGAAAGTCCACGGTCGCAATCTCTTGATTGACTGGGTTTTGGGGGCTCGTGCCATGCACGTGGAATTTGAGCATGGTGAACTGCTTGATGAGCTCTTCGCCGATTGAGTAACGAGCTTGGTCCTCCATCCACTGGCACTTTTCCTCTATATCCAGTCCAACTAGGTAGAAATGCCATTCGGCTTGATATCCACCATGTGCTGTGATCCCGACACGGGTAGTAGGAGGTGGAGGCAATCCCTTTACACCTGATACTCGGACGACATCGTCCTTAACTTGTTTAATCTCAATATTTCGGAGGTCTGCAACAGCATCCGAGTTGAAATATAAAGGGCCTGATATTTCGTAAAGTAATTGAGAGGTGACCGTCTCTGTGTTGACGATGCCATTTGTGTGCTCCTCTTTGGTGATGTTACATTCTCCATTGCCGTAGACTTCAGCAATGGGAAATCCGAGCCCAAGGTGTCTTTTTGACTTCATCAGAGTTTTAAAGCGACTGTAATAGCCTCCTGTGATGAAGGCTGAGCATTCGATCAAATGTCCGGCAATTAGGGCTCCGGCGAGTTCATCAAATTGATCCGGTTTCCAGTCATGCCAATATGCTGCCAGGCCAATCGTTGGCGCCGCATCAGATACCCTGGGAATGTTAGAATGTACGATGGACATGATTGCGTTGGGCGAAATATCTTTCTTACCTTCCACATATTACAATATCTGCTCCCTTCCGGAATGCTTCCGCAATTCCAAGGCTCCCAAGATACGCCTGTGCACAAATGGGATCATGCCCCCATTCACGCAATGTTTTGCCATCTGTAGAGCTAACAAATTCGTGGCCATTGGCGAGCATCTTTTTCACTGCATCAGTGACATCATCACCTTCAACCCAAGCAACCTTCATTTCAAACCCGGCTTTTTGTATCATATCTTGCACAACCTTGGCCAGAAGCTCAGTGTCACTCGCTCCAGCATTGACTGCCAATTTTGTTTTATTCTCTGCGAGAAAAGGGATTGCTGGTTCGAAGCATTGCAGGAATGTGCTGGCATACATGGCTGTCTTTTTTCGCTCCTCGAGGGGGAGGGTGAGAATAGAGGCATCCTGCTGGGCTTTGCCAGCACCATAGCCTGTCATGACATTTTCAGATAACCAGTCCCCCACGATTGCATCGACTCGGGGATCTTTGGCCAACCGCGATATTGCCTCGACGCGATCAGTGAAACCCCCGGATGCGCCGGCAATTCTGATAGGAGCTCTTTCGGAAGCCATGGCGAATTTCTCAAACAATAAGAGCTAAATAATTGAAGAAGCTTGGGGATCCGATCGAATACCTCAAGCAAGCCTCAATCTCTGCATGGCCTACACGCAACCACCTGGCCTTTAACCATTACCCACATTCTCTGCGATGAGCTAATCGCGTGCATTCTAGGTAAATTTCCACTTTCCCTCTCTGTAATGTCAATACCGTATGTAGGGATGCCGAGGGTACTGGATGGCATAAAGACCGAAAATTGGGGTCGGGGCGGACTCCAGCCCGCGTATCGAGACCCGGGCCTTGCAGCATTCTGGAGCTTGGACGTTCATCCCCGCACCAATGATTCAGTAACCAATTGGGGTCAATTTTCAACGCAACCATGTCGTTGTCGGGACCACAATCGAATCATTAGGGCGAATTCTCTAGGGCCTCAGATGTCTGACTGTTGCTAGCACCCTGGCCGGAGTCGAGGTCGATCAGACTTGAAAGCTCCGGGAACCGGCTTCGGAAGGTAACACCAATGGTCCAGTTTCTGACCTGACGCATGTGTTCCTCGTATACAGGGTTGATGGTTGTTTCTGCGGTCCCGTTTCCATTGATAGACGCTGCAAGGAGAACAGAAGAAGGGTCATACGGCCAGTTCAGATCGAATCCCGAGCTGTACGGGGCAGCGAAGTCATCCAAGGTAATCTCCGGATGTTTGATGAGATATTCTCGTGCGCGTGGCCTAGTTAATTAGCGGTGGATACACTGATGAACCATTGGGCCATACCAAGGAATCCGGTCTATCCAGGCCGAGTGAGGCACTGTAAACTGGCTTGGAATCGGTCGCAACCAGTCAGGCATCAGATCCCAACTCTGTTTGTCTAGCATGACCATCCACTTGATCGACAGGTGAGTTATCTCTATCCAAATGAATCCTGGTGTGTAAACTGTACCTTCAGAAGTGTCGCCATGACGTAAAATACGGCGACTTGCTTTGGCAACCCCTCGATTTCTCGATAAGTTCTGAGCACATCTGCTACCACATTGCTAATTTCGTCATCGGAGCGATGGTTTTCGTCAATCAAGCTACTTAGATTTGGGCGAAGCGGGAACCTGGCTGCTTTGCTCCCGGGAGATGACGGCTGCAGTGAGTTCTCCGCTCTTATGGCATCGACAAAGCCCTGGAGAATTTGGTCTGCAAGGCAGTTTGGAGGCGTGTTCTTGGGATACAGCTCCCAGAGGGCTGGGCTGATACTACTGGCATTGCTTATGACACCGGGACTGTGGCCGGCGTCGTTGCCAAACCCGTCGCGTCCCATAAGGCTCAACTGCAGTGCAGCATTTTGAGCGTGTAGCTGTGCATTTTCGGTTTCCAGAAACCCCAGCCTGGCCTCTAGCATGTTCATGGCTCGACCCTTTTCCTCTAGCGTATTGGACAAGTAGGCGACCTGGTCGTTCAAAACCTGAATCGTCCACTTGTTTCGGTCGCGCATTGCCTGCTGGGACTTGCGATCCCTGGCCCGTTTGCGCTGCAGCTCTTGTTCGCGCAATGACAGCGCCGCTGAATCATCATCGCCGTTTTGGGTGCTGCTCGCCATGGTGGGTAATAGAGCTGAGATGCATCGAGGGTGTCGTAGGAGTGGAGGCTTGGGGAGGGCGCGGGGTGAAATATGGGGGCCATGGGCTGTTTTCCAGGCGCGTGCTCAGGGCCTGGGGGGTGGCTGCAGGGGATCACAGGGGTCTCGGACTAGTGGAATGGATGGTTAGGCAGCTGGGAGGGGTCATGGAGAACGATTCCCAGTTCTCATAGTAAATATTCCATGGCCTTCGGTCAGCTCAAATTGTGCCAATTACATGAAATACACAACGGCTCTGGATACACTTTGTTCCATATTGGTCGGCATTATTCTCGATGCGGGATGCTGGATGAGTCCAGTTAAGCACCATGGATGAACGAGCCCGACAATATATCGCAACTCTACACGACCAATCCATTGGAACAGACTTGGAGGATACTTGGTATTGCATTTCGGTATATAATATGTAATAAATATTCAACCTTCACTGATATATTCCCAGGCCTGCGCGTTTGCAGCCAGCAACAAGGGCCAATATGTTGCCGACGTTTTTACTGAAGCCATAAAGGCAAGGCAAGAGGACTATGCATATCATCGACATGTCTTGAAACGGATAAAAGGTCCCCTGTTGACTAAGCTTCCGCTGCTTCATTTATACTAACAAGATATAGAGGCATTGCTAAAAACAAGCATCATCTATGGCATACCTCGTGTCATCAATGCATTCAGGGCAATTGTCAGGGTGCTGCCATCCTCCGAATCCATCGAAATATCGTCGATCCGAAACCATATTACCACCCCGGGCGAAACGGATGAAAGGGGCATTGAATACATGCGTAATATCTTTCGAGCCGACTTGGACCCTTTCCTGGGTTCAATGGACAAGCATTGGCCCGATCTACGCACGCTGGTCGTCACGTACATCTATGGCTATTATCAATCCGACATCTCCATTATCGACGCTGTGACTACCTCACAGCTGAATATAGCCACCTTAGTCCCTATGGATGTACCAGCCGAAGTAGCTTGGCATATGAGAGGTCTTGTCAGGAATGGGGGCACAGAAGAGCAACTGAAGGAGGCCTACTCCGTCACCTTGGAAATATGCAAAATATGCGATGTCCAGCTCAAAAACGAAATGCCTCGGGCGCAGGATGTCATTAATGAGGAACGCTTAATAGTAGATTAGAACATTTACACCAGCGGGGACAGCGTGCGTCGCTTCAATGATATCGCCTAAGTTCTTACCAAACACAGTTCGACCACCAGATTCAATGCATAGGTCTAAATTCACAAAGGCTACCTGCCAGAGCTTTATACTTTTGAACCATTGAGAGGATTCAATGTTTCTTTTAATTTACATGAATGAAAAACGGTGACAGCCAAATGCAATCACCGTTTGTTACCATGACGTAGCCCGGAATTCTCAAAAGGCCGTTATCACCGTCGCATGGCTACTGCGTATACCGAATCGTTATTTTCGACGAAGTAAGCCACTGTAGGCCACTCTTTACAGGGTTTATCGGACCATTAATGGTTACTAAGTCCGAGATGGGAGAAAACAGGCCCATGCAGAATCACTAGGGACCAAACGGATGCCCAGGGGCTGAGATTAGACTTTGACTTACTCCATCTGTGCATAGTTGCCAAGAACTACGGGTTTGACTCTAATCATCCATATTTGAATATACAATAGCATCTAAAAAATCGTATAAGAAGACTCAAGATGCGTATTAGAGAACATTTTCAACCTGCCAGTCAAAGTCACCATTCCCAGTCTTCCAGGGCGGCCTCTCATTACTAGTCAAATCATTCTTTTTCAAAGCGCATGGTTGTGATGAATTTCAAGATGCCTCGCTATGGTATAGCGGCACTCATAGCAGCACTTGGGCCTTTGTCTGGATTTGGGGCTTGGGCACAACAACTCCCACATGTGGGCCATCTCGAATTTGAGGGCAAGTTCCTGGTTGCCATATCAGATGCCGATATGGTTTCTTCAGCGTACGCGGACGGACTCCTAGGCCCATCCCAGGGCACAGATGCACTCAGTATTATTCGTCTGGACGGGCCGCCCTCTGAATGGAAACCTTCAGCGGTACCGGTGGGAAATGCAGTCGTCGGCCCTCCTACAGCATTTGCTGTGACTCCGAATGGGAGGTATGCTATCGTTGCGGAAACCATCGGGCCGCGTGGAAGTAATAGCACAACACTAGAGGATCTTCCGACCTCCAAAAAGCTCACAGTCGTCGACATGGCTGATTCGGACAATCCCAAAGTTGTCCAAGTTCTGGAAGGCTTTGACAGACCCTCCACGGTATCGATTAATGCCGCCGGCGACATTGTGTGCATAACCCACACGCTTGAGGGAGCTGGGCAAGAAACACCTCTCGCTCTCTACCAGTTCGACGACAATAACGGAAGGCTCTCATTAATTTCTGCCCCAGAGATCCCGGGCTGGACATACGGAAATTTATTGATGGATGCGAGCTTCCATCCTAGTCTTAACGTGCTTGCTCTCACCGACACTACACAACCGCGTCTATTGTTTGTAGAATTGATAGGACAAGGGAACTCGACTTCCTTGGCTAGCTGGGGAAACTCGGTTGAGCTGGAAAGATCGCCTTACACTGCCAAGTTCACAACCGATGGTTGCCAAGTTCACAACCGATGGTCGCCATGTTCTATCGAACGCCATGTATACAGGATTGGGGCTAGAAGCGCCTCGTGGAACCATTTCCAGTATCCAGGTCAATTCCACTCAAGGAAATGACGGCACCCCACAGCATGCCTTGGTTTCTCGCGCGCAGGTTGGGGTAATGCCAGAAGGTCTAGCTATCAGTCCAGACGGACAGTGGGCAGTGACGGCGAACCTTGAGCGAAGCACGCCGGCACTGGACAGCCCGTTTCAGGGCTTCTTTTCTTCTTTAAGTTTACTGAAGCTGGATCCAGAGACTGGCCATCTGGAAACTGTGGGGACTTATGCTTATGATGGTATCCTCCCCGAAGGTGTCGTTTTTGATCGATCTAGTCGGTATGTTGCAGCGACAACTTTAGACCATTATGACGGCAGATCGCCAAGCGGCTCTATTGACTTTTGGCGCATTTCGGGAGATCATGCTGATACAAACCGCATCGAATTTGTCAAGCTCAGCCGTTCTATCCCAGTTACACGCGGGGCCCACTCTATTGCTCTTGTAGGGTAGCTAAGGCCTTGTTCAGTGGTATTGAGAGCAGTTTTATCTTCGTTTCAATTTTCTTATCAAGTTCTTGATTTAAATCAATCATATTACTAGATGGAGAATATATTAGGTTAGAGCATCGAATATTTATGTTGTTGGTTGATACGCAAGTACTATGAACTTGGCTATGCTCTAAATACAGCAAACGATCAACCGCAACCCTAATTTTTAGCCTCAATGGTATCATTCTCCAGTTTTGCAGCAACTTCATTCGATCTCTGCGCCTTATCAATTGATTTGACACTTAGAGATGCCAATATGGCTACGCATCCAAACGCTATCGCTACCAGGTACACCATTCGGTAGGATTTTGAGTTGGACAAAAGAACGGCTTCTTGCACTGCAGCGGTGGTGGAATTGGTGATGCCTGCCAGTGCATTATAGGCAGCAGGCGTATTAGTTTTGGCTGCAGTAATGAGTGATGCCAACGATCCATTATAGTTGGTTCGTTCCGCTGCGGCTTGAACTTCTCCAGGTAGCAGTTTGTTAAATTCGCTTGTCTGAATGGACGTGTAGATGGCTGTCGCGACCGCCCCACCAATTAGCCGAAACGTGCTGATTAGCCCAACGCCGATTCCAATGTCGCTCTGATCAGTCAGATGTAGAGACACCATCCCGAATGACAATGGAGACGGAGGTAGGTTCACTGAGGCTACCGCAATGACGGTCCCAATAGCCTGGGCTTTATCTTTCAGTCCAACCGAGGCCAATGACCCTACCAAAGCAGTCTGAATAACAATGCAACCGACAAGCTGCCATTTCTCATGCTTGATCCACGGCATCAGGCTCACGCAATACCATCCAGCCACGATAGTTCCGAAACTCACCATCGTAGCATACACTCCTCTAATGATTGGCTTGTCGGCAGGGACCCACAGAAGTCCCGACTGCCGCGGCCAAATGACGTTCATGCTGTAATACAGCATTCCGGCCACGAAGCAGACAACAAGGAAGGCCGTGAATCGTCTCCATTCTCTGAAGAGGTGCGGAGGAAGAATTGGGTATGCGAGGGATGCGTAAACTTCCCAGAACCCTAGCGCAATCAAGCAGACGAATCCAACAATGAGCGGGGCGATGACCCATGCGCTATTCCATGGATAGATTCCATTGCCCCAGTTAAGGGCGAGTAGAAGTAGCAAACACCCACTAGAGAAGAGAATTAAACCGACGTAGTCAATCTCTTTTATGAGTTGCCACTTGGTCTTGTGATCATCTGCATGCTTTCGGGAAAACGAGGGCGGGTGGTAAAAGACGAACAGCAATACGGCAGTGAGGCACTCAAACGCGAAGCACCACCAGTAACAGGCTCTCCAGCCTATCTTGGTGTAGGCGATGAAGACGTATCCTATGAGTGGTGAAAAGGAGCTTATGTGATTGGCAAGAATCATAATTCCTATAAAACATTAGAAACAAGATCGACAGTGTGCTTTCGGAAGTATTCACCCAGAGTGCGGAATCGCAGTCTGTTTGGGACCAGCTCTTGGGCACAAGCAAAACACATTTCTTGGAAACCCCCTCCGATCCCAAAAATGATGCCACTGATGATCATCTGTGTGATTGACTGCCCCGTAGCTCCTACTAATGCTCCCACCGCGGCAGAAACTGCCCCAAACAACAGGAAATGCCTACGACCAGCAATGTCTGAAAGCCGGCCACCGACAGTCACGATAATGGCTGCGCCCAAGTTCCACCTATATCCCGGTAAGTAACTGCACTGATAGCTTAAAACAGTCTGAGCAGGATGGAGGGCAATGCGACTCACGTAATTGCGATCCATGGGTATCTCGCATCGGGTCCAAGATCAGCGTCAATGTAGGTCAACACGGTTGCTGGCCTGCAGTTGCATTAGGGATGGCTCAAATAGGATATCGGTGCAACTTACATTACCAAAGTGAACAAATATGATTCGTACATCAGAATCAAAGACAGGACCGCCAGCTTCGTCTTTAAGGTAACTTTGCCATCATCATCTACCCCTACATCTGAATGCTTTTCTGGGTCTGCGATGGTAATCTCATGATGCTCGGCCTGTTGGTCCAGCCCGGATTTATCCAAATCTACACCCATTTTGAGCACTAAGTCCTTGGACTTCAAGTTGAAGCTGGGTTTGTCAATGTGGAATTCTTGTCTGGTGTAAAAACTGCTCTCAGCCCAGTGAACCTCAAGTTATCCACAACCTGCTGTCGCTCACCAAGATAGCCAATAATAAATACCGACCGGGTTGCATCAAGATATTTGCATATGATCCACACCGGCTGCCACACCACTCCTGTGGCATTTCCAGTCCTTTCTTCTTCTTGCCTAGCCCCTGGAGATATCTGCTCGGGCTGTAGCTTACTTCCGTGTCCTGTGTGGAGTGATCTGGAACTCGTTACCCTGATGCGGGGCGACCCCAACAAGGGAGGGGCCATTTCCTGAACGTCTATCTGGCATTGCGGGGGAACAGGGAGGGTGCGCTGATGAATCATTAGATCTCATATCTTCCCGGATAACCGGTTGGGTCGCACTGGGAGAAGTGACAAGTGCCTGAACCGTCAATGGCAATCTTGGTTAGCGTGTCTATTGCTAGAGTTCACCAGTAAACGAAGGCACTGAGGTGCAAGCGACCTCTGTACATCGCTGCCTGGAATTGGACAGGATCTCTAATTTTAATACGCTGTTTAACACAAAATTTGGATCAAAATTATTGAGTTATTGGTCTGCCTGTGAAAAGCTTGGTTTGCAGAATTAATCAGCACGATGACTTCTCTACGAATCTACGAATCTCCGTACCCCATGCCTGATGTTCCAGTAAATCGGAGTGTCTCTCAATTTCTGATTCAAAATAATCCCGATGACGCGCATGAATCACAAGTTATCTTGGCAGATTTTGATAACCCGCAGCGAGAGCTCACTTATGGTGGGCTACGCGACAACGCGTCGCGTGACGCAGCAATATTGCGCGAGAGCTATCACATTGAAGAGGGCGATGTAGTATGTATATATGCATACAACTCAGTGGACTGGGCCTCTTTTGCGCATGCAGTGTTATGGGCTGGGGGATGTTTCTGGTGGGTTTCAATTTTGTACTATGTGGACTGTCTAACAAAGCCAGTGGCATCAACCCGTTGGCAACAACTTTTGAGCTCGGCCATTATATCACGGTAGCATCTCCAAAAATGATCGCTGTGGACAAGAGCTTGCTCCAAAATGTATTGGATGCAACAAAAAGCCTCGGCATTGAACCAGTGATTGTAGTGCTGGATGACTCTGTAAAGGATGCGCACACGGGGCATCCATCCGTGAGTAGTTCCTCGCCATAATTATGAGTTTCAAAGTCTGACTTCGCCCAAGTACCCGAATGACTTCAATAGGAACAAGGTATCGCCTATAGAGCCCTTTGACCTCTCCTTGAAGGACAATAGACACCATCCAGCTGGTATGTGCTTCAGTTCGGGCACCTCTGGCAAACCCAAGGGTGTCGTGTTTTCGCATCACAACATGATTGCTCAAATGCTGTCAATACGGGCCACAAACCCGTTTCTTCATTGCGGGCACATGCGGGAAGTATTCTTTCCGTCATTTTCTCATGTGTATGGGATCGTCTCTGCGTTGTTGGTGCCGGCTTGGGTAGGGTCATATGTTCAAGCAATGAAGAGGTTTGACTATGCGAAATACCTGAGAAGATGCTCTGATATTCGAGCGACTGTCCTTAGACTTGTTCCATCTGTGGTGGTGCGAATGGTGAAGGATCCCGAAGTGAGGCGGTTGGACTTCGGGTCTGTGAAGGGCGTGATGTGCTCTGGCGCTGCTTTGTCAGAAGACGTCGCTCGGGATCTGAAAGGTTTACTACCAGGGGATGCGGGGGTCTTGAATGGATATGGAATGAGTGAATGCACAGTGACTCTACTGAGGGAAACACGGAAAGACAAGGGCGCTAGTGTCGGGCGTCCTGCTGCAGGCATGGCGGTTCGCGTGGTGGACGATGATTACAATGACGTCGAACCAGGGAATGACGGTGAATGCCTAGTAAAAGGCCCGACTGTGTTTATGGGGTACAAAGGAAATGCCAAAGAAACGCAGGAGGCGAAAAGAGATGGGTGGATGCACTCTGGGGACGTGGTGCGTGTGGATGAGGACGGGTTCTTTTATCTCACAGGCCGCAAGAAAGAACTCATCAAGTTTAAAGGCAACCAAATTGCGCCCGCAGAGCTTGAGGCAGTTCTCTTGCTTCACCCGCAGGTTGTGGATGCCGGTGTTTGCGGGGTCAATGACAAACACTTGGATACAGAAATTGCCGTCGGTTTTGTGACACTTGCTGCCGACATTCCATTGGATAGGCACGGCGACGTGCTTGAGGAGATCAGGCAGTTTGTCAACGCCAGGGTGGCTACGTACAAACGATTCCGTGAGCGCTTGTTTTATATGGAAGCTCTACCCAAGAACGCGTCGGGGAAATTGCTGCGAAGGCATTTAGTTGCAAGGGCGACAAAACTACGCAGGAGAGGACCAAGCCTGTGAGCGACAAGACACCGGCACCGAAACAATAATTCTAGTGGAACATGGTGACAAATATAAAAGGAGCTCCAAATTCTAACAATCAACCACTCAAGTTTGGGGCGGAGGGTTGGTGCTGATTGAGTTTGCTAAGTGACTGCCACTGGCAATGGCAGTGACATAATGAACGTCTCATGTCAAACGGGATATAGGCTGCCATTGCACTATGCATTAGAAGAGTGTCAATTCGCTTTTGCCATAGCCGTCAATGTGACATCTCATTTCCTCTTTTCTCTTCCATGCTCTCATGAATAAAGCTGTGGCAACAGGCACTTGAACCCGTTTCAACGCCCATTCCAGTATTTGCACCGATGTCTTGTGCTGAACAACGACCTGGTATGACGACCAGCAGCACTACAGACAACGCTCCCGACAACGGGAAACGTAAACGATGTGGCAACGAAGGATACGACACTGGGCTTAATGGGGCTACAACGGCTACGCACGCCCAGAAGTCGCTTCGCAGCGTCTACTTTGAACACAGTCGAGAATCGGGTGAAGGTCATCAAGGCATGCAAACCTCAGTCGACTCCCAGTCACTGACCTACCACAACGAAAAGTGGAAGTGCGATGATGCTCTTGAGATGTTGCGTTTTGAATGCAAAAGACACGGCCTGGAGGGCATCCAAGACGACAAGGATGATGATGACGGCGTTGACAGCAACTCTCCCTTGGGCCAGCTCTACATCGATACCAAACGCGAAATTATCTGTTTCTTCTTCGATTTTGAGAAGAGAATCAAGAAATATACCCAAGCCCTAAATGAAAACGGGAATTCAAAGACTAAAGTTCCTTGCAAGTCACAATGTGGCATCATTCGAGAGTGCGAAGCGATTCTCAGAGAGGCTACCATGTCCTGGCAGGATGGCTCGCTTAGCCCTTCCCAAAAGCTCCCTCCCAAAAGTCACATTCTGGCCTGTCGATTTATCGGCAATTATGGTGAGATCAGCACCAGGATCTTTCGATACTTGATGGCTATTGGCAGATGCGATCTTGCCCAGATCCCAGACATGCCATCCGACCATCAACAAACTGTTGTTGCCGATGGCAATACCGCGGCTGCCAATGATCCTGTGACGTCTTTTATGGCGAGCGACAACAGCATCGAATTGAAACTCGATGAATTAAAGAAAATGATATCCCGCGAGCGAAAGGAAAGCACGGACTCCGTGGACAAGGCCATCGGCGCAATCAAAGGCACTATGAGCATGAACAGCAAATATACCGTCGAACAGCTCGGAAACCTTCATTTGTATTCCAGAACCGTTACTGAAAGAGTTGACCGGCTAGAAAAGATAGTGGAGGCGCTCAATTCCAACCCATTGCAGTCAGCATCTGTCACTAAGCGCCCTGCAACCGACCAGCAAAAACCTCTGGGAGCCAAGAGGACAAGAGATTAGACCCCTCAGCGGCCTCGGATTAGACTACCCCTCCCCGAAAAGGGATATCACATCAATAGTGTTCATCACGATTTGGGAAGATATCGCACTTGCGAAAAGGGAATAAACGACAACTCGAACATATAGTTTGGTCGCTTGGACCTTTCCGGTAAAAACTTCTCATTCTTATAATGGCCTTCATAAGTGTAATACGAGGTAGCTTGTGAGGGATCAAGCCACGGTAGACGTGGAAGAAAGAAACTTGGCGAGCTGCCTGGAGTGGGAAGCACAATACAACTGGGATTGGTCGAAGGAATTATCATGTAGTATTAGCTTTCATTCAAAGTCTTTTGTTGAATTAGTCAAAAAATGAGCCTGATTCCTACCAGAACCCTAACACTACCTGTGGGGATACACTACACCTTCGACTCAATATTCAAGTGCCCGTACTAGAGTAGAAACCGACGGTATCCCCGATTGCGAAAGCCACTTGAATGATTCTAAACCCATTCATTTCTTAACGACTACGTAAATTTCGGTTTAGTGTCGCCAGTGTAGGATGAAGTCAATTAAGAATGCATAGAGCATATTCATCCTCTACCTCCATGGATTGCATGACTTAATGGAAGAGTTTCTCCATAAAAAAATTCATCTATCTATCATTCGCTTGAAATTAAATGTCTCAGCCTTCCTCAATAGCCTTATTTTTCACCTGCTGCACATAAATTAGGGGTTGATGACTCAGCAGGCATTCAACAAATAGTGACGCTTACCGCCACATCCTCCCAGTCATTTTTTATTTTATTTTTGAGACTTCCCCAAAAGCATCAATTCCTTTTTCACAGTATGGATCTAGCTACATACGATTTATATGCCGTGTTGGTGTCATACAGGAGCATCCTTGTTCTCCTACTCCTGTCCCTCTTGACGTACACTTACACCTGGTCTGGCAACAGGAAGTATTGTGATGATGACGCCCCAAGGGAGCCACCAAAAATCCCCTACTGGATACCGGGAGTAGGTAACACATTTGGCTTCGCGTATGATACGGAAAAGTTCATGATTTCAGCTATGTACTACCCCTTCCCATAATGAATGAGGCACGTCTCACGATTGGCAGAGCAAAGTTCGGCAAGGTCCCTCTTCGCATGTTCGTCGGTGCTGAATCCATGTACTTTGTGCCTCCAGGGCCGCCGATCCTTGAACTATTCGGCTTATCTCGTTATTTGACCACCAAGCCTCTCGATGTCATGTTCATCCGCGATGCATTTGGTTGCCCATCCGAGGATGTGAAAATCTTTGTTGCCGATGACTCTGGAATAGAAGATGAACCCGCAAAAGGATGGGAAAACGTTGGCCCATCCCAACGGTTCCATTTTAAACATCATCGAGACTTACACGCGCTTCTGGCTGGAAGCGCCCTGAAAGTCATGGAAGAGAAATTCGTCGAAGATTACTCGAAGAGGATCGCCACTGATGCAAGTTTTAAGGAGGACGAATGGACGGAGGTTGACGATTTGTATGGTGTGTTAAAGAACTACGTCATCCGAGCGGCAATTGTGGCCCTTTGTGGTGACAAGTTTTTGGAGCTCTCATCCGATTTTCCAGACCACTTTTGGATCCTTGACTCTCATATACCTAGTTTATTCAAGAGGTTGCCCAAATGGCTCATCATAAAGAGCTGCCAGGCGAGAGCCAAGGCGGCAGAGGGAATTTTACGATATCATGAATACGGAAAAAGGCATCTTGACTTTACAGATAAAAGATTTTTGAAGATGGATTGGACTCCCGAATTCGGAGGGAAACTTATGAGTGCAAGACAAAAGATGTTCCTAGGACATGGAGTTAGTCCACAAGGAGCAGCCGCACCGGATTTGGGGTTGCTTTGGGGGTAAGTATACTCATCTATTTGAACTCATCAGCTATGTGGTTCATCTAACGAAGAAAGGCTCAACGCCAACACTATTCCCGCGATTATGTGGATGTTGTTTGATATTCTTCTTAATAATGACCTCAAAGACCGAATCATGACGGAAATCACGCCTTCATTCCACGAACGGTCAATATCATTAGATCGGAGCAGATTGTGTGCGGGACCATTGCTTAATGCAGTCTACTGTGAAACCCTCCGCGTCCGTGTTGCAGGCCCTGTTGGGCGAGCATCTTTGATTCCAGACCTGAGGTTCGGCCGGTGGAAAATGAAGCAGGGCGTGACCATGCTGTCAACGTCGTGGGTGGGGGGTCACGATTCTGACTGTTGGAATTGCGGACGAAGTTTGCCTGACGGTTCTGTGGAACATCCAGTAGACTCATTTTGGGCCGAGAGATTCCTTCGCTACCAAGATGATCCAACAAGCGGTCCTATCAAAAGGCCTTGTGGGGCAGCTTCGACTTAATGGAATATCCCAAAACGCACACCGCAGGAAGACCGTGATGCTCAGGTTATTTTAGAGGGAACTCAAGGATATTGGTATCCATATGGTGGGGGGACCAAGACGTGTCCAGGACGGTTCTTTGCTAAGCAGGAGCTGATGGCCGGAGTCGCAATTATGCTTCGTGCATATGAAATCGAGTTGCTTGACTTGGAGGCCGCTGCTAAGGTTGTGCCGAATATGAATTACTTCCCATTTGGAACCATTCCTCCAAAGGGCAAGATTGCAGCTCGGATTAGGCGCCGAAAGTTATAAAGTAGTAATCTGCCTTTTATACCTCACATGTTAGAGTCCAATATTGAATTATCGGTCATGGTCAGTGAAAGTCCCAGCCCTTGCCAGTAGCAGTTGGTTCGAACTGGGCAACTACAGAAACAGATATAGAAATGGACCGCTACTGGATACATGGCCGGAAGAACAACTGAAAAATGAGTATAACGACTATTCACCCAAAGACTACAGTGCTTCCACTGGCAAGCTTTACTACCCCCTTATCAAGTATGTTTTCTAGTGATGTAACCAACATGCACGATGTGTTGACTCGAATTTCATATTGAACCACAGCCCGACGGTCTACAGATGCCGTGGCCAAGCTATCCTTTTCCATTTAGAACTTACAAGATAACGACTCCTGGACCTCTGATGACAGCTGCGCCGGCAATCTTTGGCAACTCAACAATGTTTCGCGAGATCAAGAACTCTAAGAATGAGACGGAAGTCCTACAACAAATGTGCCGGGACGGACGCATTCCCTTTTATTCGCTGAGAGACACAATTCTCATTGATATGGAAAGGCCATGCTCTGGATTGAGGTGGGGGGAGCCTGAAACCAGGCTTTCTCTATTCATCTCTCAATTTATGGAATCCATAGGAACTCCGAAAACCGCTGTTGAGATTCTTGAAATCACAATGTTCTTTATTAATGAGGTTTCAGTATTAAGTACAATTGGTCTCCTAGGTGAGTGCTCCAGGAAGATTTACACCTCTTCCGGGTATAATCTTATTAAACCATCCAAAACCGTTGCCGGGGTGGCAATTATCACGGTGCTTATTGGGCTACAGATATTGGGCCTGGCGATATTGGCAACTTTCCTCTTTTCTCGCCCAACGTGGACGGGCTTTTTGGATGCAGAGTCCATGGCGCTTATCGGTATGCAGCTAAGGGAACAAGGTCATGGCTTTGACTGGGATTCAGCGAGTGGTATAATTGGTACATTCGACTCTGAGACGACAGAGCGAGCGCCATTGATTGACCAGTCAGGCAATGAAGCGCTTCATTTGCAACGCCAAAAGGGAGAGAAAACAGATATTTCCTTGGCTTTGGGTGCTCCTGGGATTATTTCTAAATAAGACTTTGTGTGTACAGTTGACTAATGAAGTTGATTAAACTGTGCTTACATCAGGCTAGGTTACGTTGTACTTTCTTAAAAAGGGAAATTAGTATTTTTTAAGAAGAAAAAACATTAATACTTAGTCACGGAAAGCTTTATATTTAGGCATTGACAGGTTAAAATGCCATCCTTGTAATATTCGGATGATTTCATAACACAAAGATTCGTACTGAATATGATAAGGAAGTTTTGCAAACCGCAAGTCAGTCCAGATTAGTATGAAATGTCACATTGCAGTCGCAGTCTGGCTTGCAATCCCGTGCCACCTTTAAACAGGCTAATTGCGAATCCGGAGGGAGCTGAACGGAGTATTCTCTTAATTCGTATAGGGTGTGCGACAAAGCGTGCTAAATTGGTGGCATGTCTGTGCGATGCGTTGCTGTGAAGCGGCTGAGAAATTTAGGCTGCAATAAACAATCCGCGCCGTTCGGTGTGACTCAATCAATACGAGGGCCGTTGGCCACGAAAGACCAAAACTTTCCACACTCGGTGCAACACGGTGCAACACGGTGATAAAGAGTCCCCAGCTTTGTCCGTCACCTGTAGATACATTGGTTTCTTTAGGGTGACCATGTCTTCATTTCCGACCACACTTGCGCCGGACGCGCCGGACCTGGACCAAGCACAAAAAAGGCTGTCGTTGAAGCTGCAACAGTGGCTGCAGCCAACCAAGTATAACTCGCCAGGCGGTGAATACGAAAAGCATGTTCGCACATACATCCCGGGAACGGGCGCTTGGCTCCGCCAATCTCCAGAATTTCGAGCCTGGTGCGGCGAAACTACTCCAACCAGCGCATCCAAGGACAGCCAGCCCGTGAATCAGGAAAACGGGTGTCTTTGGGTAAAAGGTGTTCCGGGCAGCGGAAAGTCAGTCTTCTCTGCAAGTACTGTGCAGCTGCTCAAGGATGCCTACCCCACGACTCCGGTTCTGTTCTTCTTCTTCAGACAGATCGTGCAACAGAATCACGATCCAAAATACCTCATCCGCGATTTCGCATCGCAGCTTCTACTATACAGCAACGTCCTACGTGATGACCTTCGCGAGCTCTCAGAGACTAGCAAAAATATAGTCGGGATGGAACGAGGGCCAATCTGGGACGCTATCTTGCATGCCATCCAGTCCTTGGACAAGGTCTTCTGTATAGTCGATGCGTTGGACGAGATGGATAACGAGCACTTGGACTTCATTAGAACGTTACGAGATCTTGAGTTCAAGAATCAGCGAAAGGTTCGGCTTCTCCTCACCAGCCGGCCGATACCAAGCATTGAGACCGTTCTCAGGAATCAGAATATTGTTGAAATGAGGTTGCAGCCATCAATGATATACCCGGACATTGTTCGATATTCCAATACCAGGCTAGGATCTCTTATACCTCGTCTATCATTGGAAAAGGAACAATTAATTAGAAACACCATTTGTGAGCGGGCACAAGGGCTATTCTTGCACGCTCGCATCGTCATTGACAACTTGACCGAAAGCCTCAAATTGGATATCATCACCGAGCAAACACTTCCTGATAGCCTAGAGCGCCTTCCAGGCAGTTTGAAGGACGTTTATGAGCAAATGCTAGTCGAGCATGCGGCTCGCAGTGGAGTCAGCAGGCAAGAGCAAGTCCGCATATTATCCTGTGTAATCAACGCATCGCGGCCGATGCGGGTCATCGAACTAGGGTCAATTCTCAGTCACATGCATGGTCCAAGTAATAATTTGAAAAAGGGCAAGGAATTAGTGCGAGAGGGATGTGGGCGTTTGCTAGAAATCCTTGAGGATGAGACGGTCAGCGTAATTCATCATTCCTTTACAGAATTCCTTCGCGATGTTGCACGCAAGGACATCCCGGGCGCATTCCCCGTGCTTGACTCCGATAGAGCACACCGAGAGATGTCAATCACTCTTCTTGAGTATCTTGACTCAATCCCATTCCGGCCGGTGGCTCTTTTGCATCCTTCTGGACAATCTCCCTCTGGAGAATTGCATAATGTGCAGCAGACTGAAGAGAATACCCCAGAATCTGACTCCGATTCAGGTTACTCTGACTACTCTGGGAATATTGACCCCACCACATACGAAACGGATGATATCGTTAAAGAGTTTCGCCTTGAGCACCCATTGATGGACTATGCCTTGAGCAACTGGATGTATCATGTCCAGAGCGCCGAGTATGGAGACTCTGAAATCCTTTGCACTCTTCACAAATTTCTCCGCCCGACGCGACCAGCATTCGAGTTCTGGTCACACAATATGCACGACCAAAGCTCTTATGATCCTATGCTCAAATCTATTCACTTGGCATCGCATCATGGTTTGGTGGCCTTTGCTGAGCAACTAATAAGTGCAAACCCCACGCTTGTGGAAGCTAAGCAGGGCGGGGGGCTCACGCCGATGGCAATCGCGGCATCGAAGGGACAACTGGAGATTGCAAAGCTACTTCTCAGTCACGGGGCATATCCTGACTCTGCGGACAAGAGAGGCTGGAAGCCGATGCACTATTGTGCATCAAACGGGGAGGTTGGCATTGCCAAATTTCTGTTGGAAGCCGGGGTTAGCCCTTGGACAAAAACGACAAGATATTCGAAAAGCCATTTGTACTATTTGGGTGAGCGAAATGATGGCATTACCGCGCTTGAGCTTGCCTGCAAGAGTGGCACTACCAAGGTATTTGAGGCGTTTGTTCCTTATTTGAGGGCGGAGCATATGCCGGAATGCCTGCGTTGGGTCAGCGACATGGAAAGATTGGAAACCATTCTAAAGCTTGGTGCAGCCAATGTTGATATTTCCGAGGAGGTCCAAACGAGGCTCGTCAAAGCCACGGAGCTTTATGATGCCGAGGCTGTCAAGTTATTGTTGAAGTACGGTGCTGACCCCAATAAACGGTGTTCGCCTGGCAAATATCGTGAAACTGTGAAAGATGCGAACGGAAATGCCCAGCACACCAATGGACCAACACCGATTCACTGTCTTTCAGGTTTTAACGGGAATCTTACAATGGATGAGGAGGATATAGAATCGAGTCAACAGTGCCTTCAATATCTCCTCGACGCTGGGGGTGACATCAACGCGACGTGTTGCTCAACTGACGGTGATGGTTATACTCCACTTCACTTCGCTGTTCAAGAGCCAAGACGCAACACAATATGGGCTTCAATGAAAGCAGAATGTGTGGACTCCTTCGCTGGGCTGTTTCTTGACAATGGAGCGGATGTCAATGCTGAAACCGCCAAGGGAAATACTCCAGCTCATCTTGCGGCCGGGGGAAATCCTGCACTGTTTAAACTACTCATCCAGCACGGTGCCGATTTACATAAGCGAAACGATCAGGGATTGACACCCTTATTGTATCTTCTACGATTCTCTATTGAGGGGAAGCCCCCTGTCGAGACGCTAGATTTCATTCTTTCAGCTGGTGGAGATGCCAATGCTGTTGCTAAAAACGGGAATAGCAGTATTCATTATTTGATGCAGCTCAACAGCTGGAATAGTAAATATGGTCTGAATCTTCCCCTCTTGCAAAGGTTAGCCAGCGCAGGTGCAGATCTGAATAGGAAAAACCGGGACGGTGTGCCCCCCCTGCACTTTTACGAACCAAATGGGAACGAAGACATGGATGAGGAGGTTTTCCGGGAGCTGATTAAATATGGCCTCGATATCAACGTACAGGACAATGACGGGGCTTTCATGCTTTCCAACCTTCTCCAGGATTCTAATCTCAACATGAAGTCTATTGAGATGTTCTTGCGCCTAGGCGCGAATATCAACGCAACAGACAAAACCGGCGAAACTGTATTGCATAAAGCAATAAGACGACGAGGATCGATAGAATTGATGCAATTCCTCATTTCCAAAGGGGCTAATTATTTGGCCCAAGATAATGACGGAAACACCCTTGTCCAGTCAGCTCTGACACACGCCGCCAAGGATGAAGTTAGGGAAGTTGTTGACTACCTCGTGAAACTTGGGGTCCCGAACAGCGACAAAAATAGCAAAGGCCAAACACTGCTTCACCTATCAATCTCGATCGACGAAGAGTCTTCTAATTGGGGTAATATACCTGAGCACCCCATTATTCAAGAGTTGAGAGAATACAAGGCCTTATCCAAGCCAGTTGACGCGACAGATAACCTCGGAGCTACTCCATTGCATTATGCTGCAGTTGTATGTGAACAAAACGTTGCCCGACTCCTCAGAGCGGGTGCCGATCCTACTCGGGTTACAAATGCAGGTGTATCGCCACTGCACATTGCCGCCATCGCTCGCCAACCAAACATAGTCGGCATACTCATATCAGAATACGAAAAAAGGGGCGTACTCGGGATTATGATCGATCTTCAGTCTACCGATACCCTGAAACGGACCGCGCTTCATTATGCCTGCCGGTCTGGACGCCCAGAAAGTGTCCACTATCTGATTTCCAGTGGCGCAAACATCCACGCTCTTGATGCAAAGGGCCTCACACCCTTGCATGCCGCATTGGAATTTCCGCAAGAATCAGTCTTATGGGAACGCAATGCCGTATTCGATTCTTTGATCCATCTCACACACATATCCCAACCTTGCAAAGGCTACAGGAGTGACACAAGGGGGCCCGGCCCAGAGAGAGTTGCCGATATCGTATCTATGCTAGTCAATGCAGGTTGTGATATAGGTGCGAAAGCCAATATTCATGGTACACCAATGACACCACTAGAAATGGCCATAAAGCAGGGCTTCATAGAGATGGCTACAAGTCTTCTCGAACTTGGTGCTTCCCTTGTTGACGGCAACATGGCGGCTAAATATCCTAGTCGGGTTGAGATAGATGCCGAGCTGAGACTTCTCTTTGATATAAGCAATGAGAATGAGGCTATGGATCAGGATAAGACTAATTCTGGCAACCCTAAAAACGTCTATAGGGAAGTAAACAACCTTCTCTTCCAGGGCAAGTATGTTGCTATCAGGGAGTTTGCCCAACAAGGCGGCAACGGTTTAGCCACAGATTCTTTTCGCAGATCTACGGTCCCTCATGTTCTCGCCACCGGTGGCTACCTAGATTTGCTCCGACTCTATCGAAACCAGGCTAAATCATTAAGCTACCTTCCTTGGATGAAGGAGAAAAATAATCCTGGAACATTGCTTGCGGCTGTTTGTCAATCTGAAATGCCCAGACTGCCCATGATAAAACTTCTTGTTGAGGAATTTGAATTGGATGTTAATGAAGCTTCAAACTCCGCAGAATTCGTCGAAAGTTTTGAAAATGCGACCCCACTTCATGTATTAGCCTGTGGAGTTTATTGGTGGCAAGTGGAAGCGCTTCGGTATCTGATACAGCATGGAGCTGATATCGAATCTCACAATGGCAATAGGCAGACGCCGCTGCTGGCTGCTATTTCCTCAGAATATCCTGATGGCTTCTGGAAACACGAGACTATCAAGGTATTGCTTGAACATGGTGCGAATGTGAACGTTCATGGAAATTCCCGTTCACCAGACACTTGCCTTGCAACCGCCAATGACGCGACCATAACGAAACTGTTACTAAGATATGGGGCAGATGTGAAAGCACAGGCCAACCTAGGATGTCTTACGCATGCAATCGAGTTGCTAGATGAGGAAATGGCTGAAGTTCTTATTGAGGCTGGACAAGATGTAAATGTCTGTGCCAAGGAAAGATACCCACTCCATGAGGCTGCCCACCGACCCGCAAGAGACATTTTACCGTCCGACTGGGCCTTGAAGCGCATATCCATGGTCAAATTCCTTCTCAGTAAGGGTGCAGATCCTTTCCTTAGCTATCCGAACGGCAAGAATATCTTGCAAGTTGTGATTGAAGAACATGGCGTTGCCAATGTATTTCTTGAGCATGACGGACTAGATATCGATCACCGAGGATCCGAGGGCCGTACACTTCTCATATCAGCATGTGTTCCCACAGCCGTCCCGAGCACCTATCAACCTCCTGGCCCCCCTCCTTGTACTATCAAATCGCAAGCCATCATGCGACTACTTCACCTTGGGGCAGCGGTCGACAAAGTCGACGATTCTGGCAGAACTGCGCTTCACTGGTTTGCAACAATGGCCGCAGAATTCGGCGACGGCGAGAAGATGGCGTTCAATGCACTGCTTCAAATTGATCCTTCAGTCATCAATGTAAGAGACCAGAAGGGGTCGAAACCCATTCATCTTGCATTGCAGTCAAATCAGACATGGGCAGTTCACCGCCTTGTAGAGGCTGGGGCAGATATCAAAGAAGCTGATGGCCAGGGCAATAACGCCTTGCACTACTATGCTCCAGCCCTACTGGGAATAAAAGTAGACACTGTGGCAGCTGCCATAGAATTCGAATGGTTCTTATCTCAAGGCCTGGAAATAGACACATATAACTCAGTTGGCGAAACACCGTTGTTTGTGTTTATTTCCGCGGGTTGGGAAAAGCTAACAAAGTACATCCCCCCAGCAGAGAAAGCTTTTCACGCTGAACATCTTGATTTGTTTATCAAATCGGGGGCAGACTTCACTGTAAGAAATGTCAGTGGGGCTACATTATTGCATGTAGTTGCTGGTCAGCGCATCCAGCCATACTCGGATTTGAAGGATGACGCAGTTGATATTTTCAAAAGGCTTCTGGGACTCGGCGCCGATCCCAGAGTTGAGGACTTGAAGATGAGAACAGCTATTGACTATGCTGTTTCAAGAGACCATTCTAATATTCTCAACCTTTTCAAGACAGAGGATAAAAATTTATCTCCAGATATTAACGACGATAACGATGGCGATGATAAAGATGCAACATCCGAGCCTGGCTATGATATAGTTGAGCCGATCGAATTTGGCTTGAAAACTTAACACAGCGACTTTAATATCACCAATTATATAAACATTAAAGTGGCGGTATTAAGTTGATGCACACGGGTCTGGTGGGTCCGTAGACAATCTTCTTATTAATACATAACAATGAAATATTTATTATCTGCATCCCCTAAACCACCGTATTGTATTAGCACATCCCTTCCTGGACTCGTATATAAGACACTCCGATTTGGCAATGCGAAAAGGATGTCGCCTGCATCCGGCTCCCTACTAAAAAATTGTTATATAACCGGAGATCGGAAGTATTCTCTACCACTTGATTTGCTTGGTGAAAGTTCGTGATGCATTTTCGGAACTACTGGTGTGTTGGAGCTGGAGTATTGAGTTATTGGTCCTCGTTGGGGCAGGAGGAAACTCGGTTAAAGTAGCCCGGCTACAACATCGGACTTAGTGATAAAGGCCCTCTGGTTACAACACTAAGAGCGGACCCCAGCTTTGTCTTAATTCATGCTTTTTGGCCAGTTCCATGGCTTCCTCTTTGAGGGAGCGTTTGATCACACGGTTCTAATGACGTTCATGATGTTTATTTGGCGTTGTTATTTGTGGTCATTGATTTATTTTACCTAGCCTTTGAGACACCTCAAGAGGCAACAGCCCTTCTATACTCACTAGTTAATTGTCAGTCAATACATTTGGATAGGTAGGGCTACGTCACATGATGATTTAGGCAGTGTTCTGTTGGGTTAAAGAGGTGGGGTCTGAAACTGATTTTTCCGCGCAGTTGCGCAGGAAAATAATGGCTGAACTTCTAACTCGCAGACCACTCTTCTTTGGCCCACTTAATATGTGTTGCGGCCTGATCCCCCGTGCCGGCTCTGAACAGCCCGATCACCTGTGCAGAGGCTCTTAGGGCTTGTTATGTGCTACAGTAATTGCCGTAATAGCGATTATTGACCAATCTTTTGCCCCGAGATTTGAAGAATTTTCCCGAGCAGAATTTCCGGCTCTGATGCGTCCTTCTGCAGAACACTTAGCAGAACAGAGCCCTGACCCCTGAAGCGATTACAGATGATTTTAGAACAGTGCTACAAAATATATTTGACGCTTTCCGTGAGAGGGATAACTCGTCTGGCTCTAAATTACACAGTTGCCAGTGTCGGGCTCCTCTGTAGATACCACGCCGTTGGGTAGCATTGGCCGCTCCGCCATCTACTAGTCAATGGACAGAGGCGGTGTTGTCATTCCAGAGGAATTTCGCTGCAGAAGCGTTCGTTTTGGTGGGATTTTGTCTCAGTCTCTTTCGCGTGCTGCTCCAAAACAATTCGGATAATTCAGCTAGATGCAATCTATCCTACCTACGTGTCCCGACTAGTAGTGTAGGTCTATACAAAATTAAAATTTGCCCATGGTTTCGAAACAACAATACCAGCAGCCTTTGGCGCGTGCTGCGATCGCCCCTTGAATAGTAAAATCTCATCCTCATCTTGCTCTGTCCCTTCATCCACGTCAGTGACTTTCTCAGCCTTGCCGAGATCCCTAGACGAGTCGTCGGAAAGAGTCAATGATCCCAGACCCAACGTTATCGCGCTGGGCGAAGGAACCGGAACAGCCTCCGCAGTCCGACGCATCATAAATGTAGTGTATGCGCTAGAATCATGAGGCCTTCCATCTGCCAACTTTTCGGAAAGAACCCGCTCAATATCGCCACATACGCGAGATTTGATCTTTTGCATTGTGTCTCGTCGTTGAATGACTGCGTTTGGACCTTGATGCTCGTAAATATCTGGCATCCTCCAATTGAAGTAGATGTTCCCAGAAGTTGGACGCACCCGTACGTCTGTCGGGTATACCTCAAAAAAGTAGGAACAAAGTTTGCAAGGCGGCTTGCTGGTTCCGATGAATTTCCATCCCTTGAAGAATCTCTCTGGTCGAATTTTGCCTTCCGTGTTCTCCAGCCAGTGATGTACAAGAACCTCGGCATGTACAACTGGCCTCGGTGCTTCGGACCACTTTTCTTCTATCATCTTGCCTATACCATGAGAAGATAGTGATTCAAGCTGACTTTTGTACAGGTCAAGCTTTTCTGCGTTGCTGGTCATTTTACGCGTAATCTTCTCGGCGGGCAATGCGTTTATCCCCAAGGCGCCCCTCAAACCTGAGCTGGATGGGATCATGCAGACCTCAAACTCTTCAAAGAGGGTGCTCCATGTACGACTGGCCTCAAATATCATTTTGATTGCCTTTTCGTAGGATAGTAAGCGACCCGACGCATGGACACAGTCTGACCAAAAATTGGAAGACCCAAGATCTACTTCCCTGGCCAAACGAGCCCCAATCAAAGCAAATTCGTTAGATTTATACCAAACGTTGATCTTCTGTATCAGCGCGAATGTACTTGCAATGTCCACTATTTAATACAAAAATAAGTATGTGAATTTGGAAGTGGTTATTGTCATTGTTGACTGCTGACCTGTTTCTTTGCCCTCGCTTGTATGACGAATACATGCCGACAGATATGGAAGGATTTCAGAAAGACTGGCCTGAATCGAGTGAGCTACAGACTATTAGCATATGCGAGCCCTGGGATCAATATCAGTCACCTTTCGAGGTATCTTCACGCTCGCAGGCCGAGATACACTGTTGCAGCTTGTCTGTAAAGTACCTCAAATAGCTCTTAACTCTAGCATTATTCAAGGATAAGGCAGAGATTAGGGCGCGCCTGTGGAGTGCCTCTATATCGAGCACCTTCTGTGGAAGAGGGTGTCGGAACATTGCAAGAATCCCTGTGATACCAACCCTGATACGCTCTAAGGCACTCTTTTTTCTAGTATTGAACCCGAACACGTATTGAATACGGTCGGGAAGCTGCAAAACTGCACAAGCCGCGACCGCATCGCCACCGGGGTCAGTACAACAGAGAAGAGCGAGCTTAGACACAAACCCTTGGAAAAACGGCTCCTGTCCGTTGATGGGATTAAGGGTAGGGCTCAATGCCTCTCTCCGTTTCGGATGCATAGCTGTAAGGCAAATAAGAAGCAGAAGAGCAGGGTAAAACTGCCTTTTCAAATCCGGGCCAAGATCGACGGTCCTGAGCTGCGACTGGTCGGCTGTTATTTCATTAGCTTCCGCACCTACCCACACAGGAGTGATATCTAATAATGCACTCACTCATTTTCTCAGATATCTTTGGAAATATCGAATGAGATTGGAAGGAATTCGTAAAATGTTAAAGTTGAGAATCATCAGTCTTTGGATCAAGCCCAATCGTCACGGAAATGCGTGACTATAAAAATGAAGGCAAACCAACACACATGCTCCCACATCAGCACAACACCAAAGATTGCTCAGTGAGGGGAATGTGACATTGGAGGGCCTCAGACACATGACTGCGAGCAATGTGCAGTGGCTTACGCCAGTGATTATGCCATCTCTGAGTTGGTCCGTCCCCCCGCCTGAACATGCCTTGCTGTTGGATTGGTTGAAACCCTGCGCTGATATGTAGTAGGCCTCCTCGTGCATGCGAATAGCGCCTAGTGTTTGCAACCTCATTGGCATTTGGATGATGGGC
Source organism: Calonectria multiphialidica (assembly GCA_020623665.1). NCBI lineage: Eukaryota > Fungi > Ascomycota > Sordariomycetes > Hypocreales > Nectriaceae > Calonectria > Calonectria multiphialidica. The sequence continues at coordinate 412,717 of JAHVYC010000022.1, forward strand.
CCCCCATAGAGCCTCCGCTATCTTCATAGCCCGCCTCGCGGTTGAACTACGTCTCTGGACTTATGGAAGGCCTCCGAGGCAGCGTCGTTGAACTGACTGCCTGACAACTTTTGCAGAGGCCCTAATGTGCAAGTTCTGGCCGGCGCGCTTCTGGCTATAAATGAGGGGAGCCTGACCGACGGAAGCTCAAAATCTTTGCAGTAGAATATCCAGTTCAATCATTAAATCAAGATCAAGAGCTCTAAATCTTTCAAATTTCCATTGTGGCATAAATCCCGCCCAAAACTCTTGCAACTTGACTCCCCAACCTTTCACTTCACACTGCTTACTCCTCTAACTTTAGAAACAAGACCTTGCCTACTCTGCCTTATTCATCCTGATTAATCTAAGGAAGTATCGAAATGAGCTCTCAGGACTGGCCGGGTGAATATCCATCATCTTCAAGCACCAGCCGGCCCCAGTTCGTGAGCCTGGCCGAGGTTGAGCTTGCACCGGGCGAGTATCCTCAGAACTTAGGCTACTCTGCTGAGAGCGACCAGGGCCAAGGTCATTAGTCCCCACCGCCCGAGCAAATGGAAGGATATTATCCAGAAAACACTCATGGTCAAACTCAATACGACAACTATCAAGGCACTCTCGCCTATGCCCCCGGTGAGACGATTTATTCGGATGAAACAGCAACACCCTCAGCACCTTCTCTACGTTTGCGTCCACGTCGAGCTAGGCAGGTTTTTGAGGAAATGGAGATGCCAGACAAAAGTGACTACCAGCGAGAAACGTCTGATGGAAAATACTGCTGCACCTATCCAAATTGCCGTGCCGCCACCCGGCGGTATCGCCTGCAGAGCGAACTCAAGTATGTAAATAATTTCACATTGCACAAAAAGAGACGCTAACAAGAGTCAGGAAACATGCCCGCAATCATTACAAGCCCGTTCTATGCCCTTTGTGTCATATTCAGACGGCCGAGCAGGAGTATATGAAGGATCATGTGCGTGTGTACCACCCACCCCTAGCAGTTGAGCTCGGTATCGATGTACCGACAGTCTGGTGTCACTGCGGTGCTTCGTTTCGGAATGGGCGAGATGATAACCTACTGAGACACATGAGGGAATTTCATCAATAATCATCAGCCCATCCTGAAGATATTCACGATTTGGACAGAAGCGTTTCCTTTTTTTCTTTTTTACTAGTAGCTTTCTTTGCGTCTCGATACATTCTTTATGTTTCATGCGGGTGAAGGTCGTGGAGGGAAGGATGAAGCTCGGTAGAATGATTTTACTTTTCCACCTCGGTACTGAATCAACGACGGTCGCTTAATTCTCCAATGCTCTGTGCGCAACTTTCAACAATTTAAGAAAAAAAAAAAGCTATGACATGAAACATGATACTGCCACACCTCGTCGGCGTCGGCCGGCGTAATTAAACAACTGTGAGCGCTAAGGGCTGATGGTGGGCGATGGAAAGAAGACGGGCATATTGAGCAAAGATGGAACGGTACGCTAGAGTACCAAACGAGGTTTGCTGCCATAAATAGATTCACGATATGGGCTGATCTGGAATATTAACTCCACCAGTCTGTGCTTCGTGGGCTGCGAGTGGAGAAGTTGCTTTGACACTAAGACTGGGTGAGTGTTGATGTTCGCAGGCAACCCAACCACACGGTGTACATATTTCACAGTTAATTGAATGAGGTCCAAAGTTGATCGTAACATGAAGTTTGTTTGAATAGTTTTGAAATCAATAATTCGTTATGCAGCCTTTGCATTCTGGCATCCATTGTATAGCCTATATCCCCAATTCCAAGCCCAAACCCCCGATCCTGTGTATCCCAGGGGGAAAGTCACTTTTGGCCCATCCTTAATCCTTTCATTGCGCCATTGCAATCCGCAAAGCCACACCAGCGCAGAAACGTATGGTTAATGTCAAACGTGGGAGATGCTGCTTTCGCCCTAGACCCTGCAAGTCATCTGGACAATCGTCCCCGAGCATGTGCATGTGTTGTGTGTGCAGTCTTTCCCATCCACGAACCCTAAACCCAACATGTTCGCCCAGGCCGATCAACAGCTGAGCCAGCCGAGAGGCATGATTAAAAGAGAGAGATGATAAAAATGAACAGATTCAAAAACACGAAAAAAACAAAACTGGCTTTCCCAAAACTCCGCGTCCGAATGCCTCCCGCAATCCCAGCACAATTAACAAATGCCCTCAACGCCAAACCAGCGCAAGGAAAGCACGCAAAATGAACATATGCTCCATGGTGAAACGTCCAAATGAACCAGAGTGGCGTAATTGTTTCGAATCAAACATGTGGTGCCTGCAATAGTCTAGAACAGAGACGTCCCTGTTCTGGAATGGCAAATGCGGATGCCAAACATCGTAAAAAAAAAATTCATGATCCCATAAAATAGGGTCGTGAGAGGTCGCGGATCTGGCGACCAAATATCGTCATCAAATCTCAGTACGTGAACGCTAGTATGCAATCATCGACCAAGTTCTATCCTCGGATCGCTGTGGCTGCATGAGCGTCACCCGCCCAAGGAAATCGATCCATCATGGCATGGAACGACGAGTCGCTGGGAGGGGTACCATCAAATGCAACGAAGGCAGGAGATGCCGACCGTGTGCCGGACCTCGGGGTGGACGAGTTGCTCCCCTCCTTTCGGGTGGGAACGTCCTTTGGTGCTACAGCAACTGGCGTGCTGTATGAGGTGGATCGAGATGCGGCGCCTGGGCTGCCCAGCTGAAGGGTGTGGTGTGTTGCGGGTCCGGCGTGGTGGTGTCCCATTGGTTTCGTGGCTGTCCGTCCCTGGTCTGCAGGGGTAACTTCTCGTCCAGTGTTCAGAGTGCCGTCCTCAAGAGTTGGGCTCGACTGCTTGGAACCAAACTATACCAAATAACTGTTAGTAATTGACTATCTACTGCTTGGCTTGGTACGATGTTGTGGGGCGATCCTGGCGAGCAAGATGGGAGATGGGAGGTCCTTTCAAGCCACGAGAATCGCCGCCGAGAGAGTTCAGTGCGGATAGGCGATCATCAGGGGTACGTACAAAGCAGTACTTGTTGACAAGCTCCTCATACGAGGCGCTAGGCAAGGTAGAGGCAGGAGAGGCAACATCAGGGGATGCTGTCTGTCGAGGAGCCGAGACGCGCGGAGCGACGGTGGATGGTGCAGCAGAGAGCTTGCTGCTGCTGCTGCGGACGTTGGGCTTCATGTACAAGCCATCCTTGTCCTTGGGAGTATCCCTGGCAGCCTTGACGGCGGCGAGGGATGCTCCAAAGTCGTAACGGTTGGCAAAGGCCTGGCCGCTAGGAGAGCCGACTCCCTTAGCAGGGTTGTCGCTGGCGGCGAGGTTGCTGTTGGACTTGGTCTTGAGGCGAAGGCCAGAGGTTCCGGATCCGGATTCGCCCAAGTACTCGTGAACGGGCTTCTCATAGCCGAACTTGGAGTCGTCGCCAAACTCACTGAAGCCAGCGGGCATCGACTTGGGCCGGGGCATGTTGGAAGGGTTGCGGCGGTTGCTCTTGGGGAGACCGTTCTGCCCGCGAGCACCCTGGAAGTTACCCTTGCCATTCTGGGGCAGGTACTTCTTGCGGAAGTCGACCTGGAAGTTGCGGGAGTTGTTGTTGTCCCAGTACTCTCGGCCGTTGACAGTGTATCGGATGCAGAAGAAGAGTGTCTTGGACTCCAGATTGGCCGTGTCCGACAACTTGATGGAAAAGTTGAAGCGGTCATGGCCCAGAGGGGTCTCACGGGGTCGGATCTCGTGGCTGTACTCAGCAGCGGTCTCGGAAGTGGTCTTCCAGTAGTCGAGGGTGAAGCGTATCACCACGTTCTTCTGGAAGGCCAGGTTGGCGACGGCGATGGAGCCCAGCAGGGACTTCTGGTCGCCAGAGAGCCATACCTTTTCGAGGCGGACTGCCTGGGCCCTGCGGGCAGGGCCCTCGTGGGGGAAGTTGGAGGTGAGAATCTCCCACTCAAAGGGAGGGGAACGCGAGGCAGAGTCAGTGGGGAACGGGTACTCTGTGTCACTGTCGTAGTTGTCAACGGGTGAGGAGCCAGCACTGACGGCGAGGGGGCGGTCGACTTGGAGGAAGTGGCGGACATGCTCCAAGTGAGAGTCAAAGTGGACAGCCTTTGAGAAGATGGGGGTTCCAGGCATGCTAGAAGGACGGCGGCGGGAGGGCGGCCTAAGAGCCGGCCTCACCAACTCACCCGACTTCTTGCGGACCATCTGGGGCTTCTTCCGGAGTTCGAGATCCGACTCCTCCTCCGAGCCCGTCAACGAGTTGTCGGCGGACTTGGTGACTGAAACATGGGGTTCGGTGGCCGAGCGCACATGGCTCACCTTGCGGCCGGGCTTGGCCAGGTCGCTGAGTGTGCCTGTGCTGAAGCTGAAGTGAACGCCCTGCCTGCGATCTTCCACCGGGCTCTCTACTAGCACACGCTCGGGCGACGCATTTCGCTGCTGCTGAATCTGGCTGGCGACATCCCTGAGCTTCTCCAGCTTTCGCCCCCGGATCTTCAGGGTGCCCTCGTCGTCGCTTCCAGACGAGGCTGAGTCGGGGGGAGAAATGATTGCGCCCATGGGCATTGTTCGGTCGTCGGTGACGGGTGGTGGCGATTGTCGCACGTTTGTTGGCACTGATGAAGACACGGCCAGTACCATGCTCTTCAAATCCTCCGATGTGCCCTGTGGTGTCAGCGGACCAACAGATCCATCACTGACAGTAGGGGGTGCTGAGGGTGTCCTGCGGTGCTTGAGTAGGTAGGAGGCGGATCGGGGGAGTGATGGCCGGTTGCCAGACTGGAGCGACGAGCGTCGACTCGCGTTTGGTGAGGAGGAGGCCGAGGAAGCTGGAGATCGATTTGATGGGGGTGTGTAAGGCATTCCCAATGGGTTATGAGTCTGAAGGGGAAGGGGGAAGTGGAGAAGAGAGTGGATGCGCTGGCAGAAGCTTATCCACGGGAGGAATGGGGTTGAGACGGTGAGATCAGAGAGACGTGGAGATGATGTCGTTGATCGCGTAATGCATATAGGTGTTTTTTTTTGGTGGGCTGCGCTATCGTGGAAGGCACTAGTCAGTATTGACAATCATGAGTAAGATAAGGATAAGACGGCGCAGAGCGTCGAATGAACCCCGTCACCAGGAGACTGGGCCGATTGAGGTGAGTCGGGATGGAGAGAAAGAGAGGGGGAAAAAAAAAGAACAGGAAGCGAGGTCGTATTTTAGAATTTTCGACGGCGGAAACCCCAACAATAAAAAAATAAAAAAGCTTGTCGTGGGACGGATGCTCCGAGCGCACTTACAAGAGATGTGGGGATTGCCAGGTCGGCCGCAAGCAGACAACTCGGGAATGCTTCTGGCAATATTCCAGCAACAGAAGCAGACCGTGGGAGTTGGAACGGATGCGGATGAATTGGCAAAAAGAAAGGAATTGACCGTGAGGGAGAACGGCCAAGGAGGGAGAGGCAATGCAATGCTGCTGAGGTCCGGGAAAGGGAAGCAAGAGAAACAAGCAAGCCGGGGATGCTGTTTATAGATGTGAAGTGGACGTCCGGGTGGGTTGGCGTCGCGGTGGTGCTGGAGAATGGGAATTAAGAGGGATGGGACGAGGGGCGATAAGGATAACGGGGCCTCGTGGGGACGTGGAGATGATATAGAGTCCAACGTCGATGGGAAGATGGTGGAGAAGCTGCTGATGGCCGAAACTCAGTCAGTTTCCGAAGCGAGAAGCTGGTGGTGCAGCTGAAGGCTGAGGGAGGCGAAACGAAGGTGTTGATAATGGGCGGGGGCAGGATGGTTTTGAGGGCTGGAACTGGAAGGCTCGGCCGGACAGGGCGGCATCGACTAACAGGACAAGGTTGAGAGCCGCGTAGGCGGAGGCGTGGGCATGGGCCGTCAGGGAGTCCGGGATGGGTGGGATGGAGGGTTTGGAGGGTTTGGTAGTTTGGTAGGGGTGGGATGGCTAAGGGCGCCCGGTGGAGCGATTGCGATAGTCGATGGTGTCTGGGGGGGGTGGGTGGTGGACGAACCAAGAGGACCGGGGCTTGCCTTTTTGGCGACGAAGGCAAACGCCCAAAAGAAGCCAGTTGCAGGTTGAGTGTGAGTGGTGAGTGCGAGCGTGGGATTCCGGTCTGGCCTGGCCCTGCGGGTTGCTCCCTTTTCGCTGCCGTACTGGGGGGACGGGGTGACGGCGACTGGGACTTGGGGACTGGGACTGGGACTGGGACTGGAAGCAGAGGAATAGGAAGAAGGGGGGCGTGTGCGTGTGTGCCGGACCGTGTTTGTATCTGAATCTGGGAGGGAGGTATCTTGTATATCGGACGGTGGTAATGGTGTTTATGTCTGTGTGTTGAGTTTGCGAGGTTGCGCCAGTGCTGGTGCAGGAAAGGACGCCGCCGTACAGTGCAGACGAGATCTCGGGCAGTGGCTCGAGAGCTTATGGGGAGCAGGGGGGGTTCCTTGGAGCGGGCGGGACCAGGGTCGGAGGTGAAGAAAAAAAAAATCAAAGCGAATGAGAGGGCGGCAGTCCGGGATTGGACGATTCCATACAAAAGAGTCAGAGTGAGTAATAAGAGGATGATGAGGGCGAGCAAAGAGGAAAAAGGAAAAAAAGAGAGGCTACGATGCTTAGTGCTCGCTACCACTGCCAAACGACGAGGAACAGGGCTGCAAATCTCGATGACACCAAGATAGGCAAACATGCATGGGACGGCGGCAACAGGGAAGAGACAAGGAAGTAGGTGAAAAACGAGGAAGCGGATGATCCAATTCAAGAGGGCAGAGCAGGTTTACAAAGCAAGGGCACGTTTCGCTGGTCGTCATGGTGAGCCGGGGCCAGCATGTCAGATCATTCAAGTGGTGTTTTTTTTTTTGCACTTCCTTCCTGGATCTTCACAAGCCAATGCTCTCCCTCGCACACACTGAGCCTGGTAGGCGTGGCGCTTGGTCTGAGCTCCGAGGAGCATTCTTCGTACATGCAGGAGCAGCAGCAGCAAGCAGCAGCATCGGCAACAGCAACATGGTAGGTATGGGATGGGATGGGTATGGTGGGCATAGCGGGCAGCGGAGTGGGCGGAGGACTAGGGCGTGGGTGGAGTCGGCGCGAGAGTGTGTGGTGCATGTAGATGTTGGGATGTGGCTTGGCGTGCGTTTTGGATGCGACAGGATTTTTTTTTTTACATGTCGTCTACCTTGCAGGGCCACGGTGTGAGCGATGGTTGAATATTATTGTTGGAGTCAAGCTCGGTGGGCCAAGTGCCCATCAATCCTCCCCCATCCCATCCGATGCCCCAACCCAGCTTAGGCTGTGCTCAAGAGGAGTCGTGCTCCGTAACTCTATAACCTACACGCACTGTACACTGTGTGCTTTTCCCCCCCTCCCCCCCAGCGTACCCCCAGTATGCCCCCCGTTGGTTCCGGACGCACCGATGCCACCACCGCCATCGCCAAAACTATCGCCGGTAGCAGGGCCGCGCCCAGTGCCGGCGCTGCAGCACAATTCCATCAGTGCACTCGGCCAGGCAGCGCAACAGAAAAAGGATGGGCATCGCGAGAAATGATGGCTGGTCTTTGATAGCTGTCTAGCTTGACAGATAGTCGACAGCTGCCGTGCTCATCAGTGCGCCCCCCGCGAAATTATTGTGATACTGCTGCATCCCTCCATGCCTCCAACCCATCCCTCCCTCCACCTCCATCCCCCATCCTCCTACACCGGCATGCTACCATCACCACTCAACCACAGGGCGAAAAAAGAAAAAATCTCTTCACCACCTTAGCTCGGTCCGACGAATGTTTGACCCCCAAAAAACAAGGGCGCCGCCAACAAAATGACCTCAATGCTGCAGGCCAGCAGCCACTAATTGGGTCTGGCAGTAATCTCTCGAAAGAGGTCGTTCTCTGTTCGCCGACTCCTCTGTTCGCCGAGTCCTCGAAATATCGGCATCATCGTTTCGTCCCCGGAGAGAAAGCCCCAATTGCCATGCACACGGCTGGGGAATTCCACCTTGGCGGAGTGCCGTATCAGACCCAGGCTGGCTTCAAACCTCCACCCGTCTAATTAACTGCCTGCTGCGCCAATGGCAGTATCAAGACCTGCAGCTTGCTTTATAATGCATGTCGTCTTTCCACCGTCAATGACGTAGTCGTCGTAGAAACCACGCGCCCATTCTTCGCAATGTCTCACCACCCGTCTTCTTCTCTCCCTCGTACCTGGGCTGAGGAGAGAAAGAGGTGAGGAGAGGGGGGGGGCACGGGGCACCTCATCCCCAGCATGTCGGTGCCGAGTTTGCTCAAGGCCAGTTCCCAATCGAGGCGCTAGCGATGTGCATCTTCACCGTTGTGTCCAGATGCGAATTCTTGGGAAAACTGTCTTGTCTCAGACGATTGTGTGGATTGTGGGCATGATCCGTCTCTGATCTCGAGTTTCTGGCTGGCTGTCTAACCCAAACCCAAACCCACATGCCCATCATCCCACGACTTGTCTTGCAATGCACCCCAGGTGGAGGAGACAAGGTAGAGGACAAGCTCCGTTCCTGGCAGAGAGAGAGTTTGTATGTGCAACATCCAAGACCAGTCCGTGTCTGTTGTTCTTCTTTGTTTCGTCCCCTGTCCGCCCTGGGTCTGGATCCTCTGCTTGTGCTTTTTTGGGACGGCGAACGAGTCGAATCGTCACTGTCTTGGAGTGACCCCCATGCCCCATCGTGCCCCATGCTCCACGCTCCTCGCCGAACCCAACCCCCCTGGCCCTGCGATCTCAACGCTCGTGGCCCAGCGTCTGACAGCGAGCGAACCACGGCGAGCCTCGTACTCCACGCCCCCTTCCCCCCTGGGGGCCCTCCCCCTGGATTGGCTGGCCTAGAGCCTAAGCTGGCGGGCGACGTCTTCCATGGCATTGGATCAGCGTCGGTGGGCGGCGACTCGCACTGGCCAAGCTGCCATGGGCTCAGGAGCTTGGCTTACTCGCTGAGCTGCGTCCTGAGCCCCGCCACACACGGACAGCGCCAAAGCCACAAGTACGAAGAGGCCTTCTGGACCTCGTCGACTGGCACGTCTGGCAAGTTGAAGACACCACATGCAAAATTGGTCTTGGATATACATGTACTGGCGCCGGCGTGTTTGGTTCCTTTTTCTTTTTCCCCACGGCAACGGCGGGAAAGCTCTCTATTTTGTTTGATCGTGAGCCACCACACATCCCATTGCATTGACTGCGGGGGACGCACGCGGGGCAGGAATGCTGTTGAGTTCGGCAGCTCCATCATCCGCAGCACACTCCGGAGCTCCGTCCTCTGTTTCTCCTCGGCAGACCTGCTCGCCTGCGGCCCCGAGCAGAGCGAGGCAAGTAGCAGCGGCGGTAGCAGCTCTACCTGAGTCTGAGCCCCCCAAGCTCAGGGCATTGTCCATGTCCCCATCTCCATAATATTGAGCCTCCCTGATGGGGCTGGGACCCGGAGGCGGCAAGCATCGGGGCGGATTACAGGACCAGATCAAATCATGGTCTCATCATCGATGCCCCTTACTAAGGCCTAGTCATGGTGGAGGTCCTTTGTTTAGTGGATGATTCCCGGCTTTTAGTGCCAGCGATGGAGCCTCTCAGCTGCAGGCGATGCGATGCCGGGCCCGGCTTGACGGTTTGCCATCTTTTTTTGTCTCGTCGAGCGAGATAAGAAGGATAAGACGGTGGCGGCGCATGGGCCATTCGAACCATTGTCTTCACCTGGCTCTCGGATCGACTGGCGATCACCACGCTGGCTGCAGGACACACATTTCTGGTCGTATTTTTGTCTCTCGACCGACGACTGACTGGTGCATTTAATTTTGTTCTATGTGATGTCTGTTTTATTGTTTTCCTCGCTTTGGTGCGTCCTTGCGGGACACCTGCCATTCCCCTTTGCGTCAACAACATCTTGGCAAAAAGATTGTGTCAGGCTAATCCCAGTGGGGCATTTTGAGATTTTTTTTTCCACCCTGTGTCTTATTCCGCCCTACGGGTTTTTTGGAGCTATGCCTCGCCGAGCTACCGAAAACGACAAGGTGCCTAAAAAAAACAAGGAACAGAGTTTTCAAGCGCTGAATCCCAGATTGGCTTTTTAAATTTTTTAATTTTTATTCCCTCTTTCTCGCCTGCGGACCGGAACTTGGAATGATTCCCGTGCAGTGGCGTCACTGATGGGAAAAATCCAAATTAGGTGTTCGCCTTGCTCGCCTGTTTTTCCTTGTCCCGGGTGGTGGTAGTGGTGGTGTTGTTGTTGGCGGACCCCCGCAAAGCCACCCAACAGCCATACGACACCAACAGCCACGCCTCGCAAAGATTAAACCAAAAAAACAATACCTGTACCGTGCGGTGCCTGCGACAATACTGTCTTCACCGTGTGTGTGTGTGTGTGTGTGTGGTGGTGGTGGTAGTGGTAGTGGCAGCGGGCAGTAGTGGGTGTACTCTGCCTGTGTTATGACTGTGAGTGTGCATGCGTGTGTGCTGTCTACATATGTGCGCTGATGCTGATGTTGCGTCGTGCTCGGTGCCAAGTACATTGATGCGTACCGCTGCGTTGCGGCAATGCAATGTACATGATCTGATGGAGGGATGCAGCAGGCAAGGGCATGGGTGTGAAGATGTGATGTGAGGAACCGACATGGCATGGGCATGCCTCCGGGAGCGACGTTCAAGGCTGCCCATCAAGGGAATTTTTGCCATCCCATCCTTACCTTCGCTGCTCATCCTCGTCCCTTTCTTTCATCACCATGGCCTCGTTTGCTCCTTGGCTCTGCAAACCCCCCCTTGTCCCCCTCCCTCCCTCGCCTCGCTACTCGCTGCTCGCTGCTCCCCTCGTTCCCCTCCTACATCTCCTACACTCACTCTCTGCTGCAATGCGGCAAACAGAGCACCGGCCAGATCAAGCTCCATGCGTGCTGATACGACCCATCGCAGCTGAAGCAGATCATTTTAGGTCGCGGTCGGCGTCCAAGCCCTGGCAAACTCGTCGGGGCCGCCACTCAACATGGTCCAATCGCCCTCCCCCCCTCCCTCCCATCCTCTCAACAATGACAGGACGGCCACCTATCCCTCAACGCCGAGAACTCATGTCAGGAACTTTCTTTGAGGCGTCTTCTACGTTGCCGCTCGCGTTTGGGTTTTGGCCGTGCGCCGCCCCGACATGTCCCATGCCATCCTCATCCTATCACCATGCCGTCACATCAGCCATTGCACCACCACCATCCCTTCTCGTTGCATCTGTCCATCCATCTCCGCGTCTGCCACACTGCATTGCCTTTTGGAACTGACTCGACCTCCGTGGAATCATCCGCTTATGGCGTATCAAATTTACATTCACATTGTTTCGCCAGAGGCCCCGAGGCAAGCCCACACTCCATCCAGAGCGGGAGGCCCCGAACCCGCGAGCCTACACCACACAGTTCGTTTGATCTGGGTTGCCCTTCTCGCCTCTAGCGCCGCCCGGGCCACCCTTGTCGTATGATGGGGGGGGCGTCCCGTCTGTGTGCTAATACTGGACTCGGCCGGCGTTGACTTCCCTCCATTCGCACCGCACCGCAACGCATGTATGTTGTGAATGTGCATCCGGACGGGATTCCAGCATGATGCGAGCAAGGGGCACGATGCGTGGGGACGATGCAATCAATCGCAAGGGGACGGAACGACGCTCGGCTCGGGAGGGGAATCCCCATCACGATTGATTGATTAGGTCTCCGGCATTGGCTTGGCGGAAACCAGCGGATCGGTATCTACAATCAGTCCGGACGACCTCCTCGGAGGTTGAGTTGGATATCCCCTCCATCATTGGCCTGGTCCGATGTCGTCGTTCGCGTCAACTCAATCAATGACACAATGACGAGCGATATGAGATAACACGGTGCCTCCTCGAACTAGCAGCCCACTGTCTTATCAGAGCCGCGCGCACAAGCCTCACAAGCCATGCCCCGCGTATCTGCTGTCTCAGCGCGGACGGAGTGTTTTGCACGCCACAGAGCCCGCCTTGCAGGAGACACAAGGCGCCTGCAGGCAAAACGGCCTCGCTCGCGGCCCTGCCATTGGCCGCAGCTTACAGTGTCGCGGCCCACACTCACCATCCATTCCCCTTCCCCCCTGTGAGGCTTTGCCTTTCGCTAAGCCAGTACCCATGCCTCTGACAGGGAACAGGGGATCGGGGGTTAGACTAGGGAGCCAGGGACAGGGGTGAGGCAATCCGTACACCGAGATTGATCAAATCATGGCACATCTTACATGCTTCTGCGACTCGCTTCCAAGCATGGTCCAGACTCCAAGGCATTGAAGCTTTGGGGCCATACCGGTCATCCACGACGTCGTGTTGCGTTGCTCTCCGTCCCCTCTGATGGGCAGAGCCAAAAACGCCCTCAGCCAACCGTCTCGAGATTGCCGTCCTTCAAGGCGATCAAGCACAAAACGGGAGCGGTGTGCTGCGACCCCAAAATGGCGCCTCAGTCTCCTATCAACGGCCACCAATCTCGCCACTGGTGTTTGGAGGTGGTGGTATCGCGTTGCACCATTAGTAAATGCGCCAAATACCCGCCGGTCGCGGCGCGAATCTGATCATGTTGGTTCCTCCGTGAGGGACATTCGCTGCCGTCTGCTTCCAACAGGTCTCCCGGCATTCGCCTGGGTGTGTGGTGCTTGCAGGCCCATCTAACCATCCAGAGGCTCGCGACTCATGGTCTGATAACTCTGATCTGATGTACATGGGAGGATCCGCAATTCGATTCAGTTCTCCGGCCGAAACCCACGATAAGATGGATCGATCCTTAATTATTGTTAGTCAAATGAGACCCAGCGTGAGCCATTCGATGTTCGATTCACACAATTGATGCCCAGGGGATCAGCGCAAGAGACCTGGGCTGGTTGCACCTCCAATGCCACGACCCTGATCGTCACCCCGGATTGGCAGTGGCCACGACGCTCACAGCACTTTTCCCTGATCTCCTGCGTCGAGAATCCGGGATGCGCCCATCCATTCCGTGCCTCGACCTCATGATGCTCTGTGGGGATTGCCTCTTCTGACAGTCGAGTCGCAACCGACATTGCCCATTCAGACCCTTCATACATACAGCCATGACACAATACTCGGGCTTCGTGGTGGTGGAGGTTGGACCCCGGATCAAGACTGCGCAATCTTGGTCCAGATCGAGGAGGCAGGCCGTTCGTTGACCGGTTCACGTCTATCGGGACACACCCTCCAGGCCCTCTCCATCCAGTCTTGGCCCTCTACACCGAGTCGAATGCAGCTCGCGGAGATGTAATTGCTACAGTATGTACATGGCTGGCTATACCCACCACCGGCAACCCAGTGCATACGCACTGGTTTACCAGTCACTTCCCAGCCCCTGCCCTGCCACCCCTAGGCGAGCTAGCCCTCCAGAAAGCGCCTGCAACGCTGCGCAGACGCGAGTGCAAGGCAGGTAAGTAACTGCAAGTGCCATTGCCAGCGTCTGCGGCCGACGGACACTTTCTTGCTCCTCAGGAGCATATGCGGTCGACGACGCTTCGCTCGCCATTTGCTCTAGTGTCTCGGCTGGCCAGAAGGAAAGCGGGGGTGGACCGGCAGATAGAGAACCCCACGACTCGCCGTCGATCCTCCCCCACATGGTGCTGTCTATCAGGACATGCCGACTCCTGTGCTCCCCAAAGTTTGGATATCGAAAAAGCCAACACGGGCTTCTAGAGCTTCAGAGCTTCAGAGTTTGGCATCAGATAGACACGTCTGTTACTCGTTTGGATGTAGGAGCCTCACTCAGACTTTCCGGATATTCCGCCCCGTCCGGTGCCTAGTGGGGTGACGTGACAGCCAACCACCGGAAGAGGATGATGAAGATGACAGCCACGGCGACGCGGTCGACCTGCATGTCACCCTATCTCTGGCACGTCTTCTCGCCTGGCATCTCTGCCTCACCCAGCATCCCTTGTGTATACCCCACCTGGTTACCCCTCAATGGCCAATGCAACACGGGCGTCGTTGCTTGTCATTTCTCCTCAGCAGCTCGACAGCCACGTCCCATTCTAGGACGGTGCTAAAACCTCCCCACACACTTCCGACCTAGAAGTCTACCGCCGCCGCCCGTCGAGACGCCGCTTTGATGGGCTCTTTTTCCCCCCTGTCTCGGCCGACATAAATGCCACAGCCGCAACGGGGCTTTGGTGCATGATTCGCGGGGTCGAGAGCAAGGGGGAGGAGGGGGGGAGGGAAAGGCAAGGGGCCACTGTGTAGGAACTATAGCACTCGCTGGCACCCACAGATGCAACACGAGATGGGGATGACAGAAACGTCAAAAGTCGAGCAAAGGGCAAAAGTCATCCAACCAACCTACCTGTATGTAGGTTGGTACACCGGTGAGAAAGGCTCACTCACTCACGGCGTTTGCTCAACACCCCCCTCCACAAAACGAACGCACGCACGGTCAGATCGCCAGGGTCCCACCTCGAAAGTGCAAGCTCTCTTCCTGCGTATGAAAAGAGTCCGTCTCAAAGCCTCCTTTGGCGTGCCGCCTTTTCTTCTGCTGGACGCCGGGGCAAAAGCTGGCCCGTGGCTTTTTGCACGTTCCCTCTTCCCCGACTTCCAAGAGCAAGCTACCCCATCCCATGCGGGCACAGGAATGCGGAGCAAGGACGCGAGGGCGCGCCCCCTCTTCCCCCTGTCTGGCGTATGTACGACAAGTGCGAGGCTACGATGGTAACGTTTGGGTGCTGCAGAAATGGGTGCCTGGCGGCGGGCTGCGACTGGCCCAATATCCCCGCCGATCGCCAGTCTCCCAGGCCCCTGTGCAGCCGGTCAAGATAAGGGACGGGATGGTGGCATTGTGTCTATCCGTATGGCGACAGCTGCATGCTTCTGAAGCCATCTCACTTCCTCCATCGGGTATCCCAGAGTGCCCTAGATGCGGGGGATGCAGGCTCGTGTTTCCTAGAACGACAGCGCCCACTCGGTCGGGATGGTAGCCGAGTCCGGGGGTGTCGAATGGGGGAGCATGGTTGCTTTTTCCATTCAGGAACGGCCCTGCAGCAAACTTGCTTTTTCCTGAGTCCCCCTCACTGTTTGGACCTGCAGTCTCGCCTGTCGTGTCTGTCCCAATTTGTCTCATCTGACGATGCTGATGCCGACATGACGTACGGACTTTGTGTGCTTGCGCGACAGGGAACAGCAGAGTTGGGGAAATGGGCTAGACAGGGGCCTTGCTGCGCACGGCCTCGGCTTGGCTGCTTGTCTGTTTTGGTCCGGCCTCTAGGGCTGTCTTGAAAGATGCCAAGTTCCATTCCCGACCTCCGTCGCTGCCCACCGTCAGTCAGCCCCCAATTCGACGGCGGGCTATTTGCAGTGCTGTATGGCTGCTGCATGTCACCTAGTGTCCTAAGAAAAGTCGTCTCATCGCTGCGGGGGGGGGAGGGAGGCTGATCTAGCAGGACACCGTCGCCGCGACCTTGAGTCCCCCGGGCTCCATCTACGCAGTCCTAGCGCTGCCGGTTTCGAGGCCGGCGCAAGCACCAAGGGAGCCCCAGTTTGATAAGTTGACGGATCGAAAACGTCCAATACCGTGTTGCCAATGTTTCTTGGGCCATCTCTATCTGCATCCTTACGTAAAGGTCCTTCCTTGCTCTCTGTGGACGGAAGCGACGCAGGATAGACGCGACTGTGTCACTGTCGTATCAGCTCCGTCTCATTGCTTGCTGGCCTGTCGCTGCGGCTGCGGTTGCTGCTACATTATTTCATATTAAACACCCGACGATATATTAATTCTTCTCCGCACGGCAAAACGTCCACCCCGGATCTAAGCCCGCACGCCCCGGCAGCTAGGCAGAGTCCCGGCGCACGGCGCAGCGCAACGCAGCAGTGTCGTTGTGCACTTCGGGCACGGCCTACTTCACCGCCTTGAGATAGATGTCCTTTCGTTCTATGTGAGGGCTACGCGGGGAGGGGGGATAGTTGCGGTCATGTTGGCCCTCGTGGTTGCATTCCGAGCCCATTATTCCCCTCTCGTGCCGTCGACAACGACGCCTCGGGCCATGGATGTAGTTTAGATCCATTCCCTGCATGCAAGTAATGTATGTCGCGCTTCTTCGAGAGTCAGAATGACTCCCTCTCGTGGCAGGCATTCTATGCACTGATGCACTGACCGGTTCCCCCAAGAAGGACCAGTCTGAGTTCAGATCCGGGGTATCCGTCGGCGTGGGAGGCTCATGCATCTAGATATGTCATCTTGACCCCCATGAGACGGAAACTCGCAGCATGCACCGCGTAATCATGGGGCAGGTGACCTATTCTGTCGGAGTTGAAGACTCCGACTAACGTTCGTGTTGCCTGCCCTCTCCGTCTCGGACGGAGGTCGAAAGCACCCAAGCGTTGCGTTATCGAGACCGAACGCCAGCGCATTGATCCGGACAGCGGTCACGCGCCCGTATTACCCCCACGCATCAGCATGGGGTGTCCAAGACGGCAAAGCATCGTATGGGTTTCATTTTCCCCATGGCCGGCATCAGGTGACTGACTATTCATCGGTTTCCTACTGTCCAGCGCCTCACCGATATACCACATTGAGAGTTGCGGCGTGGGGAATATGAGTTGTCACAACGGTTTTGGTGTCCCCTTCGAGATTACGGTACAGCATAGGCCGTCGTTCGAGAAGTTGCGCAACTGAGGCTATCACCAGCTTCAACCCCTTCCTCGGACCTCGGGCTCTGACATATGAGAGAAAGAGTCCTGCTGCTCCTGCTGCAGCAAAGTCATGTGCACTGAGGCCTTTCTTTCTTCTTGAGCGGTTTTCATTCCACACCGGGTTGCAAGATGTCGAGTCCTCACTCGCTGGACTGCTCTCCGGTCAAAAGACGGTCAGGCTTCGTTATCGCGATGCGTCTCACGCGCAACTCGCAAGTGCGATAGTTTCGGAACTCGTCGGGTCAAGCTCTAACTCCGAGCGCTCTAGTGTCGCGGCAGAGGCTATGCAATTGAGGAGTAAAGGGTTCGAGAGAGCCAGACGATTTCCGGCCCTAGGCGGGATGTTACCGTCTGGGGAAATAAACATGCGATTTGGAATATACAGGCATGATGGCGAAAATAGTCCTGTTCCATACCCCTCCAGATGAGCCATCATTTTGCATGCAATCTGAGGCTATACCGAAGGGGCGCCGCCGCCGCCGCCTCCGCCGCCCTCAAGGCAGCAACACCATATACTTGCATTGCCGTCCATGTCGGAGGAGGACCAGCAGCCAGTGGGCCTGCACATGCATGCTTATGGCGCAAGCCATTGGCCCCTCGGTCAGCGAGGATTGCAGGCATTGGTTGCAAGGTTCAAGGGCCTGTTACACAGCATATGCATGCCCGTCCTCTTTCGCCATGGTTCCCAAGGAGGGCGAGTCACCGGTCGCGTTACACAACATTCGCAACTGGAAATTAAAATACTGAATGGGCTGTTGCGTGCCTATTTTCAGGCCCTTTGGTGTCCTCGTTGGGAGGCCAGCCTGCGTACGCCCTGCGCTGTCCAGGTCCAGTTCGTCAATCCAGTTACCTTATTCCCTCAATGCCCAACAGTGGCGAAAAAACGCACCCAACAAAAAAAAGGGCAGATCCAAACCCATGCCCTCTCCACGCATCTTTAGACTTATATGGAAGCCAAACTTCCCAAAAGACTCTTGTTCGCATGAGGCTTGCATCAGGCCCCAGAGCACCTAGGCGCCGATGGCTCGCATGAACTGCAGGCAGAGGAAATCATTGCATCCGGAGAAGCTTTCCCTCTCGTGTCGACTCCCACCCTCAGGACTCGGGTAACCCAGCGCGTAGCAAGCTTGGGGCGCAACCGGAGAGGTAGGGGGGCATTCGGGTGGTTGTATCGCGTCGTGTGCATGCATAACACTTTTGGGGTCCAGCTGGCAGGGTTGGAATGCGACACTCCACAGCGATGAGCGCGGCCGAACCCTTTCGGTCCTCGTTTGGAGGGTATTATCATTACCTATGCGAACTAGGCCCTGCATGTCTCTCTTATTGCGGTGCCCAAAAATGGGAGTGTGGATGTATTGTGGCAAGTCTAAGACAAAAGACGTTTGTGGACCACAGCAGTTAACCAGGTAAGTGGCGTGGGCGTTGCACGCCACCATATGCACCCGTATGCATGTCTTGAGTGCAAAATTGCAACCGGATGTGACGCGGCATGTGACATTGAGGGTCGAGCCCGAATGCTCTTGACCACAACGGATTGCCACGGCCACCGATATGGAGAAGGCTTGATCAAAGGTGGGTTGCCAGAGATGCCACCGGCAACAGTAGAAATCGTGTGGCGGAGTCGACAAAGGCCAGGCTCGGGAACATGTCATGAAAATTCTTCTCGACATTGGCTGCCGAGTGCGTGTGCTTTTGTGCTCGGCGGCCGCAATTGCCATATCTGTGATTGCTTGCATCAGCCAGCCAGGAATTAGCCCAAGCCCATGTAGGTCTCAGAAAGCACGACGAAGCGATATCGGTCAGGAAATGTGAAGGAATGGATCGAATTGCGACGGCAAGCCGGTCCCGGATGTTTCCCCTGCCCAAAAGCGATTGTGAATTGATGATGTGCCATTGAACGATAAGGCTAGAGTTCATAATGTCCTTGTAGGAATTATGCAAGTTTGATACATCTAAATCCGCGACAAGGCAGTCCCGGGTAGTTGAAGTGTTGTCATTTTTAAGCAATGCGCACAGTTCATCTCAACTTAGACATGAATCAGGTCGAGTTTGACAAATTTAAAACAATTACTCGCAAAGTTGACAGCATTGAAATATTTTTCTCTCAGTACGTGGATGCCTCGGTGTTTTAATAAAATCGTGACAGCGGTGTTATCGCGCAGTTCAGTACACGATGCTTCATTCCTTCGACACACAACATTCCGTTGAGTGACCAACACAATTGCCCATGCAATATGGTACAATGGATGGTAGGAAACATAAAAGATCGGCTGCGTTTTATAAAGATAAACTAAACGTTATGTTCCAGCCTGAGCACGATTGAAAAGAAGTTTGTTTCCATGTGTCGCGTGACCGTCAACTCAATACGTAAACTCGATAGATGGTATAGGGTAAGTGGAATACCAAAGAAAAAATGAGGGTAAACTTTTCGCGATCGCATTTACCTCAACACTAATAAACTCAATGAGAACAGAATTCATAATTAAACCTTGAATACTGTGGATTTTGATGGCTATTCTCGGTCTTAATTACTTTTACACTCATGCTTAACCGCCGCGTTGAAGTTTCGTCGTACGGTACGACTCGACTTCACACGACTCGACATCATACGACATCCATCCTCACGCAGGTAGCAAAATATCCAAGACGAATCTTTTTTTAGCAGTTTGCGTGACAAGTAGGTAGGTGGCATCTCAATCAACCATTCAATCGATCCTTCAAGTGCCTCATAATCAAAGAAGAAAATAAAATTAGATGAATAAATAAAGAAATAAATGATCGTCCGGCATGCGCGGACAACCGAGGAGGGGTCAATTAGGATCGGCGAAGATTGCTGGCGTGAGTCTAGACAGGTTTTTTCTTTTTTTCGTGCAAAAGTTTCGTCCGAACGGCAGCGGCGATGCGGGAATCCCTTCCAAACGCGAAAGAAACGATGGATTGGCAGTGTGGCTCAGATTTCTTCGTATGGTCGCACTCTGTCGTCGCAGTTTCAGGTTTGGGGCGCGCGCGTAACTGTGGTGGACCAACTCCGTCTTAGAATGTGCAACACCATCTTTTCCCTCATCGTCATCATCCATCACTCGGAAAGAAACAAAAACAAATGTGCAATGCAGCAATTCAACCGCTTCGCCACAGAACCGACGTCAGCTTACATGGGGCGGCTTTCCTCCGTCTGGACGCTATTCGCCTTGCTCATGACGCCTCGGCAGTCGCCTTCGCATATGCACAACTCGGATATGGTTACTTCGGTCTGACCGGGTGTCGTCGATGATTCGGTAGCGGGCATGGGAAGTTGGTCGTCGACGAATCGGTTCTCAGCTCAGATAATTGCAGCCACAATAACAAAACCCAAAAAAAATTGCTGTGGCCATCTGACCTGTCACAAAAGTGGTGGTGTAAGCGACCATGCGCTGTCACGGTAAATGGAGAGGCGGGCGGGGGAGGGTGGGAGCGCGTTGGTCAGATCTCTAACAGTCTCTTTTTTTAACTGAGCAATCAAAAAGTAATATACCGATCTGCTAAGAAGAAGCCTTGGAATTTTCGATATTAAGGGTATCAAGCATTGCACGACATAATCCGCGAAGATTGACGTGTCTCTGAAACAAAACGCACAAGTACAAGATAGGCAGCCACCGAAAAGCAAAGCAATATACACACGGCTGCTGGGCTCGGCCGGCCGGCTCCTTTGTTGTTTTCTTACTCGTCGTGGGTAGGGGGTCCGACGTAGTTCTTGCGGCCCCAGACCCAGTACCAGATGCCGGAGACGGCGGCGGCAAACACAAACACGACGGGGGCATAGTTGACGGTGGCGGCTGTGGCGGGCACAATGGAAGGCATGCAGAAGAGAGGCGTGACGAGCAACGACCAGGCTAAAAAGTAAGCAAAAACAGTCTCGCAAAGAATCGGAAATGAAGTACGCACCAATTGCGACCACGTTGAGGACGGTGCCCAGGGAGCCCAGGTAGAACTGGCCCTGCTTGATCTGCTTGCGGCCGGTGAACAGGCTGATGGCGATGGGGGTCGCGTAGGCGATGGTCAGGGTGATGACACCGACACCAGAGAAGGCGTTGAAGGCGGTGGTGTTGCCGAAGTAGATGAGGCCGAGGGCGAGCTGGATGACCATGCTGAGCATCATGGCGTTCAGGGGCACGTCGAGCTTGCGGTTGACCTTCATCCACATGCTGGCTCCGGGGACGGCGCCGTCACGGGCGAAGGCGAAGACGCATCGGGAGGTGGCGGTCGTGCAGCCGACGCCGCAGATAATGGCGAGGACCATGAGGGGAACGAGGAGGCCGAAGGCGCCGCCGGAAGATCCAACGGCGGACTTGAGGATGATGGGCACGGGCTGGGCGGAGAGGATGAGCGTCTGGATGTCGGGGAGGACGAAGACGATGGGGATCAGGAAGAGGAGACCGGCAAAGGTGTTGATGAAGACGGTGGCGACCATGGCCTTGGGGACCTGGGTAGCGGGCTTCTGGACTTCCTCACACATGCTATTATATACTGTTAGAACCGCGCTCAAAAGCAGCACACACAACACCGCTCAGCTACTACTCACGAGATGATCATTCCGGTGGAAGAGGTGGCGTATCCTGCGTGCAAAAGACCAACGCAGAAAGACCATCCGTCGGGCCATCCAGAAGAGGTCTCAAAGTGGGTGAAGACGTATTTGGCGCTGTGGCGGCCTTCCTTGGCCATGACAAGGATACAGATGGTGATGGCAATGACACCAGCAAAAGTCCAGAAAATGGCAGCAGTCTTAGAAACGAGGGTTAGCACTGGGCAAAGTTCACGGGGAGAAAGACCAAGCGGCTCACGTCAAGGATGGGGAGCCATTTATTGCCAAAGGCAGAGACGGCGTTGCACAGCAGAGTGATTCCGAGGAAGATGAGGTAGACCTGGTAGGTCTTGCCCTCGAGGACGCCAACGCCGGGCTCCTTTTCAAACACGTTGACACAGCCGACGATGAAGAGAGTGGTACCGAAATTCACGGAGAGGGTAATCGAGATGTTGCCAACAAGATACATCCAGCCGCAAATCCAGCCAGCAAGTCGCCGCCAACGAGGGGGAGCCAGCATGAACGCTTGGTAGTAGACACCTAAAAGTCGCGATCAATCACATATTCACAGCAAAAAAGAAGAAAAGGTATTTTTTTTCGTAAAATCCGGACCGGGAAAGAGAGAGAGAGCCCATTTCTTTTTTGCAACAAAGAACAAGGGCAACGTGAGAGGGGGAACAATTGTAGTACCTCCGGCAGTGGGATAGACGCTGGTGATTTCACCGAGAGACGCAGCAACACAGACGATAATCATGGAGACGGCAACCCAGCCCCAGATGATGTTGACGGGGCCACCGCCGACCAGCGGGTAGTAAAGGGTGGTTGCCAGACCGTAGGGGATGGAGGCCAGGACGAAGGACATGAAGGCGACCTGGAGGGTCGATCGGTTGCGGGCAAGCTCGGGCGTGTATCCCAAGTTCTCGAGCATCTGATCGGCGGAGTCGGGGCCGCTGGAGCCCGGGTGGCTCTCGGTCATCTTGTAGTCAACATTGCTGTTGCTGCCGGAGTCGGCCTTGTAATCGGGAGGCGACATGATGGCGGACTGGTGAACCGGGTGTTAGAGAGACGGTAGTTCAATTAAGCCAGTTTCGAGTGTCGTGCGCGCGGTGGCGGCGGGGGGGAGAACGGAGGGAGGAGACAAAATGAAAGCCCCGTACTATACGGGAGGGGGAGAGAGGGAGAGGAGGGAATAGCAAAAAGAAAAGAAAGAAGAATGTTTAAGAAGAAAGGTTCGAGAAAAAGTCCAAAAGAGGGAGAGGGGTGGTGGTGACGGGGGTTTAGTATGAAAAAAAAGAGTCGAGTCGAGTTGCGCAAGACACCCAACAAGAGACACCGAGGAGCCGATCGACCAGGAAGGGAAGTGTGGGAGGATTAACGGTTAAAGTATCGACGGGGGGTGGACAATTGCGGAAAAAAAGAAAAGAAGGGAACAAGCTTCACCTGCAGAAACAAGGGGGGGGTCAGTCAATCACACGTGGCGAGCCAACGGCAGAGGAACATTCGTCTCAGGGAATGATTTTCCCTTGGTTCCCTTGTTTTGGATGTTGATTGATGTTGCTGGGTTGGGTCTCCTGCGAGGATGACAGGCTGGGGGGCGTGAGGAGATAAATAACCAGGAGGGAGAAAAAAAAACAGAGCAGGTATCTGTCTGTCTGTCTCTCTGTTACTCTGGGCCCCAGGCAAGCGATGACGCCGGACAAATATCTAGGACCATGCAACAGAGGCGTGGGACGACGCGAAAGCCTATTCGGGGAACATGAGGGCCAATGCTGACTAGCGTCGTGGGGCATGTAGAGCTGTGTGGAGTGAGAGGGTTGAGGCTTTAAGGCTGGGTTGCGCCTGTGCAGCATCAGCTCTGTTTTTTTTTTTTTTTCAGCAGCAGCAGATTGTCTCTGCAAACCAGAGAGAGCAATCAATCAAGCAGAGGGTGTGAGACATGCGTCGTAACAAGGCCCGCACTACGTCATGGCCCTAAAACACGGGATTGGCGGCGTTTAAACCGACGGGCAGCACGGGGAAGAGAGTCGACGCAGCCAAGCGGACAGGCCGATCGGGGCAGCTAGCTGAATGCGGAAGGAGATTAATACCGCGGCGTCCCTAGGTGGCAAGGCCCGGGTCTCGAGAGGAAACGGCAGCGGTTCCTCTCGAGTGGGCTGCCAGAGGAGCGCGGTTGGCGAGTAGCAGGCCGGGGATTCGGAGGTGGGACTGGGGAGGAGGGAGGGGGACTGGGATGACTGTCGTTGTTGATTGAAAGAGGGGCGCGCGTTGTGTGCGCCTCCAAGCTAGCATTATGGAGCACATTTTCTCGCCGCCGAGTTTTTGGAACGGCTCTTTCATGGGACACACGGGCCCCGAGGGGGGGCGAGCATGTAGGAGGAGTTACATAGCATGAGGAGGGGAACAAGGGGATTGAGGGAGGAGGGGCGAGATATCGGAAGACGGAGAGGAGGGGACGGGGGAGGGGGAGGGAAAGAGAGGGGCGAGGGATGGGGGAGATGGGGGAAGATGGAGTCGCTGGAGTCGGCTGGAGGCAGATAACCAGATAGCCAGCACGGGGGAGGGGGTGACAGCGACCAGGACGACGACAAGCGAGGCCTCTATCATGATAGTGGCCTGGTCTGCCATATCTGGTCATATCTGGTTCACGCTCGATTGAGGCAAGACACCCCGGGCTGCCTCCTTCAGTCAAGCTGCTGCTGCTGCTGCCCACGGAGACCACGGAGAAGACGGAGGGACAGCCGTGGTGGTCCTGTCAGGCCCGAGTTAATCCAATCCCAAGTCCAGTCCAGTCCAGTCCAATCCATCCAAGTCAACCCAAGGCAACCCAAGTCAGGTCAAGCCAGGTCCAAGTCAGGCCATCGAATTACGCTGCTGTTGGTTGGACACGCACCGCAAGCCCATGGGGTTATGGCTTCCCAGGCATGACATCCGAATGGTCACCGGAAGACAGGTAGCCATTACATTTAATCTACACCCCGGCCTGGCTTCGGTCTGCATCGAGGCAAAGTGCGCTATCGCGTCGCATCGAGTCGCGTGCCTCGCTGCTTTGGGCCATTCTTGGCATAAACATGCAAGTCGAGATTTGATACAACGGGCTAGCCACGATTTCGGGGTCCGGGGGTATACAACAGTGGTACAGAGTAGCAGGTGGTAATTAATAGTGCCAATTTTGTAAGTGCAAGCATGTGAGATTTTTTTTATCGTTGTTGGTTCTAAGCTTAGATATGCGCTGCGCTGTATCAAAATCCAATATCCTAAACAAGAGATGCATACACCCATGCCAAATGCGAACCATGCAAAAATGGCCAGTCTAGACCGCGTCAGACAACCCAGAGGGCTGCCATGACGAGTTCCCGACTTTTTGATGCCAGACAACCTGCCGCGCCGCGCCGTGCCGTTGCGCCCCCCCTTTTATTTTCTCTATCACTTTGAGCTGCAGTAGAAAGCCGGGAAAGCTGGGGCTGCTTGCTTGCATGCTGCTCTCTCTCCCCTTGTTTTAACCTCGACCGCCGTTGTAGTCGGCGCCGCCGCTTTTACGCAGCAGCTTGACCACGTCGTCGAGGTCCAGCTCCGACCTGTCACCGGTGGTGAGGGCGCGGTGGTGGTTGCTGAGGGCCTTCTTGACGTCGCCGCTCTCGATGCTGACGCGGGCCTTGCGCATCACCTTTGTGTTCTCGCCGATCCAGACGATGAGGACGAACTTGACGCGGGTGCTCTCCTTGTCATTGGCGTACTCGACGCGCACGTATCCGTACTGGACCTGGGCGTCGTCGAGGTGCTGCTTTAGCTCGTCGAGACCTCCCGTTCCCTGCTGCGTGAGCTCCAGCTTGTTCCCCGTGGCCGCATGCGAGACGAGGAACCAGTTGGTCTCATCCTTGTCCGACTGGACCGCCTCGTAGACGGCCGCCACCTCGGGAGCGTTCAAGCCAGACATTGGTGCGACCGGGTTCTTTGTTTTGCAGCGGCGAGATATTGCTTGGGAGGAGGAGGGGGGGGTGCTCGGCAATAGGGGAGGGGGAGGGGGGGGGGAGGTAAGGGCGGCGGGCGAGAAAGGGAGATGTGGCCGTCGTGATGGCAAACGACGGATCGAGAGACGGCGGAGAAGCTGTGGGCTACACGTGGCCCGTGGAAAAAAGAAAAGAAAAAAACTGGATATTGTTTGTCCTGTAACGGAGCAGGATGCGACAGAGAGAGGGAGGAGGATGTGCTGCTGCTGTGCGTTGGTGGATTGCAGGTGCCGTAGTTCGGGGGGACGATCGATCGGGGTCGTCCCGGGTTCAGACACACGCGCGTAACAGGTAATAGTTTAGTTTAGGTACGGTGCACACAGTCAGACGCGTGCAGTCGGGAGCGAGGTTTGGCTACCCGGGTCGAGAACTGGCGGCGGAGGCGGCGTGGGCGGAGGCGGACGGCAATTACGGGGCTGCGTGTCCTTTGGGCTCTGGCCTGTCTGCTGTTGGACGGCTGCTTGGCTGCTTGGCTGGCTGCTTGGCTGCACCTCCTGCACAGTGGTCTGTGGATTTTGGCACAGCAGTTAGTGGTCGGTTGGTGGTTGTGGTGACCAAGGGGAAGCATCCCATCCTCGACAAAGAGGGGCGGAGGCCAATTTGCGGCGGGTCTTTTGCTGCTCTTGGGATGGTCTTGGTGGCCGCCGAGTGAATAAAACGCCTCCTTTTTCAGCTGGGCCCCCCCAGTCAGCCCCCGTCAGACAGCTACGAGCCTCCTCACTGGCCGCCGTGTAAATTATCCTCCCCACCCGGGCTCGTCCGTCCAATACTGACAGCAACGGAGGGCAATCGTATAGTAATAAGCTACCGTAATGACGCCCGGCTAGGCCTGTTTGGGCCGGTCCGTACCTTTCCGGGAGCCCAACCATGTCGACCTGTCCTCTACCGAGCTGTGGAGACGTGCTGCTGGCTGGGCCTGGTTGCCATGCTGATGCTGCTGCTGCTGNNCTGCTGATGCTGCTGCTGCTGATGCTCCATTTCTTTCTCATCACCCAGGCATTCCCGCTCGGTTACAGTAGGGGCCCCGTTGGCTCGTTGGCTTGGTGGCCCGTTTCTCTCGGCGCAGAGACCGTAACGAACCGTCGGATGTCTTGCGTTGTTGGCGGTGGGCGGGTCTGCATTGCATCGATGCCACTGGATGCTGGAAGGTCGTTGCAATCCCTGGCCCTCCTCCCCGGTGGAGAAGGAAAAAGAACAATTCCCAGTCTTCCATGCTGGCGGTGGTGGCTGCTGGTGGCTCCGCTCCACCCTGCAGCACCCCGGCAAGTGAACCCTGGGTTTCATAAACCACCTCTGCAAGATCGCAGCCGCTATGATTGGCTCCAGACTTTGATATCGCGTAATTGTCACTGACTCGGGTGGGTTGTAACATTTACAACCCCATGCCATGATCCGCTCCACGACGGCTTCATCCATCTTCTTGGCAACAATATGACGACACTGGGGGACCACAGGGCTCCATCTATCCACCTCCGCGCCCCCAGCCTGTCCCCAAATTATCTTCTTCGGTTTACTCTTTGGGGACGAGAAAGAGAAAAAAAAACGTTCGTATAACAGAGAAGACGACGGGGCCTGTCTGTTTCTTACGGGCATGGGGGCATCCATCCCGTCATTTTCGCTGCGCAGCCCTACCATCACCTGATGGAAGCTTTGGGGCCCAAGAGTGGCTCTGGCTCTCTTCTTTTTTTTTTTTTCTCTCTCATTCCACTTGTCAGGCACAATCGTACAATTAATCGGGAAGGAAAAAAGAGACAGAGCGCCAAAGGAGAAACAAACGGAGCCATCCTGATCCCTGCGATGGAAGGATCCGATTCCCGTCTTCTGCCCGACAACAACCCCATGGCGCAGCTTGTCCGCGTCACATTATGTTGACTGGGGGCCATTGATATATCAAGTGGAGAACCATATTTTTCCAAGCCCACTCCGGCTCAGCATGCAAGCAGGTCAGCGTTTCACTTGAGGGCGCGACAACTGCGCACACCTTGGCGCACCTTGACAACGCGCTATGCGAGTGTGCGGTGGTGGTGGTGGCACCCAGCCCAGTGCTTTTGGTACGACGCCCCCCCAAAGTGGAGTCTGTTGCGCCCATCACTGTTTGAGAAGCGGCGTAGACCAAGACCTGGCTCGGCCAAATTATCAGTAGGTTAGTTAGTTAGTTGGGTTGGCGCGCATCTTCGTTTTTTCCCTTTTTTTTGCTTTTGGGAGGGGGCGCCATCATGCAAGCCGATGCATATTCCAGAACATTTCCCTCTGGTAAATCATTTTCCATAAACCTGTCAAGTTTGGTGTAGATCAGCCCGGCGTGCGCGTGGCAATGACACGCGATCGGCTTCCTATTCGGGGGTCCAGCTTCTTATCTGACGTCGTTTCCATATTGGGATGACCGACGATAGTCCCCTCTCCCCCCCCTTGTTCCTCGGCAGATATCAAATATCTATCAGAGTTTCCGCTTAATGGTTTGCCAATTGTTCGGCCGGATTTGCGCTGGTCCAAGCTGGTGTCAAGGGATTCCCTTGCATGGGCTTTGGCGCGGAAATATTGCGACAGCCTGCGAGACGGACAGAAAAAAAAATTCTGACACGTTAGACCCTGTTTCATGCAGATAGGTGCTGAAAAGCACGGTATTCTGCGAGAATAAACCCCAACATGGGATCCAAGAGTTGGTCAACGTCACCAGGCGCAATGCCATTTCAAGATTTTTGTTTATTCATTATAAATCGCCCCAGACGGCAGATCCATTACTGGGGCAAAATATGCGCCTCGGGTCTTGTATTTGCGTCATTCTTTGGCCAACTGTCGTGTTTAACCATCACTCGGTGGCCCATGTGGGTATAACCGTTTAGTAGCCTCCACGAGTCTCATAAAAAAACGGGCCAGTGGAGCAGGATTTCCCAGGCGCTGCATTTCCATGATGCGGCTGAAACTCTTGCGTCTTGGCAAAGGATTTCTTCGTTGTCGCAAAGTCAGGTCCGCTAAGGCGGCATCTTCGCCTCCGCTCCTCACCCGCGATCCTGATGGCTAGGTCCAGGGTAGGGGCTTTGCATCCCAGACACTGCCATTCCTCCCCCGCGGGGATCTTCTTTACGCGAGGTTTTGGCTTGGTCTAAAAAATCTATTTTTGCATTGTTTGCATTTTTGGTCTCTAGTTTCAAGTCTTATCTTGTTTCGTTTTTTCTTTTGCGCCGATCCAGATTTGACCGAGCTGTGGTTGATACCGGCTGTGCACATTCCGATGCAGCATCTCTATGTAAGCTTGAACATCGACCGTAGCGATGCGACTAAAATCGGGGCTGAGCTGCCACAAGTAGCACCGTGATCCAATTACTTTTTGTTTACGATGCAGATCTGTTGATAGCACCAAAGAAGAAAGGCCAGTTTTTCTTTTTTCTTTTTAGCATTGTTACCTTCCAAAAATATACACGGGAGAGCGATGTGCCAAGTCTTTCGGGCTGACGGTTGACAAATTTAGCCTCGCGTATCAGACATGTCACATGTGTCAACGTACTCCAAGATGCTAGTCGGACTAGTTCATAATTGTAGTTTTAAAGTTGATTTTATACTTTTTGAGTGACAGGATTCGGTCAGAAAAGGGTGCCGCTGTTGTTGAGACGGTTGTGGCTTACAACCAATTACCTCAGCCGGAATGGCAAGTTGCCGATAGAGAAGCCTCATCATTCAAACACGGATCAAAGCGATTGGATATGGGCTCATTGTATAATTATAATTGAAAATAAGCTTAACTGATTAACCGATAAAAAGTAAGCAGACACACCATCGCGTAGGCTATTGGTAGCGTCCGGGACGTGTTGGCGACTAAAATGGTGCGTGTCCGTCGTTCTTCGGCTATTTTCCGTTCATCACATGCCTTGTCTTATCCAGTAACTTGCTTTTATTTCCTGCATTTTATTTTGAACTTTTGCCCCATGTAAAAAATGAGGAGGTGTCTCCTGGATCTCAATGATAGAACCCGTGCCTCTCCCGTTAGGTTACTCTGTGCATGATCATGACTCGTGACCTTACACATTGCATTTTTCATCTTCATACATCCAATGACCTGCCTAACGCAACAGGAATTAAATAGACGTGAAACCATTGTTTACTGTCGTCTGAGACCCTTCATGCCAGTAAGACGGCGCTCCGTGTTTGCGCGAGTGTTGACAAAGTCAGGGTTGGAGATGGTGAGCTCAAGGCCGCCAGAGATGGCGTGGTCAACCGCCTCGACACCTTGCATGAAGCTATTTTTCTAATTAGCAGTGAATCAACGGAGCGATGTTGGAGTCTAGCGTACCTGTGGTCCTGGTTGCCGACTTCGTATTTCCACGCTCCGAAGCGGCCGCGGGACAAGATATCCTTGCCCTGCAGGTACGGAAGCGCCTCAGCCAATGCGCCATCGCGGTCAAGGTGAGGGGTTGGGTAACCGTGATCGAAGCGGCGGACGTAGGTGGAGACAATCTCGTCCTCAGGCTTGAGCATGTCGGTGTTGATGAGTCCCTGGATGCTGTCGGCCAAGAGAGTCTTGTGGTTGACCGGCTTATACGAGGACTCGGAGACCTCGAGCATGATGGACCAATAAGGTCCGGGCTGCGCATCGGTCGACGTCGGCTTGCCGCCATTGGCGAGCTGCTTGGTCGGGAGCTTGACCTGCTCGTTGGGTTGGTTAAAGGGGGAATAGTTGGAGAAGATGGTGGCGCGGTAGAATGGGCAGTTGTCCTCGTGGAAGTAGAGCTGCACGACTTTAGCGTAGTTCAATTATAGTTTTCACGGGAAGGATCATGTACCCAGCACTTGTCACCAATGCGCTCTGGGCGCTGACCGCGAATGCCTACTCCAACCACGTTGGTGGAGGAGAAGAACAGTGGTTTGCACATCTGCTGAAGCTTGACATCGGCCATGGTCTGGGCAAGGTGGTCGATGGCCATGGTGGAGATGAGAGTACCATACTTGACGACGGTTCCTGTATCACCAATGGATAAGCAATTGATCAACACTCTTCTGTGACTGAGTTATACTCACCATCCTTGAGAGTCGCCTTCTTGGCATCGGCGTCAACCTTTGTCACAGCGCCATGATCACCAAAGCGTGTCTTATCCTTGGCTAGCGTATTAGCCACGGCGATCCAGATGCCTCCCGTGCCGCCTTCTGCAGGGAAACGGAAGGTTGAGTTTGGGCCCCAGCCACCGGCGACCTTGCCGAGGATGGCGTTGGTGGTAACGAGCTTGAGGTTCGGTGCGGCGACTCGCTCTCCGACCCAAGTGGCGTTCATCTGACAAGACACATTAGACTTGGCTTCCTCCGAGCACACATCAGATGACTACGTACGGTGTTTGTGGGCACGGCCCAGACCTTGAAGTTGTAGGGACGCATGAATATCTCGTTCAGGCGCTCTCCCACGTTTCGGATGTTCCACTCGTCAAAGTTGGCGGGCTTGTCGGTGGGAGCGCGCACGCGAGCCTCGAGGCCCGCATCGATGAGGCTGGCGATGCATTTGGCCTGCTCCTCCTTGGGGAGGGCGGCAATGTTGTTTTGGAACGGGTAGGGAACCCAGAGCCCCTGGTGTCGGACGTACGAGATGCGCTGGTGCTCGTACCAGTCGGTCGGCTTGGGCAGGGCCTCGTTGAGACAGTCGTCAAAGTACTTGTAGTGGGAGAAGATGACGTGACCTCCAACGTCGAACAACTGCCAGATGCAAGTGTCAATTTCATCCGTCTTTTTTCAATTTTTCTTTTCATTTTATTTTTTGGTAACTCTACTTACGAAGCCTTCAGGTGTCACATCGGTAGAGGCCAAGCCACCAGGGGTTTCGTTGGCATCAACGATGAGCCAAGATGCGGAATTCTGCAAGCCCAGTGTTAGCGCAGCAATAAGGTAGCGGAGCTAGATCAGAGGCATTACAAGATGCTGCAGGCGCTTGGCGGCACCTAAGCCCGTGGGGCCGGCGCCAATGACTAGTACATCGACCTCTAGTTGCTTGGAAGCCATGGCTGGGGAATATCTGAGCGTTTGATGCTTGCGGACGAGCGGTGCGCCAGCTAACGCGGGGCAGAAGGCATTTAAATTAATTCTCGTTCAACCACCTCTTTTCGTCCACACCAAGGCGGTGCACAAGGGAGCGTCATCCATGTCCCATGTCCCTGTCAGACTCACCATTCCGGATCAAAATTCATCATCACTACGCGTCCAAGCAGCGAACGGCTCGACACCTCGTTCCTGACCCACCCAATCGGAATGGTGCAACGACATGCGCGCCCTGCGTTTTGTGGAATGGTTGAAGCCCCCGGGGGACACGGGCAGCTTGCTACTGCTGCGCATTGCATTGGCTAGCTGCAGATCTCAGCCAGTGAGGGGTAGCATCTGCGGTTAACACTGGATCAAAGTATGATCAGACCTTTGGCGGTGAAGACGGTTTTTGTTAATGGTCGATTGAAGCTTCGCAAACATCTACAATCATGTTCTGGTGCCCAACTGCGGCACTCATTATTAGATGGTGCGGTGAGCCGTCTAGGCGAAATTGCCACAGTTCATGCGACGTTTCGTGTTGCTGCTAATTTTGGCCATTTGCTTACCGTCCTGCCTTTCTGGTGTCTTGGATATCGTATTTCAGCTGCAAGGGGGAGGGGGAGGGGGCAGCGATAAGACTAACATTATCCTCATGGTGGGGGGAGGAGGGGTACCTCCACACGTTCCTATTCGACGCCACCTCCGCGAAACAACACCTAATTGAGAGACGAATATGGAGAGATTTGCTTTGGAGCTCTTATTTTTTGGTGCATGGTTTATTTCATTATAGTAAACTGGGTGGAGATTTGAAACCCCCGGGTGGAGAACTATGCTTGAGGTCTTTCTGCCTGTGATCATCGTAACTATCTTCAGTAATCGCCGAAGGAAGATTTTGAAAAGCGGATCGTCGGTGGATGAGTTCGTAACTAGTCTCTAGGGATCCCTTGCACTGGGTTTGATATAATACTACCTTAGGTTGAAAATAGGCAACTGCGGCTGTTTTCGTTGCATAGTTTTTATACAAATATTTTTCAGGCAAAGGTTTCAATGGCCTTGACCAGGTTTACCCCACCAACAATCACCTAAGTAAAACTATTTTCTCTGGCAAGTCTAAAAGAAATCACCGTCTCGAAATCTTTATGCGTAATGGCGCTCCCAATCCGGCGAAGACATCGAGAATAAGGTGTTGAAGTTCAGCATCGTTGGAAGTTTTATCGTGGTCCTCTTTTGTGGCAATTAACTCGACAGACATATTTTTGTTTCCTCGAGTTAATGTCCAGATCTTGACTTGTACGTCTTCATCCGCAGCATCTGCCATCATTGAAAGCACATCTTGGACTTCCTTCAAAATTTGAGCTTGGAGAGGGTCCTTTTTGTCAAGCTCGTTGGCCTTGTCCACGAGTAGTTGCGCCACCTCCGCATGGCCGTTGCCCAAAGCGACCTGAAGAGCGCAGGCAAATATTCTTGGACGGGCATTATTAATGTGAGCGTCGTGATCCAAGAGTGTTCTCACAACTTCTAGATGACCGTAATGTGAAGCTACATGAAGAGCAGTTTCTTCCTCATGAACACCACTAAGAAGAACCACGAGCCACTCTCGGATTGAGAGAAATGCGGGCGTCCACTCGATGCTGGGAGTAAAACAGTCTGCACTGTGCACATTTGCACCCTTATCCAGTAGCATATGCACAATCTTCGAGTTGCCGCTGGCCGAGGCAACTTGTATTGCATTGAAATGCTCCTTGCCTTCACAGTTTACCTTGGCACCCTTGTCTAACAGCATCTGCACGATTTCCTGATGGCCATTGGCTGAGGAAGCTCTGAGAGCGGTGCCATAGTAGCCTCCTTGAAAATTGACGTCGGCGTCCTTGTCCAGGAGCATCTGCACAATCTCCCGATAGCCTCCAACCGAGGCGGCTTGAAGAGGGCTGCCAAAATACCCTCCTTTTGTATTGACGCCTTTTGTTTTTGATAGTAATCTTGCCGTTGTCGCGACGAGGCCCTCGCCACATGCAAAGTATAAACTTGACCCACCCCGCGTTAGGTCTCCTCGATCCTTTTTTACTTGTGGGTCAAGTAGGAAACTAATCCAAAGCTGCAGCATTTCGATCCTCTGTAGAAAGTCGACTATTGTGTCTACAACTTCACTTGAAGACTCGGCCTTCCTGGCGTGAGTAGACCAGACCTCAGCCGCATATTTTGAAAGAGGGAATCCAGCCGATGAGCCAATGGCTTGTTCTTTCTTTTGGCTGGAAAGATAGGCCAGACATGTCTTTGCAATAGCGATGTGATCGTCTGGATGGCAGAACTCATCGATATCTGCCTGCTGAAGATATTCTTTGACTGAGAAGTGGGCAAAGTGCAGTTCCTCACTGCCCGTACTCGTGACACGTACAACTGATATTAGGCTCGGGCAGAATTTTTTGATTTCTGAAGGACATGGGAGTCGATACCTCGGGTCAAAGGAAGGGCTCTTGTCAAGGCGAACGGCGACAACGTCTACTGCCTCGTCCAAGGTCAGAGGTCTCTCTGCGTGAACGAGAAACTGCATTAGCCGCATGGCTTTCTTCTTTCGGGCTGGCGGAATATTCTGCAGTATCCGGTCGTAAGTTTCGTACAAGTCCTGAGGCAACGAGTTCAGGACCTCTT
The DNA here is from genome assembly GCA_020623665.1 of Calonectria multiphialidica. NCBI lineage: Eukaryota > Fungi > Ascomycota > Sordariomycetes > Hypocreales > Nectriaceae > Calonectria > Calonectria multiphialidica. The sequence goes on from JAHVYC010000022.1 coordinate 446,607, forward strand.
CGAGCGATTCGAGATCGAGGCAAGCTTCTAAACTATCCAACTGGCAAGCTGCCCACCTGAACCTAATTACAGCATTGTTAATACCTCCAGTTGTCTCACTGCGGGAACTTCTTACATTCCATCGCATCTTCTTCTGATTTCAAACTGGATTCTCCAAAGAACCTCAGGGAATGCAGCCCATCTTTTGAAACCGGCATCCTTCTCGAGTCGAGCTTTGATATATGTCGAAATATCAAAGTTAATAGAATTTTGATCAAGGATGATACAATTAGCTTTGCTGATGGAGCTTTCAATCCCACTTTCAAGTTCATTCTCGGCTCGACTAGTGATGATTAGCTGAACAATATCAAGACCGGGATTGGACGTCAAATCATTTATCCATTGCAGCAACTCCTTCGAAGTAGTGCACTCATCTAGCGCATCTAAGACGATGTACACTTTCCCACAAGATTGCATCATCCTTTGCAAGGTTTCCAACAGCATCGATGTTGTGGGTTGGTTTGAACCATTTGAGCTGTATGCGAATAGATCGGTTATGGGCTTTGTCACTTCAACCTTTTGCGTCCCCAAACTAGTATATAGTTGAAATATAAGTGAACGAACCATGTCATCAAGGCTTTGTTTCCGGATGTCTCTGAAGTCGAAAAAGAAATCGAGAGTGACATGTGCATCACCTTTCCGCAAATGGTCAAGAATCACCGAAGTAAGAACCGTCTTCCCGCAACCTGGTTTCCCATGGAGCCATATGTGACGTCGGGATCCAACCTCCCACTCTCTGAAGGCCTTTGTGCTTAAAAGCCATTCTCCAGTTCCACTCTGCCGTAACTTCTTAGCATGGTTGGCGTTGGTAGATGTGTCGGAAGCTGACAACCAGTTTTTGATTCTTGAAACATGTTCGTCTTCCCGAATCGCTTCGACAGCGTCTCCGGTTTCCTCTATCGTGGAGCGGATGCTCTTCAGTTCTCCCTTTACTGCCGACCCATTAGCCGCTCCACCGCCAACTGGACCCCAGAACACTCACAGATTTCGCCAAGTCGAATTTCTGCCTCGACCTTATTAGGTGGGATTCGGGACAGAAGCTCCTTTGCGTAGGCAGCGGCAGCCATTGCTGCGAAGCCCTGCCATTCGTCGTTTTTGTGCGAATCCGAATAATCACATATTCCCCGAATTACCAAACAGGGAAAATTATTCATCAATCCTCCGGCCTCCATCTCAAAGCAGAGCACGTCTTTCTCTGCTGCAAGCTTGTCTCGAATGATTGCATCCTTCATCAACTGATTAGCGGAAGCGATGGTACCATAGTGAATGGCCAGGCTGCCCTCATGTTCAGTCCGTTTGCGACGCGTTATCATATTAGACGGGTCCACACTACAAAACTCTGTGCATCCCCTTGGGTCGTGAGAAAATTGAGTTTTGAAAAGCCGATCAGCATTTCCCGGAGGCCTTTTGAATTCATCCTTTAAACGTGGGTTCTTCTCAAGAACGGAATCGATAACTTGTTGAATTTGATGCCCTTTCCTTTTATGTTGCGCCTGAAGACCCGAAATAGCAGTGCGTAGCACGGGAGGGGGCTGGTTTAGAAACCTCGTGTTTTGAAAAGCCTGATTCTGTACCGTTTTACCAAAGTCGTATTGATATATGCCCCCTTCACCCCCTCGTTGGGCGCTGACAACAATGTCCCCCAGGCGAATATCGTGCTTTTTGCTGGGGGCACCGCCGCCAATACCAACCATCAGCCCTATCCGGACATTGGGGAAGCTAGCAAGCATGTTGGTTGCTACACTGGCAGCCGAAGCCGTTCCATACTCGCCATCAGGAAGGACGGCTATCACAACCTTGTGTTTTCCGACTACCCCTAGTGTATAGTCGTTGCTATCGTTCGGATGTACTTGATCGGGCGCATCGTGCTCTTCATCTAGCATCTCTTGCGCGGCTATGTACTCAGTAGCTATAGCACAGATCCACCCGACAGTGTATTCTCTCGGGTCAGCCATCTTGAGAGCCAGACTCAATCTCACCTCAGGGGGGGGTGGAGAACGAGGCGATTAATTGATGAGCTCAAGCGAAGCCTTGTTTTCAAACATTTAGATGAAAATAAATTAAAGGCGCAAATATTCCAAGTGGCCTGGTTTATTCGCTGTCAGCCTTGTGCGGCTGAGCACTCCTAGCCAGTTTAGCCTTGGGCGGCAAATTCTACCTTTCTATTGGTAACAGTAGAATTAACAAGCTTCCCTAGGCTCCCATGTCCCATGGCTCCGCAGCACATTCCATAGTGGGTCTGAAGAAGTGGGATGCCAAAATCCGGGTGACAGGGATTAATAGCACTGGCAATTGATCAATCAAGCAATTATACACCTTGAAAGCCACGAATCAGAGAAGAAATTTTCATGTTGTATCGTACATGATCACTGTTATTTATGCCATTTGTGATAGTGGAATCACGCTACCTGAAATCTTTACATTGGGGAGAGGAATTGAAGCGAGCTCTTCAGCGAGTTGAGCCACATACCAGCTGGTCGCCTCTGGAGGAACCAGGTTGTTCTCTCGCGCGTAGAATGTTGCTTCAACGATATTTGCAATTTCTTGGCTATCCCAAATACCCTCCCTTCTCCTCATAATGCGTAATAATTTAACTAATCTCTTGCGAAAAGTGGCATCTTGTGATAATATGCCTAACAGACCAAGGCTGGGGATAATACCCGAAACGAAACAAAAGGTAGGTGGAGCGCCTGGGTCCTCAAGGTCGACCAAGGCTTCCGCTTGTTGTAATATAAGTTCCAATGATTCTGTTGGGAAGCGGTTTGGAATTGACTCGACTCCTAGGAAATTTGAGAGGATTACTTGTTTTAGCGATAAGGACAGAAGCTGATAGTGTTGTTGTTTTGCAAGCGCGTTGTGATATATGTGGTCCTTCAATGCATCAAATTTCGTGCTCCAAATGTTGAAAGCTGGCAGTAATTTCTGCTTAAGACTTTTGGAATCGCTGGGAGGCACAGGGGCCATTTGTTGCCCAGGATTGCCTTGGCAAGATGTCGGTGATTGCCTTGTGTTTTGTTTTTGGCCCGCAAGCCTACCAGATACTTGTACTTGAATCATGAGGTAGGATTTAGATGCCGCAGTTATCGATGCGAATGGAGTTGACGGATCTTCAGTCAAAACGCTGGAAGGAACGTAATGGTTTAGCTCCGGAACCATATCGCGACCAGCGTAGATGATAACATCGTTAACAAGGCTTGAGAGCATCAGACTTATGTGTCCGTATGGGATCAAATTGCCTGCGGCGTCGTGATGACGTTTGCAGCTCGCTCCCTGTTCCCCGTGCCGTCGAGGATTAAGAAGGGTATAGGCAGCTCGTAAGTGACGGATCGATTCAGAGTGCCGACCCAAAAGGTTTTCAATGCATATGAAAATCACGCAGCATACAAGAACGACCTCTAAGCTCGATCCGGTCCCGGAAGAGAACCCGGTAATCTGATGTATTGCCTCGTTATATTGTTGAATTGAAAACACTTCCAACGTAGAAAGTGTGGGTGGGGATCCGCTATTCCACGAGAACTGCGTTTTGAATCGTTTGTGGGCACTGGCAAGAGCGCAAAGCGCGGCCCTCACAGGCTTGGAGGTGTAGGCTAAGGGTATGGCTTGGGTGTACCAAAAATCGAGGGGTGCTAGGGTTGTGCTGAAGTCCTCGATTGTGCATGTCCGTATATGATGAAAAAGATCAGCTTCCATTGGCGACTCATTCACACTGGATAGCGAAATCTGAGCAATTAGTGATTGCGGCAGAATTGGCGCGTGTTGTACTGTAGCTGTAATGTCACGATCTGCCTTCGCGTTTTTGTTTGATCTTCGCCCACGCCTTTCTTGAACGGGTCGATAGCCCTGGCATCCATGGCCATCTTTCTCACATCGCTGGCAAAATGGCTTTCTTTCGTCGCACTTGAGATGACGAGATCTGCGTCCATGTGAGTCGAGCATGGTGGATACTTTTTACGACAATAACTTACTTGCTGGAAGGTAACGTCAGAACAATTCAACTATGGCCCAACTATCGGGGCTTCACATACCATGTTACGCAACCGGTTCTCGTTTTTGGACCTCCTGTGCGGATCCACTTTCGTTTCTGGAAAGCTGTCCCCATGGCGGCTGAGAGAGGGGAGGTTCAGCGGGCGAAGGGTGAATGATGGCGTGCAGACTTGTCCTTATTCCCACGGGGGTTCCCGCCTGTTATACTGGGCGCCGTTGTGTGCCACCGTTGTGTGCCGCACAGACTGGACTGGGCGTTTCCTTTATCGTCCAAGGTTTTAAACTAGAATGCGTCCAAGCGAGTCAGGCGCTTGCATGGAGGATGGGATAAAGCTTTTGCCTTGCGCTGCAATAGGACCTTCGACATAAGGGAATGCGGCTTCAAAACGACAACGCTTGATGCGTGTAGGGAAATGAACAGCGCTGTGAAACGGCAAGTATAGCCGGTGGATGAAATGAGGCGGCTTGTAGCGGTTTTTGTAGTGCGACGCTTGAGGCACTCCCCCACTGATCTAGCGCCGGTCTGCAAGGGTGGTGAGTAGGGCTGGAGGCCACCGATGCTGTGGAGAAGCCGCGAGAACACGACTCTTCCAAAAGCTTCAGCGTCGATTAAAGTATCAATGAGTTGATCAACTGGGATAACCTGGGACTCTGCGAACTTAATGGACGACATTTCGGGGCTGCGATGGCATGCACAAGTGGATTAGTGGCGCTGTGCCCCTCTTAGCGGTCGTAACTGTGCCGCTGTACCGGTATTGCCACGAGTGCTGCGTCCTCTGCGCCAGCTGACTGTCTGAGATCAGGGCTAGTGGCTGAACTTGTGAAATAAGGGGTAAAAGGCTCGGCATTGAAACCCGCCCCCTGACTTTGTTCCCGCTTTCATTAACCCTATAAACGAATTGATCTCTGGACGAGGGCCACTAGACATGATGAAGCCACATGCGGGTAGACCGGCGGGAACCAGTGAAGCAAGCTCTAAGTGGAGCCGGGATGCGGCACGCACGTTTACTTGGTCATGTTCTGAACCCCGCACTGATGCCTTTTCGGCCGTTTTGAATCGACCCGTCCACCCTGGATCAGCGAGAAAGGGCCAGTCTGAGATGGGACTTATGTTTTAACGGTTGTTCAGCTAACGGACAATTCTTACACCGCCCATATATTTACCATCAGGTCTATTCCCCCGTGGATTGAAAACCATACTTGTTCTATATACAACCAGAGGCACTTGGCACGAGTAGCGACCCATAACTGGGCTCGGGGAGGCGCTGTTTCATATACACATTTGCCTACCATATGTATTTATTCATGATGTTTTTAATTGGTCTGTTCATAAAAGTTATACGGCAAACTATCCAAATACGAGCTTGTGGTGAAACTTTCACGGGCCACAATCAGAATTAATTAATATCGAATACAACTCCTAGAGCTTCTGACTTATTTAACCGCACGCGGATGAACCCTATGCCTTTCTTAAATGCTATATCAAGAGAGCTTTGCCCTGCAATGGCTTTTCGCATGCCCACTCTTTCAGTAATGGCCCAGGTATACCCTGTCCAACAACCTGTTTATCATCTGACAGCTCTGCTCCATTACTCCAGTCTTGCTTGATTCAATCAGACTTCCATTACCACCAATGCTTATCCCGCGTCTTGAAAATAAACGCCAAAAGTTCATATGAGGAAACCAGTAATCCTTTCAGTCTGCCTGGTTGCGCCGAGTGGCAGCAACGACTGCCTGATTCCAATCGGAACGATACAACCACCAAAACTCAATTGTACTAAGACTGCAGCCAATGTTAGCGATATCTGCCAATATTTTCAGCCGGTATTATATGACTTACAGGAACAGACTGGATGCAATGCCGGTCCACAGTCCCTTGAGCTGCCAGTCAAGCCCAAAAGATGTGCCAAACGAGATTGGAAGACCAGCGAGATAGTACACTACGAGACTGGCATACCCGCCGAATTCTTGCCATCCGATGCCTCTTAATAGACCTTGAGATAGTGCGGCCATTGCATCAAAGACGTGCTGGGCTGCTAAAATAGGCATCACATCGGCCACAAGTTTGATGACTTCTTCATCATTCGTGAACAGACGTGGAATCTGCTCCATTGTGAGAGAGACAACAATCACAACAGGCGCTGCTACAAGCAAAGCGATGACAATAGCCTATTGAAGAAAAGGTTAGCTCGTCTCTTTCACCGTCATAAATCGCTGGACATATTGTACGAACCGTCTTTGCTGATATCTTTGCTGCTTTTACGCTTCTCGCACCGATCAAATTTGCGACACGAGTTGATGATGCAATTGAGATTGGGAATGTGATGAAGTATAGAGAACATGCAATCGTCACCAAGCAGCTCTCGGCTGCCAGCTGAGGGGTACCAAATTGGCTTGAGGCCAGAGTCAGGATTTCGCTGGCAAAGAACTCGGCAACAAGCATTACCATACTTGGCAACGATAACCTAATTAGCGGACCTAGGCATCGCAATCAGACACATATAGTTTTCCATCTGAAAAGTTCTTTACTTACCCCAATTTGTAAAGGCCTTTTTAGTGAAGCCTCCCCAGCATTGAGATCCATCGATAAGCCAGACATATAAAAACAGCAAAAGGGCCATCAAGTTTTGAGTAATACCCACCGATATAGGTGCGCCAATATAACCCCAGCCAAGATGCCAGACAAATAGCCACATAAGCAGAGCATTGCATGGGGCAGCAATCAGTAGCACATAGGTTGTAGCGTGGAAAAGGCCCTGCGCCTGGACGAAGCGCTTTCCACACTCAAAAAGAACAAAGCCTGGCGTCCCAAGTATCATGACTCTTAGATATACTCCCGCTAACTCGGCTGAATCGGCGTTGGGTACAAAAAGCGCCAGGATTTTGTTGCTGTGCCACCAAATGGCCATAAACGGCCCCAGGCAGACGAAAATGAAGAATACCATCCTCTGGAGATGTAATCCAACTAAATGCTTTTGGCCCGAGCCGTATGCCTGTGCACAAAGGGTGTCGAGGCCAGTAGCCAATCCCTGGATCAGGAGGTTACATGTGACATTGCCCGTCATTACCGCCACTGGACTTTGGTTAGCCAATTTTTCTTTCTTGTCTTGTCCAGAAACCGAAGTCAGTTGCAACTTACAACTTGCAGCTCCGAGCTCCAGTGCTCCAATCCTCCCCACTGCAAAAATACCGGAGATATTGATGAGGTATTGGAGCACAGAAGTAACGACAAGTGGCACCGCAGAACAGATGATTGTTCTTGTTTCTTGTTGCCATGTTGTCCTGACCTCGTTGAATTCATAAAACTCTTTGTCGAGCTTGTTATCCGGCGCTTCCACCAGCGTCTGGGCCACCGCGGTTGGTGCGGTTCCATGCAGAAGCGGCGTTGATTCGGTGGCCACGATCTCCAACGAGGGACGAGAACCGGCCCAGTCAGGCGCATCCCCCTCCAAGTTCTGCCAAGACGCCATGTCACCTATGTCACGAGCCTACGACCCGGGGGACAGTGTAAAAAGAGGAATGAATTGGAAAATGAATAGACATGGAGGCGGGTGTGAACGAAAAGGCTCGACTCATGTATATATAACATGCGTGGGATGAATCGAATCTGGGCTGGAGTTTGGTGCATGTGGCCAATGACGCGGTCCTCGCCTGGGGGTTGGGTGATGATTCGCGCTGACGTGCTTCTTTTGGCAATGAGATAAGGCAGGAGGGTAGAATATGGGCCCGAATACCATCACGCGGGCCGGCAAGCCATTGCCTAAACCATTCTTTCATTTCTTGCAGAACGCTACGGCGGGAATATGGAGCCATCCACCTAGCGGATGGACCCATGTCTCACTGGAGACATCGCTCCGATGCGGGGATTTGAGCAAGGATCTTGATAGAAACAATGCAAGAAATAATACATGTAAGTATAAAATTGGATATCAAACCAAAAGCTCCGTTTTCGAGCATAAATGCGTGTAATGGCGTCAAAATACTATGTTGAACGTGGTGCTTCTATAGAGCATGCCTCTGCTGAAATGTGCCGCTTTCTTTCCAGGGTCCCTGGATCAGATGTGAGATGTCGAATCTCCCTCACTGCCTCGTACGAACTCCGCAGACCTCAAACTCCCACCCAGGTTCCTCCGATCCAAGAATGGCCTAAGCGCCGGGCCAGTTTTAGTGTGGTCACGGCGCGAATCCGGGGTTAAATCGGCAACGACAATGCTGGGGTTGGTTTTAATCGGCGCTGAGCTTTTTGAGGCATCAAACTGTCGCCACCATGGCCCAACCCCACTGGGACGATTTTCCGGCATCCAGGCCGGGAGCCACATTATGCGAGATAAGGTTGAGGACGCTTGGCTTTAGCTAGCAATTGTTATAGGAGCCGCATCAATGCTTCTACAATGCTCAATACATGTTATGAAAAAGCCCAGCTGGAAGGATTTTATTTCTCCCAAATCCCTCATGGTCGTGATTTCTGACCAACGCTCGAAAGATGATAGTCAAGCCTATTAGAAAAAATGTCGCCTCTATCTTCAAGGTGGCGGTTCACATATCTAAATTGGAGATACACTAGTTCGATTGCAGCATGCGAAGCCGACTCACCAATCCAGGTAAGTCACAGCGGCTCGGCATCTGCCCCCCTGTGTGCCTCCATGCAACGCTAGCCGATTGTAGATCGATTTGGTCAACACCTGCATAGTACCCGGCCTTGTTTGGATCCGCCAGTTGCTGCAGGAGTTCATGTGTTGAATGACGAGCTCAAGATTAGGCGAGATGGCTTATCTTTCTTTTTATACTTGGGTTGGCTGGGTACTTGCACATTGGTTTGATCAAGTTCATAAACAACAAATAGCTCAAGAGCCCCGCAAGTCATATCCCACATTGAATCAGCGCATAGGCGCCATTCTACCGTCGTTATCGTCCTGATAAATTGTACGAATATGATTTCCTTTACTTGAGTGTCATTATTCCAGTTTTCCGGACTCCATTCTTTGTCATCTCTTTCCCAAATAAGAGTCTTTGCTATGACTCGAAAGCTCTACTTATGTCTCCTTAGAACAATCGGAAACTCTCCTCCCTGGATAGCCCAGACCCCATCGTCCGCCTGCACGTTCCTGGGACAATCTCCGGGGTGTCCGGTGCTGATTAAGAACAGCTTGCATCTGTCATGCGCTCAAATTCCATGGGCCATATGATGTGAATCTGTGCAAGCATCATTCTTTTGGCTTTTCTTCTCCTTAAGAACACGTTTTAACCACTTTTCGCGATCGAAAATCGGCCAGCCGACCACACTCACATCATCGTCCGGATCGTGACGCAACCTCAAGAAGCTAAGATTTTCAGTGTACCCATGCAAAGCACGGGCATAAGGCTCTGTAACTGGGGGTTTAAGTGGCTTCTAGCGGTCTCTGCGTGGCCACGGTTCTGAGAATTTGCCATAGTAAGGGGACTGAGAAGCATCAGAAGTTGCATCCACATGCGCTGCAAACACTACCCATTCTGAGAAACACTCTAGCCGAGCTTGGTCTAGATCTCTAGTCGACTTCTTGTTCACGATGTTGTCCCAGAATGACATTCTAGAACCAGTGGTGGTTACTTTCCCTATTCTTCGAGCTCTCACGTGGAGCTGGCCTGGTTTAGCTTGGTCTATGGAATCGTGATATTGTGTATTCGACCGGCGACAGGATACCCCCTTTCTCTCTGAAAACCTCGAAATAGACGCCCAATCTGGTACTAAGAGATCGGAATTTTGCAGGTCTAATACCCAGGACGGCAGGTTATTTGGCTCTTGATCAGGAAGCTCGTTGACAATTTGCACGGGGCGAAGAGGTTTTGTCGTAGTAATAAGAAATCCGGTAAAATCTTCGTAGACTTCAGCGACAGTCTTAGAGTAGTCAACATTTGGTAGCTGCATATCGGGCCACCAATGCTTGAGAAATACAATCATTCCATAGACACTGTCCCGCGCGTCTGTCGCCTTATTTAATCCAACAATCTCGATAAGAATAGACATGGCGGCCCTATTTCCCAGTGTCGATCTAGGTGAAAGGGTGAGAAGCAAGTTCCTTATACGATAATGTTCGAGATCTGTTCGTCTGACAAGATCTTTCCCTAAGTTAAAATACATGGAGAAAGCCGTAGCAGAGCACCGTGTGTTGCCCTTTACAAAAACAGCTGACTTGGAAAGCAGAAATTCCTGGACAGTCAAGATGTGATAAGACCGTTCATTCGTGCGAACTGCCGCCTATCCTTCCCCTTCTGCACGGGCTTGTCAAGAATACCAGGTCTATTTTGTCGAGCAAGAATAAATTTGGATGCATGCTTACGCAAGATTCGGTACTCGGCATATCTATCGAACTCGTTGTAGCATTTGTCTGTTATGATACGCCTATAGAGGCGTCTTATGGATTGGCAAGCGTTCCCATACGTTTCAGTCCGACGTGGTACCGCCAATAATTCTGTAGAATTACTTGCAAGGCGGTAAATATCTCCCATCATAGGAACCCGCTGGCTCTTTTCGGAAAGGGATTGCTGATTAATACAGATGGCATCGAACCGAAGATTGCGCAGTTTAAAGGACCAACGCAGGTGCAGCAGAGCCTGCTCGCAGTTGGGTGTGATGAAATTGTCCCTTCTTCACGGCTGATGGGCTGGGTTCCCTTAGGGGCTCCCCATGTGTAGGAGAGCGCCTCGTAACTTAGATTATTGTCAGCATCATTATAGGGTGATATTTCTTTAACGGAGCATTTAATAGGATGGCTAGCCCTTGTCGCAGGATAGAGAACGAGGATACGAACGTTTCGTGGGTTTAACAATAGGCTACATTGAAACGGTGGCGGCAGCGGCTCCGTCATCCTGTGGTTGGACTCAGCTAGGGCTTGGTAGTTTGGAGATGTGCCACTTAATAATCCATAGATCGCATTTCCGGTAGCGAAGTGACCTGGGATACATAAATAATGAGGTGAATGATGGAAGACTAAGCCCCGCAAAGCGCCTTGAGGCTAATGACAGGGGTTCGGTTTAGTTGCCAAGGCTAGCTAGGTCCCTTAAACGGGCCGGCGGCTAGGGCCGTGTTTGTCTTCAGACATGCATGCCATATTTTAACGTATTGTCGGGCTTGTCTTATCGAATATATACATTTTTTCTGGATATGAGAAAAGTTACGACTAGCTGGTGCGGAATACCACCTGGCCTGTTCGATCCGGGAAGACCCCGCCTCGCCTCGCCAGTCCGGCCGCTTTAGCGTACCGTTGTTGGACAGCGATTGATCTGCAAACGCTGCAATGTTTACCTTGTAGCACACCGTTCGTACCGACACTCAAAGAGTTTTAGCAAGCCACCATATGCTACCGTATGCAGGTCTCTGCGGGCGTCGCACAATATTGGCAAACAACAACCTCAGGCTGCCATCGAGTTGGGGAATGGTTGCTTTTTGTCGTTTGTTATTTATTATGTTGTTAAAAACACGCAACAAGGTCATATCTTCTCCGGGTTGACTCTCCTATCATCACAACCTAACGCGCAATCTGTATACCAGGTATGAAACAAGATTTTATCCCGGGCGAATGTGCCGACTGTAATGTTGACAAAACTATAGCTTTATCTTGCCCCCGCATCCTCCGAACACTGCTGGCCCAACAACCAACATTTTCACCATGAGCCTCGCGTGCAGCGTCTGCAAAAAGCCGGACACGGAAACCAGCATCAAGCGATGCGCCAAGTGCAGCACGACCCCCTACTGCTCTCGAGAATGCCAAAAGGCCGACTGGAAAGCCCATAAGAAGGTGTGCGGCAAGTCACCTGGCGAGGCCAGCCCGAGGACATCTCATCAATTAAGCCCGCCCAAGGGCCTCGAAAAGGGCATCGCGGCGTCCTTCTCGCGGCTCGTCGACAACACCTGGCTGCACGGCCGCTCTGAGATAGACACCTACAGCCTGCTCATCGACGCGTACCGCCTTCGTGTCGAAGACGACTACACCATGACGGGCGACGCCGATATCGACAGCATCTACGGCGGTGCCCCCGACGGCCTGACGGGCTTCCGGCGTTTCCTGTCAGCAGCCCAACGCCGGCCCAACCTGCTCCCCAGCTGGTGGAGCCCCGCGAAGAGAAGTGAATGTGAGGCCCTCGGGATGGGCGAGCATGACTGGCTGGACCTGGCGTGCGCGGTTGAGAAGAGCGACATCGTCGAGCACTACGGGGATCCGCAGTTCCCCATGCAGCTCCGCATGTTTGCCGAGGAGGTCCTGGGCGAGGGCCCTGGCGGCCAGAGCGGGGCTCAGATGAAGCGCATGATGGCCTCGTTCGAGTCGGGCGGCCAGGGCGGCTTTATGTCCATGATGAATCTCAACTCTGGAAATGTCCGTCACGCCTAGTAAACTATGGAGTAGTGTAAATGGGAATAATCGATGCCGCTTTACTTGTCTCCCTGTAGTGAATGTGCACGACTTCATCCAGTAACAAAACAACTGTGGGCTGCTGGAACAATGCGCGGCTGACGGCAACAACCCAGCATGGTTGGTGACCTAAACATGTGGGTCGATCTTACAATATTCTCCGTAACACAAATTTACGCAAATCATTCCATTGTTCTACTTCCGGATACCAATGTTCTCAACCGATAGGTTCGTTCACGATGCCGGAATCCTTATCCAGCGCAGAGCTTTACACGGTGGGGTGGATAGCCGCTCTGTCCATCGAATAAGCTGCAGTCAAGATGCTGCTTGACGGTCGCCATAACGAGCCCCAGGACTTCCAGCTGCAACCCGTGCTGGGCCGCATGGGCTGACGGTTGCACTTGGGTGCTCCTCTGGAAGAATTGCCATTTTAAGGTTTCAGGATTGCCCTGATAATTTCAATTCTGCCAACACGTGCAGTGCATCAGTATCTGAAACGATTGATGATAATCTTTCAGACTAGTTTGGGGCATGCAGTCATCGCAGCGGTTTGCGGTTGGTCTTAAGTTTTGATTCAGTATCACCACAATGGTATTAAACATTCAATCTTTCACGATTGTATTATAACCTAAGAAGAAAAAAGAAACATAGCTAAGCAGATATAGGCTACTGTTGCACTGCGCATTTGTGTAGTGTTCGCTTTACCTTTGCTTTGGCCAGCAAAGGGATAACTATCGCCTTAAGCAGCCCTAGCTAGTAATTCAAACTGTAAAGTACGTTAGACCGCGTGCCTTTGCAAATTAAACCAGAGAACTTACTTAACGAGAACGGTCTTGGGTTCGGTAAAGGAGCGTAGAGCAAAGTGAGACATCTCCCTACCAATTCCAGACTGCTTGGACCCCCCAAAAGGTGCCTGGATATTTACGTAGCTGACGCAGTTGATTCCAACAACACCGCTATCAAGTTCTGCCGACAGCCGCATGGCGCGGTTAATGTCTTGCGTGAATACGCCAGCCATGAGTCCAAACTCCGAGTCGTTCGCCATTTTCAAGAATTCTGCCTCATCCTTGAATGTACGAACGCACGATACAGGGCCGAATATTTCCTGCTTGTATACTTCCGAGTTGGGATCGGGATTGAGAAGAACAGTTGGTTCCCAGAAGTAGCCCTGGGTGCCTAGGCGTTGGCCTCCAGTGAGTACCTTTGTCTTGCCACCATCCCTCTCGAAGAAAGATCCAACACGGTCAAATTGGCCTTTATCGGCCAGCGGGCCGAGCTTAGTCGTATCTGACTTTGGGTCGCCCATTACCTTTGCTTTTTCTTTCATGGCAGAAACATATGCATCAATGAATTTGTCCGCAATACTCTCTTGGACGTAGATTCGACTGGCTGCATAGCAGGCCTGACCGGTATTTTGCGTAATGGCTGACACAGTCCACTGTACAGCGTTTTCAAAATTACAATCTTCGAAAATGGCAGCTGGGGACTTGCCACCAAGCTCCAAGGTAACGCGCTTGAGATTGCTGTTCGCAGCCGCTTCCTGGACTCGTCGACCAGTAGGAACAGACCCAGTGAAACTGATCTTTCGAACTTCCATATGCTTAGAGAGGAGCAACCCGGTTTCGCCTGCTCCTGGCAAACTCTGCAAGACTCCAGGAGGAAGAATTTCAGCTTCAGCGACTAGTTGCGCAAAGCGAGTGGCTCCAAATGGAGTCTTTTCGCTAGGCTTGATGATCATAACATTTCCTGTTGCTAGAGCCGGTGCAAGCTTGAGGCACATGGTAACGATCGGACCGTTCCAGGGGTTAATGGCAACCGTCACACCAAGGGGCTCGTGCCTGACAATCTTGACAAACCCATCATCGGCGGGGTGTGACTCGCCAGCGTATTTGTCCGCCCAGCCAGCATAGTCTCGCCCAGTTAGTTAGTAGAGAAACTCACTCGCTGGAGGCAGCAAAGACTCACATTTCAGAACATTGGCACCTATTCCAACCTCCGCTTTAGAAGCCCAAGTAGGTTTGCCAATAGGAGTGCCATCGAGCCAAGCCAGCTCTTCCTGATGCCTCATTATCAGTTCGCTCATCTTTAGGAGAGCATCTCCCCTCTGAGCGGCTGTGAACTTCTTCCACGGGCCTTTGAATGCCTCCTGGGCTGCATTGACGGCGGCATCAACATCTTCTGCACTCGCATACTGTACCTGGTCAGAAAACAAGGAATTATCGAATGGGCTGTATAGTTCGTGGCGGTGGGACGAGTGGCTGTCAATGAGCTGAGCATTATTGTTAGCTGGCATCTATCGGAAGTTCCATTACGGAGCATTGCCTTTCCGTTTATAAAAAGTTGAGTGGGTATTTTAAATGGCTGATCCTTTGGGCCCGTCATTGTGAAGAGTAAAATACCTGTTTATGCAAAGTATAAAAGTCGGGAATTGACATATGATAGTGTTCTTAACAAAACTGAATCATCTCTTTTATACAACCGTCGGGATTTTAAATCCATTATCTCCGATACACGGGACAATATGCAGGACCCTTTGTGTTGCAGCGATGATTGCTTATTGAGATCATCATGACAACCCAACATCAAGACAGAACCTATCGGGGATCCATCAACTGATGCCAATACGTGTCAGTTCTGAATGATTGGGCGATTCGGTCGCTGACAATAGTCCCTACCGGACATTGACTCGACCGATGCGACCGCTAGACCTTTTTAGGGAAATAAGCGAGACACACTGATACTGCAACCTGTAGCCTGGGTTGCAGCGGGCGTCACATGTCCAGGAGCGGTAGCCAAGGCCGCTGTGACGCAAAAGATTACGACACACTGCGTTTTCCAGAGCATTCATGCGGGGGAGATATTATAATAGATATTTATGGGTGCATGCTAAATTAAGCAACGAGAAGCAGGAATGTGAGTGGACTTTCCATCTTGTCAATTGAACTAGAGGCATCAGAGTTGGACAGACTCGTCTAAAAGTGCAGACTAGATGTCCTCAGAAAGGAGAATGTGAATGATCCGTTTACAACTCCAGCTCCGCAGATGTCTTGCCTGGTGTTTCGTCAACATGGTAAACGAGCTTCTGTCCTGAAACCCTGCCCTGTTTCAATTCTGCCATGCCCTGAAGCGCGCCATCCAGGCCGTTTGGTCCAAGTTTTGCGGGGTGGTTCTTCAGCTTGCCTTCGGCCAGTAGCCCTTCAACGATTTCGAAGAATTTCTTGGTGAATTCAAAGTCTTCGGGATTTGCGGGGGTGTCTTGGCCACCTTTATGGAAATCTTCGTTAAATATGGTGTACATCAAAGTGTCAATGGTTTCCACGTCGCTTCGACCAGGAAGTTTGACGGGCATGACGGTCCCATATATGGCACCAGCACCATCTAAAGACAGCGCCTCAGCACAAATCTTGGCGGAGCTAGGTAGCGAAACCGTATCCCAGACCAGTTTCAAAGAATCACCAGTGGCCTTGTTGATATTTTTGCCGCATTCCGGATCTTGGTAGTCAAAAATAACATCGGCTCCTAAGGATTTAACAAAGTCAAAATTGTGAGGACTACAGGTTGTCAAAACCTTGTATCCTGAAAGCTTAGCGAGTTGAATTCCGAGTGAACCAGTCGCGGAAGAGCCACCCTGTCATTGATCAGTTTAAAGACTCCACCTTAATCCCACAGAAAGCGTACGTAGATCAGCACGGGTGTACTCTCCTTGGTTGGATCAGTTGGGAGGTTCAATTTGAGGGCTTTCTGGAATAATCCTTGCCCAACTGTGGCCAGGCCAAGGGGAAATGTAGCAGCGTCGTCAAATCCCAATGTACTGGGGATCTTTATTGCGAGGTCGCCTTTGACCATGGCATATTCAGAAAAGCACCCATCTTCCGGTTGGCTAAAGTTAGTACCATGGGTTGTGCCGGCAATTCGGTCACCGGGCTTAAAGGACTTTGTGACTTCAGATCCAACTTCGACGACGGTGCCTGAGAAATCGCATCCACATATGGAATCTTTGCCAGATCGTTTGTAGTGTATGTGTTTCCAGTCTGTCGGGTTCAGGGCAATTGAGTTGACTTTGACGAGCATGTACGTTGGTCGGAGTTTGGGGATTGGTACGTCGCAGGCTACTCTTGCCTTGTTTCCATTGACGACGATTGCTTTCATGATTTTAGAAATTGGAGTGGCCATTTTGACTGAGATTGAAGTATTCACAAGGTTCCGACAATTCCGAGTTAGACAATAGATTTTGCTGGTACTTGTAGCTTAATGGTGAGTGTGCGAACAAGCACCACTCTGCTTTAGGGTTAGCGTCGGATGTGGGGTGCCCGAAGTTTTGGCACTCGTGATTCGCTCGGGGAGCCCAAAGCCGGTGCTAACCCAGACGTACAAGCAAAGGGCGTCGCGTAAACCGCTTTAATACGCTCAAATTAACCAAGAAATGAACGGAGATTCACAAAGGATGTGACAGAGACTGATGATGACCAATCTCTCAAATTATGCCAGTCCGATCGGAGGATGATTATCCGATAGCATTCAACTTCATGGATAAATAAGCTTGTGAGGAATTCCCCAAAAGTCCAAATATCAACCTGACAATTTCAATTTGCAGTTGCTTTGCGCCAGCTCTATCCCAATCTCTTCTATTCAGAAATTAGTAATTTGCAATATGTCTGAATACGGAGCGCTACCTCACCATGCTTCACTCAAAACTTCCAAGTTTGTTTTGAATACTCCCAAAGATGAACTGGAAGAACTTTTGACGCTTCTGCGGCTATCGAAGCTTGGACCAAAAACATTCGAAAATTCGGACTCCAATGGCGAGTATGGCCTGACGTATAAATGGATGGCTGAGGCCAAGGCCCATTGGGAGCATTCTTTCGATTGGTAATTACATCTCACAATTGGCTTGTTCTCGCGAATTAAATTTGACATGACTATGCAAGGTCTGCAGTAGAGAATCACGTTAATGAATTCCCCAACTTCGTGTCCGAGGTAATTGATGACGATGGGAGGAGTCAGGCTGTACATTTTGTTGGCCTCTTTTCCAAGAAAAAGGATGCTATTCCTCTGATGTGCATTCACGGCTGGCCAGGTAAGAACCGATTGGAACACTTGGATCTCGTACTCGTATAATAACTCCCAACAGGCAGTTTTCTGGAATTCCTTGGTGTTTTGTCGTCCCTAATGAAGAAGTATACGCCCGATGAACTTCCATATCATGTGATTGTACCTTCGCTACCGGGCTATGCGTTCTCGCAGTCTCCACCGCTTGATCAAGATTGGAAACTGCAAGACTCGGCGCGCATAATGCACAAACTCATGATCGGTTTGGGCTTTGAGGCTGGATATGCGTTGCAAGGCGGTGACATAGGCAGTTACACCGCCAGAATAATGGCGAGGCACTACGATACATGCAAAGGTGAGATGCCCGACCCTTGGATGATTGTAATTCTAATATGTTTTATAGCTCTGCACCGTAAGATGACATCTGCAAAATATGGAGAGTGGTGCTGTAGCTAATCAGACTCATTTAGTAAACTTTTGCGTCATGACTTGCCCAGAAGAAGCTACACATGGAAGACTTCCCATAGAAGAGTTTGAGCGAGAAGGACTTGAACGAGCGGACGAGTTTGGAAAGTTTGGAACAGCGTATGCAATCGAACATTCAACACGACCAGCCACGATCGGGTTTGCGTTGTCTTCAAGCCCTCTGGCACTACTCGCGTGGTGAGCTATTGTTTGTTTACATCTTTGAGTTATTATCTAACTTTGCTTGTAGGATTGGAGAGAAATATCTTACTTGGACTGATATTACACCTACTCTTGACGAAATTTTGGCCTCGGTAACCCTGTATTGGTTAACATCAACCTTCCCGAGTGCCATATATCCCTACCGAGAAGTAGGTGTTCATAATACCGTACTCTGTAACACCGCTGATGAATTTAGGAAATTATCAAAGAACGCCAAAGAGTAAAGTCTGAGGACGAGTGTCGAAAGGTATTTCAACAGGGACCTAAGAGATACATGAATCACACAGACCCTCAGTTGTACTGCCAAAAGCCTCTTGGTTACTCTTGGTTTCCCCGCGAGATAGCCCCGATGCCGAAGGCATGGGTAGCCACTACTGGAAATTTAGTTTGGTTCAACAGTCATCAAAAGGTATCCTAACCTTTTTCATTTGTTACAATATTGGAGCGTTCGTGCTAATTGAGATAAAGGGTGGCCACTTTGCCGCAATGGAACAACCAGATTCTCTGCTGGCAGATATTGAAGATTTTCTGAGAAAGGTCTGGGGATAATTTGAACTGCTATTCTCATGTAAGAGTGATATTATATAAATACTGAAAGCAATCCAATAACCACAGTGGGCGCAATTTATGACGGACTCTTTCCCTTCTGTAATAGCTGGTCTACTATCTTGCAAGATGCTGCGCACCCTGGTAACATGTAAGACGAGGCCCAAGCCAATTGTTGGCTAGCATGGCTAGTATAAATGTGTCTTTGATTTCATGTGCTTAGAACCGAGGCAAGAATTTGAGCTCTTGGGCAGCTTTCAAAGCTTCGATGAAGTCATCCGAGCTTTCCACTGTGGCATGAAACCCAAACCTCCGGGCCTTGATTACATCTAGCATCACCTCATGCTGGAAGCTAACTGCTCCATCGGCAAATGCCCAACTGGCTGAGTAGAAGACCTCTTTGTCCAGTCCCTCCCGGCCAGCTAACCGGTCCCACGCCTCCCTCACCCGCTGGCCCTTGCTCCATTCCACCAGACTGTCCCGCAATTCGAAGACCCCATGCTCATGGGGGTTGCGGGGGGCGGGCAGGTTGCTAACATTCTTGATAGGATGCGGTCCTGGAGACTTGAGTGCGTTTAGTGGCGCCATGGGTGCTGAAAAGTGGGCTGCTGCTGGAGGCAGTACCGAAGACCAGGTGGTGAAATCGCCGTTGGCTATATTGAATGCCTCATTGCCACAAGCTGGGGTCAATGCACAGAATTCCTCCATGGATGCATTGATGAAGGCGGACGAAAAGGTTTCGAACGCATAGTATTTGCTGGGGGTGCCATGCCATATAACGGGATCCCCAAGCTCTTTGCTGATCGCTACATAGAGTCCAATAGCGATACTGTTATAATCAGAGCATTAGTAGTTGTTAAATCATCAGCCCAGCTTTGGGGTGTAAAGTGCATCGAGTGTTGGGCATTGGTCACTTACGCGATGTTCATGAAATTGCCCTTCACGGCACCAACGATCAATGCAGGTCGAACGATGGCCCAGTCGAATCCCTGCTTGGGGCCGAGCTCCTTGAGAATATCTTCTTGTCTACAAAAGTAAGAGACAGATTCTAGTCAGGGTGGGTTTCAACGTATGCGGACTCTTGCTGGAGCACTCACTCGTAGTAGAAGTTAGGGATGGTGTGGACGCGTGGGTCGGTTTCCTTGGAGGGCACACTTGTCGGTCCGATGTGGACCCTATATTCCTAGTCATCACACCCAACTTAGAAATACATGGTCGGAAATGGTAGGAATTAGCCGCACCTTGGCACCAGTCTGTAGGACTAATCGTTTCATCGAAGAGCCTTTCATTGCTAAGACAAAGTCCCTCAGCATTTGGCCTGTCATTGCATCAGTCACCATGGGGTGTAGATCAGTTTTTCCAACTGGGAGACAGACTATTGTCAAGCACCATCTGCTTCTGATTACCCCAGAGGGCGCCATCATTAGACGAAGACTCCTTATAGGCGAAGAAAAATACATAATCAACATTTACACCCTCTAGAGAGTTACGGATACTCTCTATACCACCAAGAAGAGCAGTAGATATGTGCTCGATAGTTGCTCCTTGGGGTGCCTGAGGCGGACGGCGAGATACCGCATAAATCTTGGTCCAGCGCTCAGGGTGCCTGGCTAAGGCTTGGACCATGTAATGCCCAGAAATACCCGTGGCACCCACAACCATGGCTGTTTTACCCTTGACAAATGGAAAACCCGGAAGACCACGGTAAGGCCCCTCGGCATACACTAGAGAAAATCCAGATCGATCGTGAGGGGCCATTGTTTCGATGACAAAATTGAAGAGGGAGAATAATATGTGTATGGGTTAACCTGGTACCATTGTTTAGGGGCAAGGGGGTTGGTAGTGATGGGTTCGAGGACGCGGTTTATACCTGACGATGGGTTGAATGTGTCTATTTGTAATCTGGTATCACCAAGCTCTTTTTGGTTGGGGTTTGCCAGTCTCGTACCCCACACGGGTATTTTCTCTTTACAAGAAGTCCCATTGCATGTTCCATCTCGGAGAAACCCGGTCTAATGTTGTCTGAAGGAGCTGTCTACCTGCATGAGAACATAGTTCTTCTCTCTGACCCCTGTTATTCACATGCTTTAAGGCTTCGCGCATAAGATAGGCACAAATTGGAGGTAGTTTATCAATATCTTGACCTGAGAGCTTTTGATGAGATCTGGCGATATCGAGAACCATTTGTGTCGTACTCGCGAGCGCAGCATTGGAACGATCAAGGACTTCACTTGATCCGTTGAATACCGGTGCGGGCTGTGTGTAGAGATGAAGAATGTGGCAATGGAGGATGAACAGCGACCTGGGAAGTTGATCAATAATATTCAGAGAGAGGTCCAAGCTGTTTAGAGGGGAAGGGATCGACGAACCGGAGCCCAAGTGCCAGTGCGGCGCAGTACATATTGTAATTCTTCTCCCGCTGTTGCATAACCTGAGTTAGAAACAGCCGAATTTGTGTGTCTAAGTCGTTTATTTGAGCTAGGCCTATCTCGTTACTGGGCTGGAGGATTTTATCGAAGACCCGATCCAATAGCCATGCTGCCTGGGCGGTTCGAGCAAATCCGCACAAGTTGGGTGCTGTGATGGAACACAGAGGGGTCGAATTGGAAGACGGTATCACGGATTCCATTGGCAGTGGCGTGTCTTCGGCTGGAAATGGGCTTATCCGTGGCTGTGCGAGACTTTTGGCTTCGGATAAAAAAATCCTAGTCATTAGCGGTTTAGGGAGGGGTGACGTCGAATTAGTGTCGGTGTTTCGCGGCCGCTCACCTTTCGCAGATGACAATTCCCCACCATGTATTGGTCTTTTCCATTAGGTCGGGATTCCCATCTAGATCGGCTGACCCAGAGGATCCGGGCGAAGAAAGTTGAGCGTTGAAACCAGCCAAATAAGCGATTCGTGCGCAACTCGTCAACGTAACCAGGGCCAATTCAGCATTGTAATGGCCGTATTCAAAGATCGCCAGAAGAAGCCCTGCTTGAATCAAATGGAGCGATGGGGAAGAGAAGGCCTGGATTTGCGCATACAGGGATTTGACAGTAAGATACAGAGATGCCAGACCGATGCTTCCAGGGGGTGCTTGCAGAGGGTGGTAGGTAATTAGTCCGACGACAAGCAGGAGCAAGGAGAAGTCCCCTTGCATAGTGGCCCCCGCTGAGAAAAGATGTTGATGAAACTGTTCCCGTGAAATAAATGGCACAAAGCCATGAATGCCATCGAAGTAGCTAACAGTCACATCGTCGAAGAAGCGACCGGTCTGTCGAGTCAGGCGATAGGTTTCAGAATAAATGGCTTCATGCCAGCTCTGGTG
Organism: Calonectria multiphialidica; assembly: GCA_020623665.1. NCBI lineage: Eukaryota > Fungi > Ascomycota > Sordariomycetes > Hypocreales > Nectriaceae > Calonectria > Calonectria multiphialidica. Next base: position 468,610 of record JAHVYC010000022.1, read on the forward strand.
GCGATCGTCAGACAAGAGCGACAGGCGGAAGTGCGGCCGCAAAGCGGGAGCAGAGGGAGGGGCAGTGTAATGGCAGTCTAAGGTGTGACGGGCGCAGTATCCACAGCGGGGGAGGGCCTTGTCACATCGCTTCTTGCGTAGTTTGCAGGTGCCGCAGACATTTGGGGCTCTTGGGATATTATTGTCGGCCGCCATGGATAAGGAAGGGTTGCAGAAGCAAGGATCTATCTACTCTTCTGGGCATGTGAGATATTCTGAAAGCACCGTCGTCTGTGGGGCTCCGAACATGTCGGCCGCTGTCGGCCGCCCTGGTAAGTCGCCTAGCTGATCTGGGGCTCGCATTGGTCTCCACCCTCGAGCCGAAGTTGTCTCTAGCATGGATCTAGCGGATATTATCGGAAACAAGTACATTGTCTTCTGAGCCGTAATAAATGGGGCGTAGAGGTAACATTCTGTAGAGCGGTAACGGGAGAGCAATACTTTATTCTGAGCCATAGAAGACAGATGCATCCAATCCCAAAAATTGAATATTTATCAGTTGACTTCACTGAGTCTACATAATTATCGTCTGACCTGACCCAGAAATTCACGTCGGCCTACTGTGAAGTCTCGGACGTGCCACGGTTATTTGTGTACAATGCCTGCGTACAAAGTTGGAGTGTTCCCCGCCTCAGGAGGTATCGGAGGGAGCACCTTCAGACATCTCCTGAAAAGGATGTCCCCAAAGGATCTTATTCTCATTGCTCGTTCCACCGAGAAACTCGAATCAGCCACAGCCCAGGGCGCAACCATCCGCCAGGCAGACTACGACGATGACAACAGTCTCGAGCATGCGTTTGATTCCGTTGATGCGCTGTTCCTCATATCATATGCTTCCGTTCAGCATCATCACCGCACGCAGGTAAGGGGATTAGTGCCGATATTAAAGTATGAGAGGGCGGAGAAAGAAATATGCTAACCGTCTTACTCAGCGTCAAAAATTCGCAATCGATGCCGCGATCCGCAGCAACGTCCGCTATATCTTCTATGCATCCCTTGCATATGCTGGTGCTCCAGAAAACAAGGAGTCCCTGGCATTCGTCATGCAGGCACATCTCGACACTGAACTGTACCTTGAACAGTGTGCTCGGAAACATGATATCGGCTTTACTGTGGTCCGTCAGGGACTCTATATCGAATCATTCCCAATGCACCTAACATTTTTCGATGTCAGGAATCCGGTGGATGAAATCCCAATTCCGCACAATGGTTCAGGTCCGGGAATATCCTGGGTTAAACGAGCCGAGCTGGGCGAGGGCAATGCAGAACTCGTAAGACGATTTGTGGCTGACAGAGAAGAATTTCCTTATAAAGGGAAGGCCGTGATACTTTCCGGACCCGAGGAGGTGAACTATGGACAGCTTGTGGAGATTTTGAGCAAGATTATAGGCAAGCGGATCAACATCAAGGTAATCGCCAATGAAGAGTGGGCTGGGATCCAGCAAGTCAGAGACAATTTGGGTTACGGAAATGTGGACTACAGCTTGGCAATGTCATCCACATTCGAGGCTGTCAGTCAAGGTGAGGCAGCAACCGTTAGCCCTCTGCTTGGGGATCTTTTGGGTCGAAAGCCTGAGACCTATGAGGCCACACTATCTGACATGGTCAAGCCTACTTACGAATGTGATACGTTCTGGGGTAAATGACTGTTCTTCAGTAAATTAGGACTATGAAATATATATTTCGTAGCCTGAACCTTGCACTGAAGTACCATTTATCTGTGATATCAATAGGCATTGTCGGTATGGTAGGATGGAACCACCTTGCTACCTTTTCCGGACGAGTTTGGCCGCATATTATAAGACTTGCGCGACTAAGAAAGCGGCCGACGTCATTAGCAGCATAGTAATTGGCTCTGGTGGCGAGCATACCGCGGTGCATGATGGGAAGTTTTGGCTGATAGTAATGATGTCTAATGTAGAACGGGCTGGTACGGCTGTTCTGTTTAGGTACGTAGGAGCCAACTGGCACTTAACTTGCGATGATGGAGCAACTACAATCATATATAAAGGAAATTGATAGTGATTACTGATTTGTCGATGCAAGAATAATCATTGCTTCCACTAAATGGTAAAGTTGTCACCCCTTTTCACTAACAATTCCATCGGCTGCTCCCGGTAATTGTCTTCGATGATACTGCACCCATTCTCTGAGAACTTGAACATGTTCTTAGAGGTTGGGTCCCAAGTCTGCCATTCTGGAAGGTTTGCTATACCATGTCCATTTGGGTCGAATGTATTGGTGAAGGCCACAATAGTTGACATGATGTTCAAGGAATTATTAGAACTTGATGGAGGAATGTCGCCGAATGCGTTCATCGCAACATCTGACGCATGAAAGGAGCCCAATGGCACCAGGCTTGACAAATTGCCATAACGCGAGAGATTGTCATAGTTATCAACCGGCTGTTGAATAAGGAAGCTGTATGCTTTTTGAGTGTTGAATGTATGTTGCAAAAGGTCTCGGCGACCACTTTGAAACTAACATCTTGTAAGCTTAAAAGTTTCTCAGATCAAGGTAAAGGCTCACAAATATATCCCCATTGAGTGAAGAAATCCGTTTGTACTGGGGACCAAGGAAAGTTTCATTGCCAGTGTTGTATGGAGATCCCAGACTAGGGTCTGTTGGGTATAATTCTGTAAGTTGTTGAAGGTTCTGTGAGGCTGTTCCATCAAATATCCCAGAAAAATAGGCATTAAAGTCTTCATCTGTAGTTATGTTTAATTGCGGCACAATTGAGAAAAGCGTGCCTTCGTCTTCTACATCTCCGATCATGTATGGGACATGAGCAACTTGGCCGGCGTGAAGTAGCCTGTGCGGCGAGTCCTTGAGGAAAGTTCCATCTGGTCGAGGGTACCAAGGAACATTAGCGCCCAAGTATGAAATCAAACCTGGAAACTGCTCCATAGCACTTTCAAGTTGTGTTTGGTTCACCTTCCTCAAACATGCCAACTTATCTTCGCTGGTTGCACATCCGACATGTGACACAACCTTGTTAAATGTGCCCTGCTCTGCTGTGAAGTCATTTAAGCGCATGATTCCACCGGAGAACATAATGGCGCCGTGGAATAGGCCCTCTGCGTCTCCTCCGTTCAAAACTAGATGAGTTGCAATAGAAAGAGATCCTGCGCTCTCTCCAAAGAGAGTGACTCGATTGGGGTCACCTCCAAAGTTACTGATATATTTTTGCACCCATTCCATTGCCACGCGCCTACAATTGAGTTAGCATCATTAGATTAATCACCGCCTAGTCATAATTCTTACTGATCCTTTAAACCAAGATTGGCGACACCTGCATCAGTTATCTCCTTGGAAGCTGAGAAGCCCCACAATCCAAGTCTGTAGTTGGCCGAGATGAATATTATAGGTTGTTGCATCTCCACAGATCTGTTCACCAGTCTGGCACCTTGATAAAGGGCATCCTATTGATCCTTGAGCAATTGATCTCGCAAGATCTTCATCGGCGATTATCCATACCTGTAAGCTTGTAGGGGCAGAGTAGACTGCACTTGCTCCTGAAGAAAACCCACCGCCGTGGATCCATAATAAGACTGGCAATTTATCTGTGGACAAAGTTCCATTCGGGACTTGGACATTAATACTGAGACAATCTTCCGACTGGTTCATATCGCCGCGAGATACCACATGGGTCAGTGACTCTAGTATGGGTCCGATTTTAACAAGCCCGTCATCTGGGACAGTGCCTAATGGTCCCTGGGGGCAGACAGGGCCGTATTTCGTGGCATCTTGGATGCCGTCAACCCTGTCCGAGGACGACATCATAACTGGATTTTCCAACCTCTTTGCATGGGCGTAAGGTATGCCGAGGAAGCTATCAATTCCAATCAATTCGTTCGTGCCCCGAAATGTGCCATAGTCAAGCTGAACCAATGTTGAGTTGGAGTTAATCGGTACTCCTGTCACAAGATTTCCACAGAAGGAAACTAGCGCGAGTATAGATTTCTTCATATTGGAAAAAGGTATTGAAATAAGTGTGGAATTGGTTAGAAAAACGGGATGTACACTGCTGAGATTACATATTTCAAAGTCTTCGTGTTATCCTTTATACCTGAGCAGCAGTTGTGCATGATTTTAGCCTTAGAAGTTGTAATGTTTCGTATCTTTGATATTCGTTTGTCAGCGCCATATTTGGGATTTACCCGGTGCTCAGCTTGTGTCTTCGCCAGGCTCAATTTGCAGCTCGGAAATATTCAATTCCGTCCCCCCTTTTGTGCATTGGCCACCCCAGACTACCTCCAGATTTCGGTTGTTTATTACGGCAGATGCTGTTCAAAGTCTGCTGGGGATTTATAATCATTCCTCGGAGACGATTGAGGCGCAGCGCATGAAACCAAGACCTGAGGTGTCGTCCCTCGGGACCCGCGGGCTCAGTGCGCACCGGATCACTGGAAATAATAAGGCCTATTATTTGCGGAGACTAGAGACAAGTAAAAGTTCAACAAGGGGATAAAGTGTGTGGAACAGCCCAATATTCTTACTAATATAGTATATTACTTAGGGAATCCTCTACTTATCGACCAGTATCTGTCTATACTCTTCTATGGAGTGCAATCTCTTTGGTGCGAAGAAATCAGTATCTTGGGGCTAGAAAGCTAGATAAATGATGAGAAAGATGCCGCTGCTATGAAAAGAGCATTTTATGGATCAATGATATTTGAGGTAGACCTCAACGTATTGATCTCATCTTTCATGTTTACTGGACCTTCAGTGCTCTCCAGAATTCCAATATGTATAAATACTAACACTTCACCATCTCCCGACGGTAACGCTTTAAATGGGACACTCCTTTTTCAAAATATTTTGAATAATGCTGTCGCGCTTTCTAAAGTTGTCAGAAAACAGCTTCAGCTTCCCAGCATCCAGGGCTCGACGAGCCTCTGCAGCATCATTGAAAGCCGCCCGAGGTCCCTTCACTTTAATCCCAGAGGCCCCAATGAGCATACCCAAGATGGCGAATGGCGCCGAAAGTGGATCGTCGACAATCTCGACAATGCTAAGAGCAGCGTTGCCAGCTTCGCCAACAATAAGACCAGCACGGGCAATCCATGCCGCACCACCGATAGCTGCGGATGCCTCGCCCACAAAGGGAATTACCGCAAAGACAATGGTTAGAATGTTCATGACAAGTTCGCGGGTCTTTGTCTTCTTTTGCTTTTCGCCAATCTCCTTGACAGTCTTGATGGACTGGATAGCATCTTCCAGCATTAGCACTGGCATGCTAAATGCCGTTGCTGCGTCATCACCGGAAGCATTCAGGTACCCCATCCTTGCCATAAGTCGCGTTGACTGGAGGAGCTTTGACAAATCGCCCCCTTTCGGCACTGCGCTGTCAATGAGTGATTTAGGGTTGGGAACCTGGATCTTGCTCGAGTCGCTATTTCTGCGAGGGTAGTTTTTGTACATGATGTAGTCGTCACTGCATGTTGGGCAATTGGCACCCGTTGGATTGGGACAGGGACATAGGTCCTTGACGGCATATTCAGGCCTCCACATGATCCAATCCTTCTCGATGCCGTATTTTTCCGAAAGAGCCTTGTAAAAGCCCTTCTCATCCTTCATGGTGTACTCTATGGTGCGTGGGCCCATGTTAGGACCAGGAGGCACTTTCAGTTGCACCTCGGTGCAGGGACCGGATCCTTGGGCGTTATTTGACCGCCACTTGCAGTCCATGTACTTGTTACCCTCGCCGGCGATTACTTGCATAAAATCATCCAGCGCCGTGTCAATGCCTTCTTTGACCCAGTCGACGTACCACTTGAACTGCCCCGAAATGTTAGCTGTGCCAATCGACAATTAAAGGCAACATACTTTGTCATCATAATCCTTGGATACTATCTTGTACTCTGCCAATGAATTGTCAAGTTGGCTGGAAAGGGCATCCATAACATACACCGGAGCGCAGCGTCCTTCTACACTGCTCGGGATATCCTCAACATTGGTGTATGTCTTGCTGCAGTAGTCAAAAAGCTCATCCAGCCCGTCGTCTCCAGCGCTTCCATCGCTGGAGTTGAAGGAGGCTGGCCAGTAGTCTTGCAGGTCAATGGCCCAGTCTGATGTACCCGCAAAGTTGAGACTCTGGAAACAAATCAGTATGTTTTTCAATATCCTGCAAAGTTCAGTCATACTTTGTATTTTGATGTTCGTCTTTGCTTGGTTTCCTCAGTCATATAAGCAACCCATTCCGTGTCTTTTATTCGCTGTCAGTCCAAGTTTCTTAATTTACGGCCATGAACGTACTGTCATAGATCAGATAGTCGCTGTCTGTGTCTTTGTCATACCAGGACGTTTTAGAGGTCGACGTGAGCAAGATGTCGTTTATCTCAGCGTTTGAGATGTAACCAGCTGTGTCTGTGCACACTCCCTTTGCAGCTTTGGAGTCCGGACCTTGAAAGGTGCACGATGGACCCTTGCACTTGGCATCCGTCATTTTGAATGAGCGCCCGTAACTAGAAACACCAACAACAATTTTGTTGGATTGAACGCCAGCTTTGGTGATCATGGAAAGAGAGTTCATTGTTTCTGTGTAGTTGACTATGAACCAACTTAGCGACATGCGACGGGAATAAATTGAAAGAGTGCTTACCATGAGATCGTAGACAGCTGCCCTTGGGACATCCGTCACTAGCCCAAGTGCTTTGGTAATCCCATTGACCTGTTTGAAATGTCAGAATATTTGGGTAACGGTACACCGAAATGCATACCATGAAGATCATAGGTCATGTATACAATGTAATCGACAACCTTGGATATGTCGGCGATGGGGAATTGCTTCAGATAGTAATATGACGCAGGGGCAGCAATTGACAGAGATTTGCCACTAGGCATCTTGCTCTTTACAAGCTTCAAAAACTCAAGGTAGTTTTTCGGGTCATCCTTGGACCCAGGAGGGATACCGGGAAGTTCAGGAGCCTAGAAACTTCGTTAGTCCAGGATACTAGTGGTTGTTCAGGGATTTCTTACTCCGGGGTACTCCCAATCAAAGTCAAGGCCATCCAAGTTGTTATCCTTCAGAAATTTGACAACCTGATTGGCAAAGAATTCGCGATTGGCCGGGGCAACAGCCTGGCGCAATCGCGTATAAGTATCCACGCCAACGGAAAAAGACCATCCGCCAAATGCAGCAATACGCTTAACACCGCTCAAAGCCTTGAAGTATTTGAACTGGATGTTTGTGTCTGTGACGCTGACATCAAAGTTGGTAGTGATGTTGATGAAGGAATAGTGAATGTGAGTAAATCCAGCGCCAATGGCACTGATGGTTCTCACGTCCATGTTTAGGCAGGGGCGGTCAAGGTTCCAGGACTCAAAATAGGCAATTTTCTTAAAAGAGTCCGGAGCTTTGTCATTATTGACAATGTTGTTACCGCAGTTAGAGACACATCCATTCTCGCCAGGTTTTGAGGTACCGGGGTTGCCAGTAGCCGACTTAGAGATTACGCAAAAGTCCTTGGTAGTACCTACCGCCACATTAGCTCAGGATTTCTAGTCGTGTTGAAAGGGTAGAGTAGAGTAGACAAATACCGCATTGACCCCAAACATTACAACAGACATTTAGAGGACAGGGGTTGAGCTTGGCAAAGTCTGTACCGTCCTTTGGCTTTGTCGTTCCTGGTTTCGTCGGTCCGCATTGGGAGTTGGAGACGGGGGCTGGGAGGGGCGGTGTTCCCTTGCTTAGACAGATAGTCTGTCCGACTAGAAGGTTTTTGCAGCCGTTCCAACCCCTTGGATTATTAGCTAGCACAAATAAGGACGCTGCAGAGTGACATACCATGTCTTCGTGTTAAAGGTATCTAGATCAGTAGAGGTAAGGCCGTTAGACGCAGCAATGGTCGAACAACTGTCTTGCGCCTGTGAATGAATCAGTTTTGCACCAGGATGTAAGTGTTTCCAACATACATGAGTGGTATATGTAAAACATTCGCCATTAGCCTTTGGCTTTGGCCTAATGTCCGGCAAAGTACCCGACGAGCAGCAGACTATCTGTCCTCCGACGAGCTTGGAGCAGAGGTCTTTAGGTTTGCTGTTGTATTTAGTAAAGTCTGCGCCACTGATGCCACACTTTTTAGCCAAGGAGGCGCAAGAGTCACCTCCTTGAACTCTTATGGTCTTGCAATCCGCCCGTGCCACAAGGTGAGAACGAGAATGGGAATGGTGGTGAGACAGGTGCCGCTTCTTGTGACTGGACTGGCTTGCTCTTGCTTTGATATTGAGACGTGAGAGCTTCTCAACACCTGAGGCACCAGGAACAGTCGCGCATTGCCCTGAGCTCCAAGACTTGACGATGCTTTGGAGGCCTGAGATGTCTCCGGTAGCGGAAGAAGCAATACCAACGGTATTACCAGAGTCTCTCCCATCGCCGCAGATCTGAACAAGGCCTTTAGAGGAACGCAGCAACTCGTCCTTCTTGTTCAGCCGTTCGATCAGTGCGGAGGCAGCGCTGCTCGGATCAGCCTGGATCCCAAAGTATAGGCCTGCGATGCTGTTCTTGAAACTATTGAAGTCAGTGATCTTGATATTTCCCAATGCTAAAGCTCTCCGCGAAGCTTCACAAGCGCCAAAGGAGTCGGGGAAGAATCTTACTAGCTGAAAATCACTGTTGGCTCATTCAAATCGGCTGTGAGCCGAGGATTGTTTTGAAGGCTGTCAAGGGCAGCAAGAACACCGCTGTTTTTCGAAGCTGACCCAGACGTCCACCAAGCCATAACGGCATCATTGAAAGAAGGTGTCTCGCCAGCACGAGTTGTCAAGGAACCCCCTGAAGCCGCGTTACTCGTACCAGATGTCAGATTCTTCGCAGTGCACGCTCTTATCTTGACAGTGGTGGATGGGTCATTCAAAGGATTGGCAAGGGCAAAGTCAAACAGTATTGGCTCCTCACAAATCGACAATCGATCGACAGAGGTGTACACTGTCCAGTCCTTTGCCTCAATACCCTTACAAGAAATTGGACAAAGGGAAGTGCTGGAGCTAATAACTTCGCCTGAGCAGCCAACAGTAAAGATGGCGCCGATGGCGATCGCCATCAAAGGCCGAAAATGAGTGTTTGGTTTCATGGTGTTGTTGGCTTGGCCACAACAGCCACGAAAGATGAATGGTAAAAGAATAACAGAAAGTAGGGAATGACTGTGAGATTAACCGGAATTGATACTTATGTTCAAGCTTCCAAGAAAACAGGAGGCATGGATATCGGTATAAGTACTCTGCCTCTTTGAGGACTGATCAAATGCACAGAAAGAACTACGAGCTCTCCACCAACATTTTCAGCTCCCGAGACTTGCAAAGGTTCCTACGGTCTAGTGAAGCCATTTTAGCACGGCGCACATATCAGGGGGTTTTCGACTTGGAACCAACAACAGAAAATAGTGCCAAAGCGCCACCACAGGGGTCCTTGGGGGCTGTAACAAAGCATGCGGCACGAATCCTACGCAAGCTCGGACGGCAGGCTGGGAATCTAATGTGGCTTACACAGGCGCCTAATTGAAATGGTATGAAGCATTGTGATTTATAATTTCCTGTTCCTATTTTCCTGGTCCAGTACTTATCCATATCCCCGCGGTTTCCATCATACATCGCCACACCCTCATTTCTCCCAGATTTTGTTCATTCATTCTTTCTCTCTATTCAACAACTCAAACACTCGCTTGTCTATTATCCCTCGTCATGAAATATTCATTTGGAATTCTCCTTTGCGTTCTCGCTGTTGGGGCCCTTGCTGGGGGCATCCGCGGCGGATACGAACGAATTTTTATTTGGTACGCCTACCAAGCAGAAATCGAGTACCTAAATAAAAAGGATGGAAATCTCAACAGTCTTTCAATCTGCCGAAAAGATTTTGGGACTGGGCCCGACGGAACCCTGACTTTCAACGAATTCGTTGAAGTCACAAACAGGGACGCCGACGGCAAAAAAAAGGCCATACCACCGGTCCTCGGTAACGGCGAAAAGTTCAACGCGGATAGAATTGCCCAGAAGCTTGCTGCTGGTCAGTTCGTTGATTTCTCTTCTTCCGGAAAGAAGTATATGAGAAGCAGGTGGTACAACATAAACGGCATAGTTGCGGGAGCGGGCACATACGATGGCCTGATGCGGAACGTTGCCAAAAAGGTATACCAATTCGGCCAAAAGAACGCTCTAGGTGCTGGAAATGCAAATTTGAAAAACTGCAAACTTGCGTTGGACAAGATGGTCATTGCGCGCCAGATTGACTATGAAAAGTACCGTATGCCAATCATGGAAAAAGATCCCGAGTTTACTGGGGAGAAGAAGATCAAGTTTGAAACTTGGGATGTGCAGCTCCAAGGTGAGGGCAACGCCAAATATCTCGACGTGCAAGCCACTGTGGCTGCGAATCCGAACGTGAAGGATGTCGAACAGCGCATCATCGATTGGGAGCAGAACACATACTTTGCTGATTCAAAGTAAGGCCCAACGCGATCGGGGCACAGAGCTGCTCTAGATAATGTCATCGGGGTGCAAAGTATTGTAGACACCGGAACTTGCTAAGAGGTTTCAAAGTCTCGTTGCGCACAAGATCAATCTACAAGGGAATGACTGGGACTGTGGAGGGAACGTGTCGCTTGGTTACTCTTTAGCCAACCTGGTGAAGTGTTGCCAAGTCATTCATTTTGTATTTTACTTTCTTATTTCTCTATATCTGTGGATTATGTTCCTATGCTAGTTTGAAAGAACTCGAAATTTATTGAAGCCATATCATGAACTCAGTGCCATCTTCAGAAGCTGCTCCGTGAGCCCAAGACTACGCTATGGGTTTGAGAACTATGAACTGTCGTCTCCTTCAGATAATTGCCGCCGAGGTCAATGCTATGGGCTGGTGTGTACTTCCCGTGTCCCAAAAATGATACCAACACCATTGCGTGCTTTGCATGCATGCATTGAAATCAGTTGCCTGTTGACTAGATACACGGCAGATTGAAATGAGGTATCCACAGCTGTAGGAGCCACTATTCAATTCCTTACATCACAGGATTGACCCTAGTAAAAGGTCCATTAAAATGGTCCCGTGATCTCGAGTGAAGTCGCGGATGTTGCAAGCCGAAACCCCTTGCTAGTCTGGTCTGGCGTTTCTTGGCAGGGACCAGACCATGGCTTAGCAACGGCTACCCGTTAGGCTTGTTTTTATGCCTGTACCAACAGCAAATAATTTGAGTGTGTGGCGTTTCACGGCACAGTTTAGCGCAGATCGGGCCGTGGAGCAGCCAACAGCCTCTTGTTTGAGCCAGACTGCCAAAGCACGGGTCAACGGCAACCGGCAAATGTTCTAGACTCTCTACAGCCACAAAGCAAAGAATTATCGCGAGATCTTCGACGCCCCTGCATTTTACCCTGCATCAAAGCGGACATTATTAGTGGAGAACCTTTCGGCAGTCATGTTAGAATCCGGGGCCTGTTGGGGAGTGACGCACCCAGGTAAACGTCTCTCGCGAGTTGGCCCTACTCGGGTTTACTTTGGGGAGATGTGGAGCCGAGGAAAGGATCCAGCAAGAATTTGACGTTATTCTTCAAGATTCTGTTCTAGGTTTACGCAGTTTCTGAAACAGGAATCATTGTATAGAATCATCTCAGAGCAGAAAAAGGCGTCTTATTAATTCTAAGTTAGTGCTCTTAGCCATCCACACATATCCATTCAGCGTTTTCCATGACCCCTGCCTCGGGGTCGTCTTGAATAACGACCTCCTCTCCCAGGGAGATATCCAAGCTCTGGGCGGTTAGGATTAGGGTGTACCCCCACCATCTTGCGCTCTTCCTCGTCCTCGACCCATGCAGCATAGCGATGGACTTCAGACATGTTCATCACCCGACCCCCTTCAGGGATCAACTTTTGAGGATATGAGGATATGTATAACAAGACATTTCCCATGTGCTTCAGCCATGTTTGGTTATAGTAATCTGCAAAGCTGTACCCAATATGGTCAAGGGTAATCTCCTTGTAGAGGTCGGCTCTGTTGCCCATTATGTCGGCATCCTTGATCTCATATACCAGCATCATCGTGTCGGGATCATCTGGCGGAAGGGCATAGTCAGCAATGGTCAATCTGTCGCTCATGTCAATCCCCAGCTCGTTTACCCTCTTCGATAGGTACTCGGCATAATCTCTGTTCTTGTGGGTCTCAGCCACCTCCCATAGATCATAATTCGGAACTGGTTCAATGTCTTCGAACGCCTGGGGGGAGTCAATGACCATGAGCGCATGAGCAGCTGCTGAGACCATTGAAGGATATCTATACGCAAGTTCCACGTATGTTTCTGGGCAGGCTCTCCTCGGATGCCATATGAAATATGGCAGGTCGGTTTCTGGTACTTGGTCATTTGCCCATGATAGGTCATTGTTCATGATGCAACGAGCATAGCAAAACTTGCGAAAGCTTCGGAGCTCAGGTTGCCTGTAGCACCACTTTGCAAAAAAGGTGTCCCAGTGGATGCCTCGGGCGATACACTGACGCTCCCCCATCATCATGACGGGTCTTCGAAGCCGGGCATATCGATCCACATTGCCCGACCATGCAGCCATGAGGATGAGGAAATCCTTGTCTATAGCAGGGAGATCGGTGGGCAATGGTGAATAAAGTAGTGTAAGAACGTCGTCCTTGATAGGCTGCGGATCGATCATGTCGCCCTCGATGCCGAGGTTCCAGTCTTCAGCAATGTCAAAGTAAGGCTGGTGTACCTTTGTGCCCAACAGCTGTTTTCTGTCCATCACCGATCGAATGCACGTATCACCATTGAGAAAACCTCCTGGCGTGGGATTTTGTCGAATGGTGCGGGTGTAGTCGTCCATGACTGCATATCGCACGGGAGCCTCCATGACTAGTCTGTAGATTTCTTCACCATTTGTTGTGTTGTCGCGTGCCTCTTCGGCAATGGCAACGTCGGGGAGGAGATCAAGTTCCTTGTACAGCGTCGTGTATCCTCCTGCTGCGCAAGCGCGGCCGACTTGGTAGCGCACAGCTAGGCTTGGATTCTGGGCCAGAAGCTGGCGCAGGGTTTCCTCTGAAGGGACATCGGGATGCCAGAAACAATAGGGAATGGCTTCAGCCTCCTTCATGACGGGAATCCGGTTGCTCATGATGTCGCGAGCATTGAGGGCTCGCACGATGGACGGGTCGTCTGTGGTTCCCCGCAACTGAGAGGCAAAGCCATCGTGATAGCGAATCCCCCGAATGAGGCATAGGATAGTGACTTGGTCATTGAGGTCCTGCGGGACAATCTCTCCTTGAATCGCAGCTTTTTTGACGTCGACAGTCATGTTTGAGGATGCGGGCTTTGTGTGTAGGGGGAAAGTTCACGGGACAGAGTGCCAACAGCAATGGATGTATTAAACGTAGGCATTCTCGACCAGTCAATAGGATCCGTGCACTGATTTAATGATTTGCCAACCAACATGGCTGAAATCTAAGCCTCGACACTGTGGAGCGACCTAGAATTGGGCATTAGCTGCTGCACCCACCCACGCCACAGAGGAGGGGCGCTGTGTGGGGGGAACTCGACAGAGTGACACTAGCGTATAGGTACCTATTTTTATATTATATTTTTTACTGTAGTTTATCTCTTAGATGGATTCTATATCTTCCCATTTTTCTAGTAAAGTATTTTAGACTTTTTAATAGCCTATACCAGGATTATTTTATTTATAGTCGTATCCTTTACATATAAATATACTGTTATGACCCAGTCGAAGACCGAGCTACCCTGCAGCGCCGCCGCAAGCCTCACTGCAGAAGCCTGCGCCGGACCCCTAATAATCCGGTGCCGTGCGCCCGGGCTGACCTATTCCATAGCTCAACACCATGACGGTCGCCACGATCACGGCGAGCGCTGCCACACCCTCACTTTGCCCTTAGCGTCACCCCAGCTCGAGGAGTATTTAAACCCTCCAGGAGTTGCAATCACTAGGAATGCAACTCAGCGTTCAATACAACGTGGTTCTCTATAATTGATCGTACCGACCAATTGACACATCACTAGACCTGTAACACTCTTGCTTCTTGTTATTGCTCATTTAACGCGCCTGATCCTGCCCGCAACATAAACCCTACGGTTTACCTTGCAGGGACCTCTTGATCTGACTACCCCGTAGCCAGGTCGGGACCATACCGTGACATATACCTTTATGCAAAACTAATCTTAGCTTATTCATACTAAAGAGATTGACCCCAGGTATTTCACCGATTCAAGGTGAAATTAGGGCTACAGAAAATCTTGGAAAATTCTGACCAAGTTCCAGATAGCCCGGTTATGGGCGTTTCATGTTCTGTTTGGGTTAAACATGCTAGAATGTAAAATCATAAATTTGCTAGTCCTGTTGCCCGCTTCAACATTCGCATTCCATAATTTGAGATATTTCAGTGACCTGAAGGGCTCATCACGGACATTTAGTGGTTATGCATTGTAGTTCGCGCCAGGGAACTTCACCAAAACCTTGGTGCTATGGGCATAAAAGAAAATAGAATCCCGGCTGCAATTTCCAACTTCATATAAAAGAAACCCAATCTATACACCGTAATGAATGTACGGAACCCAAAGTGGGCAGATCGACTCTTCGTCTTGACATAGCACCACATCCCTTGCTGAAGCTGGATCTCGCATCCCAACCATCTTGTCTCCTCGCTTCTTTAACCACTCTTCCCGAAGCTTCCTTGTGGCTAGATGGAGCCCAAGGCTAATGGAAATGTCAGTTATTCCGGCCTCTTGCAAAAACTGGTACATCAACCTTGCCATATTCACGCAAAGCTCATCATCAACATTCCAGAGGGTACCCACAACGTGCCGGAACCCTGCTAGTTGGAAAGCTCCTGTTAGGTGAATGCTTTCATCAACCGATTTCTTATCTCTGATCTGGCCAGTTCCGCAAGCCGATAGATATGCGAGAATTGGTGACTTGGCGCCCAGGTCAATCTCCAGCAAACTTGCCACGGTAAAGGGATTGTCCTTCCAGTCTTCTAGAAGCAGGTGGCTTTCTAATGGGTTTGTCTCATTCGTGGCACCATGTCCAGCGAAGTGAAATATCGTGCAGTTTTCTATGGCGTCCAGCACCACCCTCTTGCAAGGCTGAGGCTGGGTCCAACCAAACCCCATCATTTCGCATATTTCTCGAACCACATCGACCTCGCCATTCGCATGTTGAAGGATGTTCTGCCAGGGTGTATTTTGCATAGCGACTAGAACAATATCCTTCGGCACATTTGCGAGGCTATGTGGAATATCCTGCTCACGGCTGTGTATGAGCGTCTTAACAGATGAGCCGTATGATGACATGACCCTATCGAGAGTAGAATTGGCGTTGGACTGCAGATGATCCCCCGCCGCGTGGAAGGGGAAACCAACGAACAACCCGGTTGGTATCCACCACACATGTGGCCAAGATCCGTTGGGAGGAGGCTTAGAAAACCCCAGTGCATCCAGAATTGGGCTGACGACGGCAGTCCAAAGCCAGTTGAGTGTCTCAAGACTTTGAACGTTACGACTCCGTTCGATTATTTCTATCCGAGTAAGTTGACACAGTTCTATTACACGTATTTCAGTCTGCTCAAGTATTAACGCATCACATCGGTGCACGCTGACGTTGAGAATGACGATTGGGCCACGCGCTGCAGAGTCTCGTAACTCGAGCTCTGTGGGGGGTAGAAGAAATCGGCCAAACCCAGGTTGGCAACGTATTTCCTCGACAATAACTTGCATTCTCTTGACAGCTTGATGTCGCTTATCAACTCTTGCAGAGGCCTCTGCCGCCTCTTCGTCATCCTCCGTTATTTGAATGTTGAGCAGATCTCGAAGCGAGACGAATGACTTAGCTAGTTTAGGATGGCTTTTTTCTAGCAGTGAAACATCCACTCTCAGATCCTGAATGGAACTTGCAAGTACCCCACGGCCTGTCTCGAGAAGATTGATTGCAGTTAGTGGACCTTTTCCAACAATTAATGCTATGGCTGCTGTGTCTGAGGCAAGCCCCACTATTTCTGATAAGAGGTGGTATTTATCTTCGTTCTGAAGTGAAGGAGGGCTTAGCAAGGGAACTAAATTGATGGTAGTCTCAGCAATGATATATGCTTCTTCAAGTGTTCCTTCAGACCCTTCGGAAATATTCATGATTGATAAGAGCGTACGGCCAGCTTTAATGCGGAGTTTTATAGGAGACGCTGAGTGATTCAACGCCGCCTTGAAACATTCGTGAGCCTCTTCCAGGTATTTTGACACCTTTGTACGTGAGTGTTTAGTCCGAAGCTTATTACCAAGACTGCTCAACCTAAATGACAGATTAGGATCATCTTTTGGAGTAATATCAATGCTTTTGCGCCCTAAGCTTATGGCCTCGTCAAGATCTACCATTTCCTCGGTGCGTAAATATCTGGACCAAAGTTTTGTGCCAAGACTGGTAAACAGGTATGCCCGGCGATCGGTTTCTGTCGGGGTACCAGCTATAGCCTCCAAATCCATTTTAATAGCCTCATTGAGGTCACTGATGTCCTTAGTGCGCAGATACTTTTGTCGCAGTCGATTACTGAGGGTTGCCAGTATGATGGCCCTCTTGGGATGGTAGTGGGGTATGGCTTGAAGGGCAAGCTGGGCCTCCCTGGTGGATTCATCTAGGTCTATCATCTGCCCTGTACGTGCGTATTTTATACTAAGCCGAATGCTTAAACTCGTCATCAGGGCAGGCCGTTCGTGTTGTATGTTTAAGGTAGTTTCTATGGCTTTCCGAACCATATCAATGGATTCTTGCAGGTCGCCCATTGCTCTAAAATGCTGATATCTGTTTCTTAGTTGGTTACTAAGATTGGCATACTTTCCAGACAAATTTCTATAATTATGAGGCGCTGCGTCAATGGAGTTTCGGCCGACCTGAATAGCTTCTTCAAGGTCCTTTATGGTGCCTTTGCGTAAATATACTTCACCAAGAAGATGGCTGAGATTGGTTAATCTATCAGCAAGAGAAGGATCGTCCTTTGGGGTATCCTTGATAGATTTTTGGGCCATCAAAATGGCCTCATCAAGAACATCCAGGTCCCCACTATTCCTGTACCTGTCTGCTAGCGCAAGGCTGAGGTTGTTGAATCTGGTTAGAAGATATGGGTGGCCCCGTGCGGTAGACGCAATAGCCTCTCGAACCACGGCGATGGATTCATTAAGGTCCGCTATCGATCCAGTTTGCGAATACCTGGTTCTGAGTTGCATACTGAGATTCTGTAACCATAATGAGAAATCCGGAAGGTTTTCCCGAGGAAGCTGGACCAGCTTTCTTGCGATGAGGATAGCCTCCTCAAGGTCTCTAATTTCTCCGGTGATAGAGTGTTTGTCGCCCAAGCTGAGACCAAGACTATGTAGTCTCCCCGAGAGACTCTGATCATCTGGTGGTGTCATCTTGATAGACTCTCTTATTTGGACAATAGCCTCGTCAATATCCACAAGCGCCCCTGTGTGCGAAAACCTCTCCCCGAGTTGGACACCGAGACTATGTAATCTGTTTACATAATCCGAGTGATCAGGTTGAATAACTGAAAGTATATCCCGGTTAAGATCGATAGCTGCTTGGATATCGTGTGCACGTTTAGTGTACAAAGCTTTATTGCTGATTTGGTTGCAAAGGTTGTTTATTCTCACGAGATAATTGATATCTTCTTGAGAGGTAGAATCGACCGCCATGTGGGCTAGGGTGATGGCCTCTTCAAGATCACCAATAGCTCTAGTGTGTATGTATTTCTGCCCCAAGTAGATGCTCATGTTGTTGATGATAGAAAGGCGATTTGTATCTTCATTTGTAAGCGCTTCAATAGACTGCCTTCCCACACAGATAGCCTCTTCAATGTCCAGCAGTGCATTGGTATGAGAGTGCTTCAAGCCAAGTCGAATACCAAGGTTGCTTAATCTACCAGCCCGATTCTGGTGGTCTTTGGGGGTAATTTCGACGATCTTTCTGCATAGAACAATAGATTTTTGAATATCCAGCATCTCTTTGGTACGTGAGAATCTCTCGGCGAGTTGGTCACTCAAGTTATCGAATCGTGAAACACGATTTGGGTGGGCTTCCAATGAAGCGCCAACAGCCTCCTCCCACACATGGATAATTTCGTTGAGATCTGCAGTACTTTTGGTCCGGTAATACCTCTTTTCGAGATTAACACTAAGACTACTCAACCGTTCAACTCTTTCAGGGTGAGCTATGGGCGTGGCGGCAACGACCGCTCGAGCAGTGATGATGAGTTTCTCCAAATCTTCCATTTTCTTTGCTCCCAAAAAGTATGGCAGGATTATAAACAATCCAGGCTAACGTAGATTGCCTTTCTTCAATGAAGGTAGGGGCCGCACTGTTCAAACTGTTAAATGCCTCATATGTGATTTCATTGCCATAGACCGTCCGAATCCCTTCCATACCATGCACTTGGGACTGGGCAATCTCACAACTTTAGTGCGGAGCTCTCCAGCAGAGCAATGATCGACAATCAAGTGTGGTTTTGTTTCAGTCACAGTGACAATTTGACGACAATGAATCAGTAGCAGTGGAATGTAAGCGGGGGAGCAAGGATGATGACTTGTCTTGCAAAGGTCAGTCTTACAGCTCACCCATGTTAAAACACAAAATCAATTTAATTAAGAATTGCTTATTTACCCGAACTTAAGCCATATCCACATGATGCCTATTCAAAAAACAATGGGAGCATCCGCCTAAGTAGATAGCCCAGATAACGACGCCTAAGAGTTCTCGCAGTTGCGCCAACCTCAAACTGTCCAGCCTCAATACTTAATTCCAAGAACCGGGTCAATCAAACATGGCCAGACGGAAGATTGTCCAGCGAAATTAATTCCATCATGGTATTTAGTAACATGGCGAAGGAAGTAGGGCGAGATGCACCACCCAGGGGCCGTCGACAGGATGTTGTCCGGCAACATCATTGGGCCTTATTTCCCCTGCTCCTCGCCTAATTAGTGAGATTGACCCAACATGCATTCTCCAAATACAACTAGATGGCCTTTAATGCGGCCACCGACGGGCTTTTATTTCACCCCATAGGTTGGTTTCAACGATGAGAAGAAAGCTGTGTTGGTGGCGATGCACTAATAGTGGCCTCGCAATCAATTTGCGATTGTAAAAAGGCAAGTCTGTGCATGTCGTTCAGGGTCGCTTTGTTGGCCAAACCTCTGAGGCTGAGTTGCTGCGTCTTCCCACGAGCGACTTGGATACGAGCAAAACAAGAGCCAACAAAAGGAGGCCTCCAAAGGAAGAGCGAAGCATCTTTTCAGATCGTGACCACTTGCTGGATAGATAGGAAAGATTATCTTCGGTCGCTGGTAGCTGTAAACCATTATTGCTTTTAAAGTAAATATGGTTTCTTGTATAATAATGGTAAACTAGATCTATTAATTATAAAAAGAAACTATTTTTCATTTCCTAGATATTAAATGCTTAAGCTAAATTTACGACCCAATCACATCCTTAAAAGCCTGAAATTGGCTCCCAATCCGCATCTTTCAACTTGAGTTTGAACTCGATAACTCTGTCATAACGACCTTCAGATATATCGAAAGTCACAGCAGCCGATAGAGTGCGGTAGTTAAAAGGTAGCTGCGAGTTCAAAAATTTAACCCGCGTCTTTCGAATCTGGCGTCCGTCCGAAACCTCTCGCAGACGAAACTCGGGCTCATGAGCGAGGAGAGATGTTGCTGCCGCAGTGTGAGGAGTCAGTCGACAGTGGATAACACCGGATGCAACGCCTGCGGGCATATGTCCTTGAATATTGCTATCCAGGTAAAATAGAGCTGCCGTGAGCCGTCGCGCCACTATGCCAATGTGGGCCTTCAGGTCAGGTGATGTATCCAGATAGGTTCTGCACTGGTGCAAGAGCTCTCCTGCTGAGCTAGCGTCGTCCATCTGAACGCGGTGAGGGAGATGAATATTGAGGCGATGACTGTTCCGGGAGAGTCGACGGTTATGGGAGATTGATCGGGTGAAATCAGCCCACTCTCGTTGGCAGCTGAGTGTGCTCTCGATCATGTCAACACCCGTTTCAATCTTCCTTCGAATTCCACGAGGAAGTAACAGCTTCATCTTATCCCTTGTTCGCTTGGTAGTCTTGACATGGCCAGTTTTCTTGGTGACTTCCCCGGTTCCCAGCGAGACAATTATGTCTGGCTGAACTGAATTTCGCCACACCTTCTGATATTCCTCAACTGCGACCCTGATCGGATTGTTTCTCACAAACGCTCCATCTTTATAATCCTTGTTCGTCCTCGGGTGGCGGAAGGGCTTGAAATAGGTCGGAGCAGCAGATGTTGCTCTCGCACTTAGAAATATCGTCATGTCAATAAGGTGGTGTATCTTCCTGTCTTAAATATAAAGGATTTACTCACGCTTCCCACACCTTGAAGTCATCCTCCTGATTATCTTCTCGACACAAATAATCATCTGAGTTAATGTCACAGGTTATTCATATGCTATCGTTGAGGAGAGAACCTTGTCTGATATGAAAGGCACCATAAGAAAGGGGTGACTGTTCCGCAACACTTACCTTCCCCTGTTTGTGGATTTCTTGAATAGTTCGCAATAAGACAAGGCTGGTTACGACCCTCGACGCAGGCGACTACTCCAGCCTTGACCTGATCTCCAGGCTTTTGATCGCCGGGTGCTGAAGGAGGGCCAAATAAATACCCTTCAGGTCCGAACGCTTGCTTGAGTGCTTCTTCTATTCCCGCATCGGTGTACTTGAAGGAGCAAAAGGGTTGGATGACTGTTCTTATCCATGGAACCTCTAGTCGTTGCCGAAAGGAAAAGGCCTTTTCCACCAGCGATTTGAAAACAGAAATTCCATGTGATGGCGACCAGTTTTGATGAAAGACTCCTAGAGCCACGATGCCCCCTTCATTAGAAAGCGATTAGTCCGAATCAGAATTTGTCGATAAATCTTTTGATTCTCCTACCCGTGCTTGTTCCAATGACCATATCGAATAGTTCATGTACGGTGATGCCAAACCCAACTTCTTGTTCAATCTTTTCGAGCAGTGAAAGCTCGACCAGGCCACGGACACCGCCACTATTAAGAGTCAGCGTCTAAAGGTTTTGCAGTCAGGGGTTAAGAATTGAAAACAGACCCATCCAGCGTAAGAATCCTTGGGCCCGCCGTTTCTGGTTTGACTCGTATGGCCCACGGTTCAACGGTCAAGCTACAGCCGAGAGGACACCTATTAATATTGATCACGGAGTCATGCTCACTGTACTTGCAGTGGATCCGGATGCATGCGTCGCAAATGCCGTGCTGATTTTCTCGGCATGGAAGGATGTTCGTTGGGCAATTGGCCAGGCATGATAGACAGGTTCGTTGCGATTGAATCTGAGTGATACCCTTTCCTATTGCCAATTCTGAACGTCTGTGGGTAGCCTCTTCTCTACTGCGCAGCTGATGTATCTCTCTCAAAAGCTGATTTTTGAAAGCACTTGGATCCCAAGAACAAATATGACGGCCATTTTCTAGGACATCAGTTGAAGTTTCAGAAGACTCTCCCGCATTTGAATCTCCGAATTGGTGCCCTTTTTCATGTCCGATAAAGTAATTGGCACATCTTTTTGTTTTTGTGCTATTCCAAGCTTCACACCGCCAATACCGGTCGTGAAATAGCTGATGGCCACGTCGCGCATCGTTCACCAGTTCTAATTTCTTTGCCTTGAACGCTTCAGATTCATCTAAATGTTCAGCAGATGAAGATGAAGTAACCGTGTCGATAGGTTTGCTTGGATGGAATGGAAGCTGGGCAACAATGCAGCTCGCGACGTAGGAGGTAAAATCCTCTACCAAGGTCAATTCTCCGCCAACATTGTTCGCGCTATCCAGGCCGCGAATCTTGGCTAGGTTAAACATAGACCTTGCCATATGCTCGCTAAAATTCGTTGGGATTTGTAAATCTCCTTCCGAGAGCCCGTGAAAATCGAGATCTCTGCAGTGGTCCTTGCCAAGAATCTGCAGTGATGTTTCCAAATATGCATTCAGCGTCGCGATATCAAACTCGGCGTTGAGAGGAAGACGCTTTTTATAGATCGCGTTTGCTGAAGTGCTTATTCTCTCATATAGACTTCTAATCCGCGAAGCCATCAAGGCCATTGTGGCGGGAGTGCTGTCTGGGTTACAAGTTGGAATGGCGATGACACTGAAAGAGTCGTAATAACAAAGTAGAAGGTCTGAAGCGTTGTGAATACTCTTTCCTCGACTTTCCCATTCATGTATGAGCTCTTTGTACTTGGACTTTTTCTCGAAACTTTCCAGCAGCCGGCTAGTCAGATGCTCCATTGTCACTGTTGCGTTGCCAGCCTCAGCGTCTTTGTTGAGGGCGATGATAAGCGCCGGCTTGACTTGCTGGTTAATAATCTTTTCGTGCCCATCTTTTGCCCAGTCTAGCAATGTCGAAAGAAATTCTTCGCTTTTTCTGATAATTCCCCGTCAGCGCAAGACGTCAATAGAATGTGGAAGGATGACAACAAACCTAGAATTGTTCGATACGAAACAGACAACGTCTGAAAAAGCGTAGAGAAGTCGTGGGTACAAGTGTTCCACAACAGTCTTGCGGGTTGCAGGATCAACATGACCCTTGCTCTCGTTGCCTAACATTACCTGTGTGGCTCTTGGTTGCACTATCTTGCCCCAAAGCAGATCCGTTTTACTAGTGGGGTTATTGATGTAATCCTTTGTCTCTTCCTGAAGTATCCTTTCAATAGAGCCAGGCCTTTCATTTCGCGTAGAAATGCGCTGCTCGACTGGTTTCCCTGCCCTCATCGAGGAGATCATCTGACGGGCGATTGGGTTTTCTGCACCTGCCAAACCCTCGCAATCTGCTATATGATCAGCACTATTCAAAATGAAGTCATCTGGGGAAAAGGCCCGTTTAAACTCACCAACAAAAAATATCGGTCGTTCGGTTGACAGTGTATGGGGGTCAGGATATACATGGATATCACTACTTGTTGAGTCAAACCGGTCATTCGTGAAACCTGGCAATGGTGTGGACAGTTTCTGATCCGAGGGTCTGAGCTGATTAATTATGGCCCGAATCAGTGTGCTTTTTCCAGAGCCTGTTTCACCAATAAATGAGATTAGACTCGGATATTGACGGCTACAGGAACTGTCGCTAGAGTCCAACAGCCTCTGAAGTCGAGGCCATACGTTAAGCTGAGGAACCGTGCCCTCAGGCGAGTCCGGGACACCAATCCAGGTGCACGACAAGTCTTCTAAATGAAGCGTTGCCTTGTTCTTTTCCAGCATTTTTGTGTTCATCAACTTGGTTGTAAACACGAAGTCTTGGAAATTGACTTCTTCGCACCGGCTGTAGGCATAATAAGAATCATCTGCTGCGGTGTAGGGCATATGATCTTGCTTCTTCAACAGGCAGCCAGGATGAACTGGCAAGTGAGACCTCCCACATCCTCCACAGAGAACAAACTTGGAAGGCCCGTCTGGCTGCTTGCACTCGCGGCAGGTTAACGGTATTCCAAGCAACTTTGCTTGGGATATTATCCTATTGCTTTTGTGAGCTTCTGCTGAATCACAACTGGCCAAGGACAAAAATTACATTGTATCGGGAGGAGATGGCCAAACATGAAAGCTGTTTCCTTCTGAAATAGAAGCGCCAGGGTGTTTCGAGGTTGTTTCGTCGTCTTCATTTGTTTGAAGAGCAAGCCGCTCAACAAGCTCCTCTAAAGTTTTATCGTCCATATCGGGGTTGCTTGATTGCTGATTCTGGGAATGGGTTTCCACTGCCTCGGACATGATGAAGTAATAGATGAACTTGAGGGCTAGGGAATACTCGTGAAATAATTCCAACTATCGATGTGATCAGGAGGTGTGAGGAAGTTCAAAGATGCTGGCAACAGTATTCGACTTTTATTGCGCCTCGGATGCTTAGGAGCACTCTATATAGCTTTGCGCAACGTGTGCATTAATCCCAGTATTCGGGCGTGTGAATGTGGATGCATTGTGCAGAGTAAGCGAAATCCGCGCTCTGTCCCGGATTTCGGGTTTTGGTGGCTGTGGCTGCTTTTCACGGGCGGAATTGCCACGGCGGGGTTGCAGTAAACTCACTTGGGGGCACTTGGGGGCCGTAGCCAGGGCCAGTTATAGCCACGCCTGGAGACATTGCTGACAATCGAAGCAGCCGATGATGGGCTCAGCTGATTGCAGCCTAGTGATTGACAAGATAAACAAAATTTCCATCGTCCATATTCGCTGCCTTGCGAGGCATTTCAGCACTGGTGACGTTTGCCGCTGTGCCACTCCTTCATAGCTGAGTTGACCGCAAGGCACACCGCCTCAAATAACTAAAACAGCATTCAGCATCTACTAGATTATCGATTGTACCAGCAGGGCTGTTGATCTCCTGACAGGTGATCCGATGGAAGTGGTAGCCAACACCCACTTTCTTGTGATGGCTGGTAGCAGCTATCCAGCACAATATGTCGATCGCGACGGGATACGCACCGAGACGACTCGGTCTTAGCTTAGTAGAGTAGCAGGGGCTCAAATACAGAAGCAGGGATGGCCTTCGGGACGCTTGGGTTTTGTTTTGGCTCTTGGAGTTTCCCGCAATGGCATTTGTCGCATTAAATCCGTTAAAATGGCTGCTTAAATGGGTATCTCGCGGCCATCGCTATAATTCTCATAAGGCTTCGGTTAGCACGTCCCCACAAGCGAAGTTTAGCCACAGAGTATGCAGAAATCTTAAGCTGCAACAAAAAACAAGATCTGTTCTTCAGATCCCGTGATTAGTTTTTGGGTAGATATTTCCTAATCAACTTTCTCCACGGTAGAGTACTTTTACGCTGGAATGACGTTGATTGTTCCAATTCTAAGCATGCTGGGCCAAAACCAAGAAATACGGTTAATTAGGTCACTCTCTAGCGCTAGAGTATTATTCAGCCGCCAACCCCACCAAGGTGACCTCACTAGCTTGAGTTGATGGTGGCGGTGATGTTCACTTCTACATCGATGCCATGCAAAATGGAGCGCAGAACGACGGAGGTCCATAACCCTGCAGTAAGTGGCTCAAAAATCTCACTATCTTCGCATGGCTAATCGTCGCCCTTCTCATAGTGTGGCGAGTGCAGGGCAAGAAAACTCAAGGTTCACAACCCTTGCCGAATCCAGCATCTCGTTATTGACAATTCTCAGTGTTCCAGATCGCGGCCAGCTTGCGGTTTTTGTGCGAAGCATAGAAAAGAATGCAGCTATTCTACCAGAAGATCAAGAGCACCACTTACTAAGGCGTAGGAACATAAAAAATATTGGGTTCTGAATTGGATGCTGAATTTATGGCAGATACGTCTCGTCACTGGAACAAAGGGTTAAAAGGTTGGAGCAGATGCTGCTCGCCGCAAACCCATCTATAAATTTGGATGATGCTGCTATGCGGGATGATTTCGTCCTCGAGACACGATCATCGAGCGATGGCCCGGTGGAAGAAAGGACTGCGGCGTCTCCTACCAGCCAGGGTTCGAGGTCCAGATTGTCAACACCAGACTCACTGCCAGCAAGACCGAGTGGATTTGATTGGGGAACAGAAGATGGCAGTGCTGAAAGGTCTGAGGAGGGACAGAACATCTCTCTCAGCCCGGAGGGCGCTGGTTACCTGGGTAATTAAATTCAGCAATTCAATATTGCAACAACTAACCAATTCGTGGCAGGGAAATTCACAAGGGTCGCACTGTTGCGTACACTACAGAAAATCGGCTGTCTTTGGAGCGATGCGCCAATCCGTTCGCCAACGTGCCCATCTCACTTACAACTAATGGGTGAATCCTCAAATTGCATACCTTGGGAGGCGCTTGAACAACCCGATTCCTCCGAAGGATTCGCCGACTTCCTCATCGATGCCTACTTTCGCCATTTTCACACGACTTATCCAGTGCTTCACGAGCCAACATTTCGCGCCCAATATAGTGAGGTTATCCCAAGACCGCCCGCGGAAGCTTGGTCTCTGCTTAGTAGGACTGTGTTTGCCATAGGAGCTTGGTGCACCGGGTGCCGTATCGTTGTCGGCAAGGACGATGACCCTTCAGACTGCTTTCAGCTATTCGAGGGCATCGACATGTTCAGATCAGGCTCCCTGTCCATGGTGCAGGCATTGACACTCTTCGGCTGCTATCTGCATAAACAGAGCAAGTCTAATTCAAGCTCAATATATCTATCTGCCGCGGTAAAAATGGGAATGAGTCTCGGGCTTCACAGAGAATTTCCAGATTGGAATATCTCATTACTCGACCGCGAGATGCGCCGAAGGGTTTGGTGGTGTTTGTATGTATTGGAGAGTGGCCATTCAATCGCCATGGGAAGGCCAATCTTGCTTCCTTGTTATCGTACTATAGACATCAAGCCGCCTTTGAACATTTCAGAACAGGTTCGTCCGCTTTGCAACCCCACTTTCTAACAACCCACATCGCAAACTAAGAAGTACAGTCGCTTACCGCGAGGACCACTACGGAGCCGAAAGAGTATGCAGGATTGACAATATATTCCAACCTCAAGGCTCAGGCTGAGTTTCATTTGATGATAAACGAAACTTACAACAAGTGCATCAATAATCCGGATGTTCCTGCCAAGGATCTCCTCAACGCTGATGCCAAGATTGAAGCGTGGGTAAAATCACTCCCACCGCATTTGCGGGAAGATTTGACGGCGCAAGGGTCTTTTACACGGTTGAACTTTGCATCTCCACACCTATTGTGGCGAGTCAGTTGCCTCAAGATTGTGTTGTTTTTTCCGACTGTTGTTCAATTCACGAGGAGACACCTAGAAATCGACCAGGAAAAGGGAACCAGTGAGCAACAAGAAGCAGTCCGTATTTGCGTCAACTACGCCCACACCGTTATTACGTCTATTGAGAGATTTTTTGTGAAGGAACCCTCTAATCCCTTGCGGGATTGGTATGCACGGTGAGAAACCAAATTCCAAATGCAGCGTCTTGTGCTTACAACCTCAGTTATTGTCTCATCCAAAGTGCCCTCGTCTTGATTCTTGCCCTTCAAGCAAACTTTGACTTCCTACAAGATGACCGACCAATGCTGATTTCGGATTTTGACAAAATGAAGGTACTTCTGGAGAAAGTATCAGGCCGCGACACATTTGCCAAAATGATTCTAGACATCATGAGTCAAGTTACAACGAGTCCCCCACGCGGAGATTTTCCGGATATGACCACGGCGATTACTGGAGGAGATTTTAATGATTTATCTACGTTACCTCTAGACGGACAGTTTGACACGTGGCTGTGGCCCTTGTGGAATGAATCCGAGAGGGGGCCGACATTGTAGCATTAACCCAGCAGTTGAGGGGAGCTCAGGTCCACATTCGGACATTCTTTTTAGAGTGGCTCTATGCCTTCAAGTACGATTATATTGAACCTGTTCAATCTGCACTGTGTCCAAACGTCTATGGCTAGTGGTTCAACCAATAAATGATATCAACGCTCGGCTCAAATTTTATTCTCATATTTATGGCCTAGATCAAATTTCCTTCCAAAAGTGTCTTTCCCAAGACGATCACTAACCGAGATTATGTTACCTCGATGAAAGCCCGACCACGACTTCTACTGCAAATAATGTCTTACCCATTCTTAAACATATTCTTTTCCAATCCTGCCCTTTATTTGGAGCGTAAACATGCAGACCGAATAATTCTAGAAGCCCTCCGCCATGCTTTTCCTTCTCCAAACCTTCAACGGCAATGGGCCAGGCACCAGATTGAAGTGCTCGTATCGATGTTGCTCCCAGTTCGGTGACGGCAGCGCAAAGTTGTATCGGTGAACAACCGAGGCAGTCAGGACAAGTTGTTCGAGGTAAGAGATGTTTCGCCCGATACACCCACGCGCGCCAGCGCTGAACGTGATAAAGTACGGTTGAAGTTGCTTCCCCTCCTCCCCAAGCCATCGTTCTGGGAGATAGCGTTCTGGATCAGGGAAAATCTTTTCGTCGCGGTGCGCGACGTACGATGACATGGAAACGGAAGTTTTCCCAGCTACGAATTCCCCAAGAATCGTGCATCCTTCCTCCGGAGTCTTACGCGGAAGGCCGAATGTAGTCGGAGGCAGGACTCGCATGGCCTCGTCGACGCATGCTCTCAAATAGGGCAGGTACTTGACCTTCTCGTACGCAATAGCCACCTCGTCCTCGTCAGCCACTGAGTCAACCTCCTCTCGAAGCTTTGCCAGACATTTGGGGTTCTTGAGAAGAAGGTATAAGGTATTGTTAATGGCGATCGCAGTGGAAACAGAGCCGGCGTTGACTAAAAATGCTGTCAGTACTGGCGCAATTAGGTAACGGGTTGAGTGACATACGCATAATGTTTAGCTCGGCTGCAATTTCGCCCCATTCAAGCATGTGCGGTGTACCATCTCGAGTCTCCATAAGCGCCTGGAAGAAGTCTGCGAGCTTCTCTCCTTCTTGATAGCGCTTAAGGCGTCGCCTCATTTGATGAGTAACAATACCGTCGAAGAAATCACCTTTTCCGAAAAGAGTCCGGTACTTTTTCGAAACTATTCTTGCCCATGGTTTCAAAATCTTAAACCAGTCATAAGACCACACCAGATGAGACTGGGCGGTCATGTTACTGTGGAGAGAATCCCTGTAGTGGACGTGGTGGATAGTACCATCCATGTCTTCGCTGACAATGTCATCGTCTCCACGGTCAAGGAATCCAGCAGGTTGGCTCAAACCGATATCCAAGATCGCGTCCATGGTAAAGAAATTGGTCCAAGCACGATAGTCAACCGTCAAATCTGACTGTTCGGGATTGGTACCGTCGGCCAAAGGCTCTGTGCAACGGGCATCGAACGCCTTCACGAGACGCTCAGTCTTATCCGTGATTTTGTGTTCCCAGCCCTCCAAATTTTTGATTGCATATGCGCTCGCCAATACCTTTCGTTTGCGTTGATGCTCCGATTTGTCAACCACGTCGGCCAAGTGGAAATGAGTACCAGCGGTCAAAGGGTAAAAGTCATCCTTGGTGCACTTGGTATTGTGTCCATAGATATCCTGTGAGATATTTGAATTAGTTACAATAGCGTCTGTTGTTTTTCATCGACAGCGACAGTACCTTGATCGCGCCTACAACACCATAAGACAGCGAGTTGGGACCAATGCGAATAATTGGGTGTTTTTTGTGAAGTTCCGCCAGTCGGTGAGATCGAAATCCTTTTCTGGCTTCCATCATGAAAGGAATATTAGTTATCCCAGAGAGAGAAGACATATTGGGATAACGCCGAAGCCCCTTGGAGTCATAGTAGTATCGAATAACGGGGTAAAGAATGAAGCGAAAAATCAAGAGGGCAGCAGCCCCGGCGAAGGCCAAAACCCCATACATTCTATGAAGAATAAAGTTGTAAATTCAAAGGTGAATATGGATTCTCAATTTTCTTCGATACACGGACGGACGCGGGCTACATATATATTCTCAGGCGCCAACGCCCTTGCCTTGAATTCGTTTATGTCTATTTCGGCCTTCACCCCGTTTACAACTTCCCAATATTCCAATTATCATCACAACAAAATGCCGCCTCTGGCGAATTTTTACCTTGTTTAGCTAGCGCTGTCTGTTGGCATACTCAACGTGACCCTCAAACTTCGCGAGGCGTTATCCCGTTCCAAACATAGTATCGCCGCTGACAGTCTCGGAAATGCATGGTGGTGTTGAAAGTGTCGGGTGGCAATTGCCGAATACAGTAATTCCATTCCGACACACCAGTCAGAGTGTAGGACTCGCCCCGCGTTGGTAGGTTGGCCATGTGATCCCCCGCGAATTGCTTCCCCGCACTGCATCACCATTGGCACATCGCTTGGACATTGGCTCGGGATATTCGACCTAATCCGGTAGACTTTCTCCTATGTGTGTGATAATGGTACTGGAAGAATGACACCTTGGGTTGTAGTTCACTGCCATGTTGGTTAATTCGACAACTCATTTGACAGTTTCCGACTAGTGTCGGGGAAATGTTGCTAAAAATTGAAAGGTCAATATTGCAAGAGTCGGAATCCTGTCCGATTTATAACGGCTCATAGCCTGTGCAAAATCCATATTAGTGGCTATTCATTTATATATATCCTTGAAATCTAACCTCTGCGCTCATAAAAATCCAGTCTACTTCTCATTGTATCTTTGTTCCGGGGATCTTGCCAAAATGAGTTCACTTCCTGTTCTGCCGCAGAACGTTGGCGAAGTTCTCTCTCGTCTTACAATTCCCAAGTCACTTGAGGCGGACGATGCACTTCTTCTTCTATTATGCGTCTGCTGGGGCGTGTATTCTCTTCGCCAACACCTGTCAAAGTCGGACGCTTCTCGTACACTTTGGTATGAACGACCACAAGAGGGCCACCAAATTACAAAAGCTATCCAAGAGAAGAATGTTTCCATTCTACTCGAAGCCTCGGTACTGCATGTGATTCAATTTTGGCGTTATCAATGCTGATATATTTTAGGGCAAAGATCTTGTCATATTCTGGGGCTCACAGTCCGGAACCTCCGAGCGCTTGGCAACACGACTAGGCCTTGAACTTTCGTCAAGTTTCACTAAAAACGCGCTGGTTCTAGATCTTTCGGATATCGATGTCAGGTCAATCCCACAACTCCCTCGAAATAAGCCAGTGTTGTTTCTCCTATCCACTTACGGGGAAGGAGACCCGTCCGACAATGCGATGTCATTTTCGGATTGGCTTCACGGCTCCTCGGCATCCGATTCTTTCAAGGACCTCCCCTTTGCGATCCTTGGATTTGGAAACAGCACTTACAAGTATTATAATAAGGTTGGACGCTCTGCCCAGGAGGCCTTTCAAAAATATGGTGCAAAGCCTCTTTTACCTTTTCACATGGCCGATGATGCAGTCGGCATGACCGAGGAGCATTTTTGGTCTTGGATGGAGGAACTCTTTCAAGCTCTCAAGGCCGACTTTGGCTATGCGGAGCAGCCGCACATCTACCGTCCCAGCCTGCAAATCTCCTTCGCAGACGGCCAATTGGAAGATTCGAGCATCTACGTGCCTCAATTCGGCAAGCGAGCATCAAACTTTCGCGCCCAGTCAAGTCTATCACCCATTCGGAATATCCCGGTTGTAAATGCGGCCAATCTGACGCCAAAATCTGCCCGAACATGTTTGCACTTAGAAGTCGATATTGCGGAACACTCGGAGTTGAAGTATGATGCCGGTGATCATATTGGAGTTTGGCCCGAGAATCCAGCCCATGAGGTTGAAGCGCTCCGCACCGCTTTGGGGATTGACACAGAATTGATGCACCGACCCTTATCTATTTCACCAAAACTTCAAAACATGGAGCTTTCTCAGGTATTTTTAAACTCGACGACAATTCAAGCTTTATTTAGCCGCCATCTCGGGATTTGCAACGCCATCTCCCGCAAGACAGCTATCGACTTGGAACAGTTTGCACCTTCGGTGGATGCAAAAAACAAAATATCTTCCATTGGTAGGGACCGCGGAGCTTTTTCTCAGCACAAGACAACGCACAGAATTACTTTGGGCTCCGTATTGCTTTGGGCCAGCAATGGTCAGCCATGGAGCATCCCCCTATCCTTCATTTTGGAGACCATTCCATTAATGGAGCCTCGTTATTATTCAATTGCCTCTGCCCCTATAGTCAGCCCTCGTCGAATTTCCATTTCCATTAGCCTGCTCTCAATACCCCTGCAAAATGAAGAAGTGGTTCACGGAGTCGCTTCTGAGCATTTGCGTAACGTTTACGAGTCACCAACATCGACAGACCCAACCAGAGTCTTTTGTCATATTCGAAAGTCCAAGTTCAAGCCACCAGTTTCTCCTTCTCAGCCAATGATTATGATCGCGACGGGAACAGGAATTGCTCCATTCAGAGGCTTCCTCCAGCACCGCGCAAGACTCCAAAAGATGGGCAGAGATGTTGGCAAGATGATGCTTTTCTTTGGATGTCGGGACCATAGCGAGCATATCTATGAGGACGAGCTGCTGGAATTTCAGCAATCTCTTGGTGAAAATCTGGCAGTCATCACTGCATACTCACGTGCCAACGTCTCTAAAGTCTACGTTCAAAATGAAATTGAGCGCAAAAAGGATGAGGTGCTGGACCTGATCATCAGCCGTGGGGCCAAAACCTATCTTTGTGGCTCTACTAAAATGGCAAAGGATGTAAAGAAGATAATCGGAAACTTGCTTGCCGAAGCCAAAGGCTGGTCTTCCAAAGAGTTGACAGAATTTCAGAGCATGCAGAGCAGAACCGGGCAGTGGCAAGAAGATGTGTGGGGATAATTGGCGATGGGCCGGAAATAAAGGCGTGTAAAGTTTCTTTCTTTTCACGCAGAGGTGTTATGAAGATAACTTGAATTTAGCATATTTGTTTCTTATAGGATTCGTCACGCAGACATGAATGGATACATTGAGGCGCTTGACTGATTGTGTATTGATAGTGCACACTTGTGGTTATAGGCCATCATCATCTTCATAAACCTTCGCCCATCGCTGGAGTATACACCGTTAGTTCCAACCTATTACATCAAATTTCGTGAAGGAACTCACCTCATCCCACGGCTGGGTCTTATCCACAAACCTCAAGTCAGTACCTAGGCGAATTACATTATCCGCATCGTGGTTCATTGTGGATGCGTGTATCTGAAGTTCGTTGTCAGTTAGCCCCGGTCCCTGGAGCTTTCGGGATAACAGGAATGCGCACCATGTAAGAGTTGTGCAACACAA
The DNA here is from genome assembly GCA_020623665.1 of Calonectria multiphialidica. Lineage (NCBI taxonomy): Eukaryota > Fungi > Ascomycota > Sordariomycetes > Hypocreales > Nectriaceae > Calonectria > Calonectria multiphialidica. Next base: position 501,386 of record JAHVYC010000022.1, read on the forward strand.
CATCTCCGGCTTCATAAGCAGTAACCAACCAAGGGTTCCCATGCTCTTCACTGAACTCTTTGGCGCCTTGGGTGAGAACACCTCCCGACATCATGTTCTTGTTGAAGGCGAATTTGGCCTCTTCACTTGTCAGACCCATTGATTGAGCCTTCTTAGTGAAGTCGTCTTCAATCTGCTGTCCCAATACGTGGCCTGTGATATATAATGTTAGTCATCTTTATACCTCCGTTATGGTTTTCCGGACTTGACCCAACCATTCTTGAAGTATATGAGTCCTCCTCCTTCCACCTTGATATCGCCGATTGGTATCCAAGATGTGAGGACTGTGTCATTTCCGTGCCTGAGAAAGATGTAATCGTAGTGTACACCTATCGCGTTATTCCCAGGAATATTGTTTCTGAGAAGAGTTCGTTCCAGCCCCCATGTGTTGTCGCTCCAGCCTGTGAGTCTTTTGATGAAATCCACCATTACTGGGTGCTTGCAAAGATCGTCCTTGTACCAGGTCTGACTGTGGGCCTTTAATGCCAGATCTACGAACATATCTGACGCAGCAGTTCCGGTTCCCTTAGCTCCTGTTCCGAATCCGGGGAAATCGGCTGAGCTCTTAGATTTGTCGAAGATGCCCTCTACAGGTGCCGTTCCAGGGCTTAGAAGACCAGTTGGTTCCATCATGCTAAAGTACTGTCTGCGGGCTTCAAGAACATCCTCTCGTGGAAGCAGATTTTTCAGAAATAAGTAGCCATTTTCCGAAAGTCGTCGGCGCATTTCATCGAGAGAAGTCGTCTGCGGGTCGGTCAGTTCGAGCAGCCCAATCTGGTGGGCGTCTAAACGGCCATCGTTGACGTATAGGTCTGGCAAATGGTGGGATGGGTCGACATGAGGCATGATGATGTCTCTCGAATGGCAAAGGTGATATTATTTGCTAAAGGATATTCTGTTCTTTCATGCCGGCCGCTTAGTCTAGATTAAACCCTCATCTTATACCCGAGAGTGGGAGAGCATTTCGGGCCATTCTACCTGTATGGGCAATCCAGGTTAGTGACCTAACCCATTCCAGAAATAGTTTTCCGAGGGCGCTATGGATAATGACTTTTCAGAGACCCATCAAAAAGTTCGGATAAGAAATGGAGCTGCACTTAAATATCCCACAATTCCTGGATCGCTGGGCACACTGACATCATTATCTAGTAGTTAGTTCAGAGCAAGTCCTCAAGTAAAAATATCATCTTTGGGGTGTTCATGGTAATATATTTCGATGAAGGTGATATGAATGATCTGAATAAGGTTTTTATTCTTTTCAGGGATCTGCATCAGAAGATGAATACTCATTCCCCTCCCCATACAGCAAAGTGTGCTGACCCTCAACCAGGACCCCAACACAAGGTGCTATATAACATTGGCTACTCGCATAAAATCGATTCCATATTCAACACTCCACTTCTGTGTCAAATTGCACGTTTCCAGTATGCAAACGCCAGAAATCCCTGAGTTTGTGTCCAACTCTCAAACTCGGCCACCCCAGGTGTAATTCCGCCTCTGAAAGAATTTTCGAAAGATCTCTTGTTTCATCGGGATCAGTAAAAAGCTCACCGCACATGGCAATGGCCAAACCGGCCGTTAACTTGGCGGGAGTATATTCTGGGTGGGAAATGGAAATGCTGCAGATAATACGAACTGCTTCTCGAATTTCCGCCTCTCGCTGTTGCTGGAACTCGACTCGACCTATCCCCAGGGTCGGCGTACGAGGATCATGAGCGAGCAGTAGGATCCGACATATCTGAAAGTACTGCTGCGCAGCAATTGGACCATCATATGTATAATAAATTTTGTAAAAATGGCCAGCACCCTTGTTGAGCCGATGTCTGCGGTTCGCCACATCAAATTGGTGAGTTTCTTTATTCTCCTTGTATGAAGAATAAATTGGCAGAAATGAAGCTGGCTTTTGGTGGTCCCAGTCAGACAGGAATTGCCAAAGCTCATCCCATTCTGAAACACTTTTCATATCATTTCCATAGGCAAAGTTGGTTGAGCGTGCTGCATGAGAAATTATGCGATACGTCCAAATCGATTCCGGAGCTGCCTCCCAGGATTCATCGAAGTTGCAACAGTCAGCGATCGGTCCAACTGCACGTTTTATTATATTGGAAATAAAAATCTCCTGGCGAAGAGCAACAATAATTGCAGCGTCGCTAAAGCTCGACATCCGGACGTTCCCTCGTCTCATTTGCAAGAGGACAGATGCGGTCACCGCATGTGTGCCAATAGATGTATTTTCAGCCGGCTCTAATAATCACAGTTAGTCTGAGCGTTGCCTGATTGTGGGTGTTCTCGTACCAGTCATTTCACTAAGCAGCCTTAATAGCATTGCTGAAGCTAACGGTTGATCGCTCAGTGTTTCAGCAGTATTGGTTACAGAAGGGATCAACGCCTCGAGACAGCGGCGTTCATATTCAATGGAATTGCGGCCATCAATGCCCAATGTTACTTCGCGATGTTTAGATGATACCGCAAGAACAGCATACAAGATTGTCGCATCTCTAGATATAGTTGATGCGACATATGTCTTGAAATGCATTTGCGGGTCGCAATAGTCGAACTTGCTCCAGTTAGTCTCTCAAGCCTTGAACCTTGTATTCCTCGACTCTACTTTACTTACCCAGTGCACAAGAACGTTAAAGAAATAGCGAACGAGGACCGCTTCTTCTTCAGAAAGAGGCCAAAAACAATAATTCCCAGTCTCGTTCGGGGAGGCTTCTTCAGTGCTGTCGAATATACCCGGATCAATAGGCTCGTCACATGGCTCCCACTCAACAAAAGAATTGCGTGATCGAAAGTCCTGGTAGTTGGTCAAAAGAGACCTGAGGGCCATTGGATCATAGCGGCTTGGTATCAAAATGTTTGAGCCAGACTCGGCTATTCGTATATCTGATAGAGTGTCTTGGCCCGTTTGGAGGCAGTTAGGTTCCTCTTGGTAGCTGTCCTGATCGCTCTGGGGACCTTGAGGATCGCCATGAGAAGAATTCGACGGCTGAAAATATGGTGATGACTTCTGCGACAGAGCCTCGACAGGCCCCTCGCTGTTTTCCTTTTCAGATGAGGCAGGGATGCTGGGGCTGGTTGAGATTTCCTCATTTATCAGAATCTTTTCGTTCCGTGGAGAGTCTTGAGGGGGTTCTCTAATATTGAGGCGTGAGAGTCCATTTTTTGGTACTGCAAAATCAGCCTTCGAGAAGTGGCGACGGCGTGGTTGTCTAATCCCATTACTAAAGCGTATGCGTAGCTCGCCTTCTTTGTCCCCCTTGCATGTTGTGTTCGCTGCCACGCAGCTGGAGCATACTTGGCGTTCCGGGCCACGGTCACCTTGAGTAATTAGTTAGCGATTCTTGCAAATACCCCAGTACGGAAAATCCAAACGTACATTTCTGGTGCCTATTACGACACCTAGCACATGCATTATGGGGGCGTCCAACTCTCTGTGTGGGTGTATTAGTCCGCCGACGACTTGATTCGCCTCCAGAGGAGCTTCCGCCTCGATCTAGCTGCATGACGGAAAACCAATGGTCTGAGACATCAACCTTAATTCCGGTATTTGATTCCTCAAGCAGCAGGATCGGGAATTCCCAATGGGGGATGTGCAGGGGTTGGATGTGGCTGCTTGTGGAGAAGAAGAGACGATGGGAGAACGCAGGGGTTCCCGTTCTCTTTGTACGTTTTCCGACGAGCGACCTCCTCATGCGGGGTTATAGCACTAAAGAACCCCCACTACCACGTGACTATTTTGGAGAAAAGGAGTACCCTGCTGGAACCGACATGTTATATTGCTTCTAGAGCGAGTAGTTCTGTTTGCCGATCCATGTTACTCAGTTCTAGAATCTACGGTGTGTTTCCTCTTGTCACAGATCCGTACAGAACAGGATTCTCTTGAATCTATAGGGCTTGATGGCCTCAGAATACTCATATTAATTATCATTAGTGGTAGATTTCCATGCCTCTATTAATAAAGACCTAAACGGTCACATTCCAGCATGTTATTACATTCCTAACATGCTTTTGGTGGGCATTGTAAGCTCCGTTTTACTAGTTGTGGAACCAAGGTTGAATGAATAGCAGAGTATATCCAATCAAAATATTCTCCACCAAGCTATCGACTACGCATCGTATAAGACGTGTTTACTTGGAGGTCTTCGAGTCATCCACATCAGCCTGTCCCACCGGTTGCAGGTGCGCTTCTCTCATAACTTCATTGTCATCATCCAAGAAAGCACGGTCCCCAAATGCTGTGGAAATCTCTTCGAGCGTGTGGCCAGCAGTTTCCACGTAGAAGAACTTTACAAGTCCAACTGAAAAGAGGCAAAACCCAAGAATAATGACGTAATAATAGCCATGAATGCCAGCGAATGCATTTGGCGACGACATTCCAATAATAAAATTGAAGAGCCTGTATCGAAAGTTAGCTCAAGCTGAATTTTCTGATAAAATTTAGAGAACTTGCCAGCTAGATGTAGTGGAAAGAGCAACACCACGACTACGTGCGCGAAGTGGGAACACTTCAGCGGGAAGCAACCATGGCATGGGTCCCCAGGTAGCTCCAAAGAACGCGTTGTAAAGTACCACAAAAGCGAACATTCCATTCGCCTTTGTCAGTGCTGATAGTCCCTCCACCTGGGTGAATACACACATGATTGCAAGGCACACCGCCATTGCGAAGCCTGATGACAAGATCAGTCAGCGAAACCCGTTTTAATTCACATTTTTCTTGAGTTGAGCAATTATAGAAGCGGAAACAAAATAGATACGTACCTCCAGAGATCAGAAGGGGCTTTCTTCCCCAAGAGTCTGCCAGCCACCAAGTGGGAATAGTTGCTGCAGTGTAAATGACAGAGTTCGCGGCAGTATACAGTAACGACTTAGAAGTATTAAATCCAGCATTTGCCAGAGTGTTCGGGAGATAGAATGAAATCACGTTGATTCCATTGAGCTGGGCAAACATTTGGCCCGTTATGGCCATGATCGTTCGTTTTCGGTAGCGTGTGAACATTTCCTATTCCTTGTCAGTCCAGTGATATTTGTAGTTTGCCTTTGGCTCATTACCTTCCAAGTGGGCTGGCCAAGAGTTTGCTCGTATAGAACTGCTTCCTTGATCTCCAAAAAGACGCGCTGGACGTGCTGATCATTCACCTGGCCATCCGCATGAAGGTCCGCTACCGTTTGCAAGCACTCGTCCATAAAACCATGGCTTGCAAGCCATCTAGGTGTCTCAGGCAGTGGGAATGACAGGACAAACAGTACAAATGCGAGGCCAAGCTGGATAAAAAATGGCCCACGCCACGAATTGATGTTTGGGGAGAGGAAATGAAACCCGTAATTGACCCAGCATGACAAAGAGTAACTGGCAATGAGGAACGTATACTCAATTCCTACCATCAAACCTCTCTGAATACACATTAATTAGCTGAACCGTTCTATTCACTGGCTTTGATTCGTACTCACCCTGTGCGGCCGTGCAATTTCCGTTTGAATGATAGGGACGGTCATTGACAGGATTCCGACAGCAAATCCCTGCAAGGTTCGTCCACAAATAAAACAGGCGAGGTTGGGGGCAAAAGCTTGGATAAAGGCGGTGACAAAGTATAAAAATCCTCCCAGCCTAACGCAGCGCTTTCGGCCTAACAGATCGCATAAATGACCAGAAATGAAGGCCGTGATAGCGGCCGAAACCTGCAAACAAGCGACGATAATGCCTAAAATTCCCATGTTAGATCACTCTTCATGACAATTTTCTGGATCTCTCTCCATAACATAGAGATGCCTACCAATCAGATCAGGGTTGACGCCATGGGTCGTGCCATCAGCACCCCCTCGATCACTTAAGAACTCTTTCACCCAAGCTTCATTAACCAAAAGGCCAGCCATTATACCTGTTCATCAGGAAAACGTAGTTAGTGTGGAATTATTCCTATTTTTGGCTTTCATCTTCCCACCTTGGTCATAACCGAAGAGAGCGTCTCCGAGTGATCCAAACGCCGAGGTAAGGATCAACAGAGATCGTCCCCGAAGCCATTTAGGGTATCTCGCCTTGTACGAAGTCCTTCCCAAAAGTCGGTGGGCTATCCCAGAATTAGTTTTGGGAGTGATTTCTCCAAGGTCTGACGAGGAGACTTCGGGGCCATGCTCAAGATGCTGAGGCACCTGTAATTGCTTATCCATCTTCGTAGACGGAGACGGGGCGGCCATTGTGAAGCGGAGAGTGATAACAAATAGCCCAAACAAAGAGACTTGATGCTCGCGCAATACTCCAACGGCAACGGCTACAGCATCGCTTTTGTAGTTGATGGTTTCACAGTTCAACCCCATATCCGAAGCTCAATTCCCCACGGGGTACCCGAGATATCGAATGTGGGGTTGAGCTGCCACAACAGTACAATTGCCCCGTTTGGCAAGGTCGTTCCCCTACCGCCGGGCCCTTCTCCAACACGGTCCATTTCGCCTTTCACATGGTCAGCATCTCTCTGCGCTAAATTCACCATAAATGAACTAAGAACGCTTGTGAGGGGTACTTGGCTCTCCGAAGGAACAAAATTACCACCTTGGGCATGCGGAGACATGGATTTCCCCGCAACCGGGATTGTGGGTTCTCGGTGTGCCATCTTTTTGACACGCACAGCCATGCGCACACAGCTCCCGAGCTTTTCCATAATAACAAGTTGCAGAAAAAACTCGGAGCTTCTCCAGGTTTGGTTGTCACTTGAGGGGTTTTAAGGCAGTGTCCCATTCTGGGGTGAACGCATGCCACATCAGCCGAAACATGCTCAATGTCACCGTGCCCGATCATATGCTAAAAGTAATCCACCATGTCAGAGCCGTCGTGCAAACTTTTACTAGCTATCTGTGATGGTATGACCCCGAATTCATGCGAATGATTCATGTTCTATCCATTGGCGCGTATCGAACGACAGCACCCTGTCGCAAGAAGGCGCCCCTTCACTCTTCGGTGAGGCGAGGTGAGGTCTGTGCGGGGGACTGACGGTTTTCCACCTTGCCGCTTGGGGTTATTTTCCCATTTGAGATTAGCCTTGGCATTGGCAGACTTTGCAGCAGCAAGAATTTCCCGCCCGGAATAGGGGCCGCGCGGAAGAAAAGATCGAGACTCCAAATTGTAGCATTTTTGGTTTAGCTTATCCGCAGGGAAATGAATTATGGGTGGATAATGGGTATGATGGCGACCAGTTTCTTGTGCTGTATCATTCTCCATGTTAAAATGTAAACGGCTGCTCTGTCAACGCCTCCCTTCACCTAGATGAGAACGAAACTCGCCAAAAAGAGGCCAACGGCCGTGGTTTTTTAAACTCTATTTATGTTTACCTACCAGCTATCATCCAGTCCAGGCTAGGGCTCCCAGAAATGACCAGTCGAGCTCACGCTTATTTTGTAACGAAACATAAAACTCGTACCGATATCTTGGGTCTAATAAACCCCAAAGGGCAAGCTCAGAAGCCATATGTTTGCTTTGGCTTCATAGGTTTCTCAATATTTACATATTATTTGACCCTTCGGTTGGTGTGGTGTTCAAAGCCAGGTGTTCATTCACATAATAATTCATCACCATACCGTCTCACCATATTCTCACCATATTCTCACCATATTGGGTATTCTCTATGCTGTGATCAACATTGGACCAAAACCACTACTCTGCAGAGGAAACATATGGGCATAAAGTCGCGAGTCTCAAGGAAATCGCCTTGACATCTCGTATTCCAACGGATCTCGAATGGGTACATGACTCAGCCTCTGGAGCTCAGGTGGCCGGGCTTGTTATCACACCCGTAAGCGCTTTTTTCAATGGTAAAAGTAGATATATTCACGGGTCGAGCAATCTCAAGTCGCTAGTTCCCGATTCATCGTGGAGGAATACTTGAGAGATGGTTGGTTTAGTCAGAAAGGAAGCATCGATGAGTACTTCTTTTTATCCGAGGCTTGACAATAGTAAATATCGATGCAAAATCATCAATTCGGAAATAAATAAGGCATTTGTTCATGCCTAACAATACAATATTCGGGCGATGGAGCGGATGAAATCCGCGGACATTAAAGTAAAGAGCTTTGGCCAGCGCCGGCCGTACAATTTGTATATCCAGCAAAGGCTATTGTACAGGCGACTGAGTGCTAATCTTGTCGGCCCATCCTAGTCAGTATATATAGAAATAAAGAAGAATGTGAAAAAGAAAAACCAATCAGAGTATTGAGTCAGTAATAGAAGGTGAGCCTTCAACAGTCTCATGGCAAGTCGCCACCTTGGGAGTCAATACCAGAGTCGGCCCCGACTAAAGAAATATTCACTCCTTCAGAATAGCATGTATTAGATGAAGAGGCTCCAATTATGGGCAAGCGCTTCTCGAGTGAAATAGATCAGGAATAGCACTCCCGATGAAGGAATTCAGGGTTATCGCCATCGCCAAGATACCATTAAAATGCTTAAGCATGCCCGGTGAGGGAGTATGGCAAGCTGCGACCAACCTGGGTTGCCATGGCCATTGTACCAAGCAGCATCAATAAAATTCCCAATGATTACTTCACACTGTGGGATGACAATTGCCCACAGCCAATCCGTGGTTAGGTACCATATCACGAATTTTCATGTCCCTTCTGAGAACAATGGGACTGTCACTAATTTTCCCAATTTAAAGCCGAATATGTCGATTTTCTGTGTTGCTGGATAATGGATATGGGCATCATGACTTAATAAGCGGTCATGCTGACGGAGTTAATTCACGGGGCCACGGGGAGCAATGAAATTCTCCATCAATCTTTTTTCCAAATCTCCGGTATTTGATTCAATGCGTCACCCGAAGCATAAGGGCAAACCCCTTTATTCCCTTGCAACGCCACCCTGCACAATTGCGGACATCTGACATGATCTTTGGTTTCATTTGCCAAGGGAGTCGACCCGCATCCATCTCAGCATTAAGAAACCAAGATAAAGAAAGCTGGTCTAGAAAGACTCTAGCTATCGCCGAGTCGCCGATTACAGAGAGGGAAAAAAGCAATACATGAATCTAAGAGCCGAAGAAGTTCCTTGAGCCGCCTACCGTTGCTGGGGGCATGTGTTTGAAGAAGCCGCAAATGGATCAAAGCCCCGGGTTTGAAAAAATCCGATGCTACTAGCTATGGATTTGGAATCAGGGCATACACACTACAGGAAGCGTCGCGTCATCGACTGAGGTAGAGTTAGGCAAGCACTTGAACGTGCCAAAGTCCTGATCATTTGCTGGCGTTGCACACGGAGCCTTTAGGGGGTTTTTAATGCATTGTCGGTGTTTGAAATAGCCGATGGCCGACCCATCAGCCCTATTGGTGATGATTACGGGGATGTTGGGGTTTTCTGTGCGTGGGTAATTTTGCAGATCTCGGTTGAAATGACCATCGGACATCAAGCGAAGTCCGACCAGCCTATAGTGTCAAGTGGGAGAGGCCTAGTCGACCCACAGTCGGCGTTGACGGTTCAACAGCATTGGCCCCACGGACGCTACGCCGGGGGTCTAGATTCATTCGATAACGGCGCAATTCCCTCCGTTGTCATCGTCCCCCCGATGATGTTGAAAAGTCTTTGCCTCAAAAATAACGATATTAATACCCTATACATTATCATAGCGACAAATCTCTAGTTTGTATATACTGGCTGCCTTCGTCAAGAGAATGAATACGTGACATCTCATAAGGTCAAAGCTCGTTGATTTAGAGTGGCGGGTGATTGTTTTATCCTGTTCTTATCACGACACTGACGTGGATTGAACTTAAAAACACTGTTTTCCTATCATTTATCAGGTGGAGCGCATCAGGTGTACGCCACGAGACGGTAAACAAGCCCCATCGACCCCTAGGGATGGACGGAAACCCCCTTATCGTAGTTTGTTCTGCATCCAGGCACAATATTAGGACGAATGCATAGTGCTATAGGGTATGTAGGAAGAAGGGGTCAGAAATTCCGTGCCGCCACTGGGGTTGGAGGTGCTTACTTCATGCTTAAAAATTCATTTCGCAAGCTTGATGAGCCCAGCGAGGAATAAAAACACTAAGGCCTATTCTCGCTTTGCTCGTCACATTTACGGATAAGGTTCACGGAGATTACTAGGGTCTTTTCTTGAATCCGAGCTCTCGGCCGTCGCGTTCGCGTGGAGGATTCAAAGGCCGAGTGACTGACATGCCATGACAAGTTGAGGCTCAACCCTGCGTCAGCCCTGGCAAAGTCAAATCCTCCGTCAGTTCATCACGACGCATGGCTGATGGCGGATGGCATGTGGCAGAGTTGGGAGCATGAGCCTTTGATTGGGCACAAGTGGGCCAGATAGTCAAGAGACCCCCTGTCGTGGCGTCATCACGGCCCTTGCGGTGGTTGCAGATCCGCCGAACTACCGCTGAGTCAGCATTTTCCTCTTCAAATCTCGCTGCGTATTGACACGAGATGGCATGATGGAGGTCCGGGGATGGTATTGCGTCGGAGGGTTCAATTGAACACAAACATAGAGAAATAGAGAACCAGGAAGACTTTTAGTCGTGAATGATGGAAATAAGGGATAATCGCCGCCGTAAAGTCTTGGTAAGGCTACCGTGCAGGTCTTGGGAAACCTTAGCGCAGCAGCGGAAGCGGTAAAAAGCTTGAAAAATAGACCGGATTCTTGGTGTTGGCGTCGGACATGGGCGGGAACGGGAGATGCCCGGCGGGGACCGAAATGCAGGGAACGCCGAGCACGTCGAATATGACTCCACTGGTATTTTCAATAAAAGGGAGCTATTGAATCTGATGAGATCTGGAATCTGGTTTTTTAAGATCATAATAATCCACAGCTACCTCCAGCATTCAAACAGTCCTCCTTTTGAGACTACTCTATCGACCAAACCTCAACACACCTATATTGGTCTCTTATCTACGACTTCCTTTGTACTGTTTTCCAAAAATCTACCATGGCTCTGTTTCCACCCCGTTCGCAAGGGCGACAACCTCTTCGTTCCTCATACTGGTCGAAACGATGGCCAGGTTTCATCATCCCCGCCGCCATGGTTGGCCTCATCCTCCAGATTCTCTTCCTGGGTAACATGAGCTACCTCTATGGCGTCGTCTTCAAATCAAGCGGAAGAGCCCATGCGCTCAAGATAATAAGCGTTGATTATGACGGAGGCCACATTGGTGCAGCCCTGTCACAAGCTTACGAATCACTAAAAGGAAACGACTTTCCTACCATCGAGTTCCACAAGGCATCCGACTACTCGACACCAGAGCTTCTCGAAGAAGCCGTCTGCAAGGAGGACTACTGGGCCGCCATCTACACCCACTCTGGGGCCTCAGAACACTTGATGGCTACCATCAACGGCACAAACTCGACCGCGTACAACCCGGCGAACACGATTACATACTCATACATCGGATCATACTACCCCGTCATCACTAGCTCGATTATCGAAGCAAACATGCAGACTCTAGTGGCCGTTGCAGCCAAGGCCTACTACGGTGTTGCCACTGACGCTTTTGCTGCCGTCAACCTCACCAACCCAGCCAGCGCATCCGCATTCGTCAATCCCATCGTCGCTTCCTCCGATGTCCAGATGCCAACTCACCAAGGAACACGGGTCCTTCTCAACACTGTATCCATGGTTATGCCTATTTTGATGCAATTTTTCTTCCTTATGGGAATGAACGGCATCTTTGGACAAGCTGGAGTCTTCGGCAAACTCTCAAAGCGCGACACATATCTTGTCCGACTCGTTATTAGCCAAATCTACACATTCCTGGGCAGCCTTTGCATGACTGGATATATCTGGGCGTACCGTGAGGACTGGAGCGTAGATGGCGCACAGTTTGCCCAGACATGGATGTGTCTGTGGCTTTTCATGTCAATTAACTACGCCATCATCGATACCGTCATCGAGACGGTCATTCCGATGAAGTTCTTTTCTTTCTTTTTGTTGACCTGGATCATCATGAACGTTGCGAGCACTATCTACCCTTTCCCCCTCTCCCCCGGATTTTACCGCTGGGGTTATGCATTGCCTGCTCACAACATCCTGACATTGTTGATGGAGATCTGGTCTGGCGGATGCAAGCTGCACAACGAAGTTGCGCTGCCAATCCTTTTGGTCTGGTTTGTCGCCGCACACATCGCCAGCGCCTGGTCGGTCTACAAGCGATGTGTTGCTGCTGAGGGCGTCCCGATGCAGGAGCGCATGGACACTGAGGCCACCCTTTCTGGCGACAGAGACACGGTATCTGCCGGCAACGATGAAAATGCGAAGCAAGAGGCAACTGTCTAGAGTAACATGAGCCAAAACAATGGGGCATATTGATAGCTGATTTGGAATGGCGTTTTGGGGGATCATATCATATAGACGAGCTTGAGACTTTGGAAGAGCGCCATTTGTATATCAAGCGTTGATTTTATTAGACTAATTTAGACACGACACATCCCACAATTTTCTAGAATACACTACATAGGAAACCGGTTTAAACCTATAATTCCCAATCAAATTTATACCTCTGCAAACCTCTTGATTAGACCGAGACCCTGCAAAATTCTTGATCAATTAATTTACCATGCCGCCTTCGAGATTTGGAGGACAGATACACCACTACTTGTGGTATGTCTAAGGCAGCTGAGTATTAACTTGCTTCTTCTTCTCACCCTCTTTGCTGTCCTTTCGAAGTTGGAAATCGGCATCAGCCCAGCGCCCTTGAAATGCAATGCCTGGATGCCAAATGGCAAGACAGGCGCACGCAATGACAACCATGACTCCTTCTAGCACAATGAATGCAACCTCATCCTTAGCAAGTTTGCTCTGGAAACCTTGACTAAGCTCCGCCACCCGAAACGCTGTTCGGATCAAGATGGCCACCGTTGCAATAGTTAAACCTGAGTGCGAATTAACATCTGATTGCGAAGCTGGAGCCATGTTAGGATACATACCGATCAAAAATGAGATGAATTTTCGAGACTTTTGTAGCTGCGAAAATCTCGGGTCCCATTCTTGTTGGTTTCGATAGGTTCGGAAGCCGAATTCAGCGGCCATGAGGATAAAAATGCCAATTGCTGCCAGATGTGCTCCCAGCCCAGTTTTGATAATCCCCAAACCCAGATCGGCCAGCTTAGGGTCCTTTCGCCCAAGGATGGCGCCACCCGTAGCCTGGAATATCAAGGAAAGAAAGTCGGCTATCATAAAGGTGATGGTGTAAGTCCGAGGGCTGAAGCGCGACAGATTCTGCCCATACACGGAAATGATTCGTGCAAGACAGAGGTAAATGGCTGCACTGAAAAAGGCTGGTCCGATGGTCAACGTGACGATGTACCTAAGAGAATCAATTAGAAATGCATTACAATTTAGGTATTAGAGTCTCGATTTCTTACGCTAAATATCCGCCACGGTCATAATGCATCAAGATTCGGGCCGCGTAGCCAATTATCTCCAGGACATGGCCACAGAACATGCCGAATAAATAACCCCATGTTTTGTGCCTTATACACAGGAAAACTTGGACAATCAAGAGAAGCGAATGGCATGATAGATAGAAGGCATTAGACCCCAGGTTGGGGTTGTCCATCGTCATTTTGAAGGTAGAGCTCGTAGCAGCGGCGCCGATGAAGTAGGTCTCACTCTGCCATTTCAGATGGATTAGTCTAGCAGCGACAGCAATAATTTATAATTCATCCTGCATCAAAGACGTCAAGTGGCTGAGCGCTTGTAGACGAACGATCCAATCAAGATACCACTAACCGACATCTTTCTGCTTCGTCTCAGAGACATGTTAGTCATCACCATTTTTAGACCCTTTGACAAATTGGGCTGTCAAGTGGAGTCGGCCAGGGTCCATCAGCCAGATGAAGCGCAACACAGAGGGCAAAGGCGATTCGCTTCTAGACGAACTAGCCAATGGGACGCCAGACACACCCATCCACAATGACCCATAACGGGGCAAAGGATTTCCCCGACACGCTGCGCGTCGATCATAGATGGCCCGTATTCCGCTGCAGCCACACGCGATAAGTGGAAGGGCATTGACCGCAACCAACCTCCGGCCGACACTGCTGCATTCTTCAATCTTGCCTCACCCGTGCTTCACCCGTGACGCTACCTTGGTCGAGCGAAGCAGTGCGTGTCCAAAGCGTATTAGCCGAAGTCTGGTCGTTATGACACAATCTCCCGAGGAGATCCCGCTCCAGCCCAAGCGCAAGAGAGCGAAGCATACCCGCTCCAGGCTCGGGTGCGGAGTTTGTCGGTAAGTTGCGTTGCACCAAGCAGCTTGCGTAAACTGGAGGGGCTGTGGCTTGCTTTTATTGTTTCCCTTTAATAAATATTGACTAGCCTTCCCGGCCTAGCATACGCCGAGTTAGATGCGATCTGGCGCGCCCGTCTTGCGACCGTTGCACCAAGACTGGCCGAAAATGTGACGGCTACCCTCCCGGCGGACAGAGGAGGCCGGATACAGACACGGGGGAACCAGGGATGCCTTGGCTGGTCGCCCGTTCTCGCACCGATACCTTAGTTGATTGTCTCAGACAAAATGACCTCACGACCTGTCCACAGGCAGGCCGTTCTTTTTATTACTTCCAGCAAAACACAGCCCGAGAGTTTTCTGGCTATTTTGATAGCGACCTATGGGGCACCGTCGTTCTCCAGGTCAGCCGCCGGGAGCCATGCGTGCAGCAAATGGTGGTCGCGCTCGGCATGCTCCATGAGAGTTTTCATAATGATCTTGTCGGGACTGATCGTAGCTCCCTCGCCAAAAGCCTGAGACATCAGGCCGTCAGTGAATACGGCGCTGGAATAGCGCTCTTGAATAATCACATTGCCTCGCAAGGCTGGGCCAACCTGGAAATCACTCTCCTTTGCTCCATCCTTTGCGTGGCATTTGAATGGCTACGTGGCGATTATGCTGCCGCCCAAACGCATCTCTGGAGCAGCATTTCCATCATGAAACAATGGCGAAGCAAGAATATGACCCGACTCAAGGGTACATCACACTCATCTCCAAGTGGACACCTGATCAGCACTAGGTTACGGCCAGTCTGCACGAGCCTGGTATTGCAGACACGAAGCATGCCAATCAACCTATTTCTCCCTTGGTACGAACTTTTGGAGAGCGAGAAGGATCTTGAATCATTTGAAAGCCTTGATCAGGCCAAAAAGAACCTTGACCTTCTCTTGTCAGATGCCCTACCCGAGACATTCATCCCCAAGGCCACTGGCAAACCTGACCTCGAGAAAGTGGAAGATATTGCTCGCCGATTGACCCAGTGGCATCATAATTTCAATAAATATCTTTTCGAGAGGGGCCACGAAGAAGCGAACAGTCCCGCAGCAATTGTTATGGGCCTCTGGTATACAACGGCAAGGATCCTTCTGACCGCCACCGTGACGGAAGATGAGGAGGCCTTTGACAGCTACCTTCCCGAGTTTACTAACATTATCGATAAAATTGAAGAAGTCATAGCCTCCTCTTCGAAAAGATTTTCTGTCGATATTGGAGTTGTCCCCATCCTATACTACATTGCACTCAAGTGCCGGCACCCTAAGGTTCGACGGCGGGCAATAGTGATGCTCAAAACATCTCCGAGACGAGAGGCAGTCTGGGATAGTTTGGGGGCTTCCTGTGTCGTTGAAGAGATTGTTGAAGTGGAGGAAAATGGTCTTGGAAAGGTTTCTAGCCCTGCGGACGTCCCTGGATCAGCCCGAGTATGCAACATGCGCGTTATAACCGACATAGAAAACCGACAGATCCGCATCAGGACTATGCAAAAGGGCTGTGGAGTTTGGAGCGAAGAAAAAGTTCTTGCATGGTAATCATATTGGGGATACCTTTTGGCACAGTGTACGTTGTTGAGGGCCGGTCAGCAAATCATGTCTGCACTTTGAGGGTGCTTTGAAGAAATTCAAACAGTTCATTGTTCATCATAGCTAATCTCTACCATCTTCTACCTTGAAAACTTTCGTCTGGGCAGTCTTCTTGTCTTCTCCGAACCCATCGTCTTCGGCGACAGCTGAGCTTTCCTCATCCGATGATCGTGAGGCATTCTCAGGCGCATCGTAGCCGTATTTCATAATCTGCTGGTTTCTAGTTCCCCACCAAAGCATGCCGAACTGGATAGAAATTGACGCGAAAACAAACGCTGTCGAGAGCGGAAATCCAATTGGATACCGAGGTGAATCGGCAACCCTAAAGGCACGCAGTGGAATAGTTGCATGTCCAATGTAAACAATCATAACTGTCAGCGCAACAATGATGGAACGAGCTTCAGGCTCTTTACGCAAGAGCTCGGCCATCCACGCCATAAGTGATGGACTTCCAGCGCTTGTTCCGTACGTCAAGAAGTAGAACGCCATGACGACCTTCCAGTCCGATGGCCAGCCACACAGGACGCACAGCATGACGCCATAGCAAAACGCCGATCCGATACTGATTTGCCAGCGCCAGTGCTTCTTATCCGAGAGCCAATTCAGGACAAGATTGGTCAGAATCTGCAGAGCATATCCTCCCAGGGGAATGACATTGACTTGATAGGTGCTGAAGCGAGCATTGCCGTTGGCATCTTCTAAGCCTTTAATGAACAGGACAAAGTAAGAATTGGCCCTGTGACCCCAAGCGCTGAACGCAAACGCAAAAAGATAGAAATAGGTGACGGGGTGGACAATGAGCTTTCGCAACTTGGCCTTGACGACTGCCGCTGGGATCAGTTCCGAGGTAGAGGTGCCTGACTCCTTCATTCTCTTGCGTGCGAGCTCCTTTTCAGCATCTGTCAACCAGAGAGCCCGAGTATAGGCTGGCGTATCCGGAATAATGACAAATCCGATGAGCCCCTGGCCGATGGTGATGGCGCCGGCAATAATGAACAGCCACTGCCATCCCGCAAGGCCATGGACGCCGTTCATGTTGGTGTAGAGCGCTGCCTGTAAGGCGCCCAAGAACATGGACCCAGCCACATCGGACACGGTAAATGCCGCAATTCGGACAGCGAGTTCGACGGGAGTATACCAGTTGAAAATCAGGGCCACCACACTGGGCCAAAATACTGCAGAGAAGAGGCCGAGGAAGAATCGTAGCGCGTAAACCGTTCGGGCGTTTTGAGCCTTGCAGGTGCTAAAAACGAAATTAGCCGATGCGCTAGTTGAAAAAAAAAAATTGCTGATTGACGTACACCAAGACAAGGAGGCCCCAAGTAATTTCACAGCACGGGACGAAAAGTGACGGCCGGACCTGAAAAAAAAAGTTAGCAAATTTTTAAGATGATTGATATGCATTCATCAACTTGCCTTGGTTTGAATCAGCTGCCCTGGGACAAGTCCAATAGCATAGCCGATGCTGAAGAACGTGGTGAATTCAACCAACTCGTTGCCATATAGGCTCAGCGATTCCTTCATTCCAGATACGTATGCCTGCGTGGTCGCCGATTGATCCATTTCCTTCATAATTCTGGAAACCCTTTAGTTAGCGACGTGATTGGAAGAAATTCGTAGATCTGCGTGGTCGTACCCAGCGAGAAACGCCCACGCCAAAAGCAGGCAGTCCAGCTTGAAGACGAGGACATGTTCAGGGTCTCTAAAGTATGGAATATACTTAGAAATAAGCTTAAACAAGCCAGTTTGAGGAGGCGCCTGTTCCTCGGCGGGTCCAGCACTCGGGGCCTGTGATAAAGACGCCATGGTTGTTAAACGTGAACTCCTAGACCAGGACATCTAGGAATTCATACAGAGGACCAATCTTTAGGTTTATATAGGGTCTTACTCTCGGTCCACCAGCATCCATGTCGATCACGAACGAGCCACACCCTGTTCGCGAGCCTGTCTGTGCCCGCTGGATTAGAGTCGGCGCCGTAGCTCGCGATGTCGACATGCGGGGCATCCGTCGCGCGGGGGCCCCATGAATTACCCAGAATGGGCATCTTGCGTCATTTGCCTCGCGAAGAACGTTATCTCCTTGTACCCCAAACCGGCAAATCCCATCGGTTTAGGGCCGAAGAGTCGCGTACGATCCTATATCTTTGACAAACCACGTCGACATCGCGTGCGTGCAATGCGACGATGGATTTTTAACGAGACAGACAGGGTCCGTCAGATTTTCGTCAGCGTCAGAAGACCCTGTTTTTTACGGACACAGACCATTCATAAGCCCAAAGCAGACGACTCGCCCGAGCCAGAAGGCTTCGTCGGGGACGCGAGAAATGACATTGCGCTTGCAGGGCCAAGATGGCATGCCATATCTTATGAGGCCTCTACAGATGACGGTAACGTTGCTCGATTTGACTCACCCAGCTGGCGGGTGTGAATCATGTTATCTACATAGATTATCACAGAATGATCAAGGCATGCCGCTGCATTCTAATGCAAGTCAAGCATTAGATTTGCAGGGAATATATCTCTGCATGGTTCATTGTTCCGGGGATCTTATCCTTTCAGTGGTGACAATTGAAACTCCGCTCGGATCATACGTCTTGGCAACCTCAAGAGAGTATCCCGTTTGCATGTCTATGTCATGCATTTCATGACCTGTGGCTTCAAATTGTAGATATCTTGAGCAATGACTGGATATTTTTAGACTAAATCCCTTAATTCTCATTTTTAGGCCCAGTTCATGCGTAAAATTATGCCACCAGTCTAAAAAGAAAAGAAAAAACCGCAGTGCGTCGTCCAGGTCTAGAAATTGAGTAAGCAAAAAGATCTCATCTTATATTATCATTAGAAGGGCAAGTGCCTTTTTATCCTCTACTTGTATGGCATTATCAGACTGTTGGCATGTCGTTTTATGTTTCGCAATTTACTCAGAAGGATTTCCGCCCTGCAAGTATTGGCTCAAGTGGGGTAACCAGGTCCTCGTTATTCACGCAAACGCCAATGATAGAGAAATTGCAAGGCATTCTCAGCTATTTAAGTTATGAAAACACGCGCATAACATTGAGTAATCTTGCACATAGAGTCTCGGCACTGACGAGAATGGCGGTACAGATCGAGATGTTTCTCGGTATAATTGCTCTATCTAAAACTTTGATGATACCAGATTTCTGGACATACAATGCAACAACTATAAATAAATGCCCAAGGTTATACTTCTGTGCCCTATGCCAAGCATCTATTTCTCACTACAGTTGGCAAGAAACAACATGGATAGACCTTCTACCTTTCATGATTCAGACCCTTTCAACATGAATAGAATTCAGAGAATCTCTATGTTTTAAGTCTTCCTGTCGGTATGTAGCCGGAGGCTTCAAGTCATCTACTGTGGGATAAGCAATCTTGTGGACAGTGTACCAAGGCCGATCGAATAGCTTGTCCATACTCTCCAGTGACCTGCCAGCTGTCTCAGGGAGAGCGAAATACACGTATATAAGAGAGATCGTGCAAATAGACAGGAAGAATATGAATGCACCATATCGGTCCGTCGCCACAAGAAGAGATGGCATAGCTTTTGAGCATCCGAAATAACATGCCCAATGAACGGCCATCAAAATCGAGACATTGACGGATCGGATCCGTAGAGGGAACACTTCGGCAGAAACCAAGTAAGGGATCGAGAACCAGCCGATACTCCAACCCACGGCGTGGATGTAAATTGCGGCAATCGCTGCACGACTGGCGGCCATGGCGGAGGCGCTAGCTTCAATCCTCTCCACGGTCCATCCATTTGTAACGCCGAGGTACCCACCCACAAAAGACAAGGTGAGGATTTGAAGGACAATACCAGTCATCAGAGATCGCCGGCGACCAATGAAATCGATGACGACGACGGAGAAAATGAGGACAGAGACAAACTTGAGGATGGCATAACATCCAGTAGCCAAGAATCGGCTCTCTGTCCCGTCGATACCCAGATAACCAAAGATGGAGGGGCTGTATTGCGTAATGGCGTTGGCACCAGACCATTGACCAAAAACATGGCAAGCTAGGATGAGAAAAAAGCGTCGCCTGTTGCTAATGTCGGCAAATGTCTCCTTGATGAGGTCAAGGGTGCTGGCACCGGCCACAATCTCAATTTCATTGTTCAGTTGCGTCTCAATTCCCTGGAACTCAGCCACCACGTAAGGGTGGTCCTCTGGGAGCCCTCGGAATTTGACCAGAGTAGCGAGAGCCTCCGACCGCTTGCCCTTCATCAACAGGAATCGCGGTGTATCTGGTGTAAAGAAGACACCAACTCCCCAAATAACCGCCGGAACTAGCTGGAGGGCAGTGGGAAGCTGCCACTGCAGGTCGCCGCCAGCATGATGCTTGGTGATGCCATAGTTGAAGAAGAAACCAAACACGACGCCGAGCTGTTGACAGCACGTGTACTGTAGGGTCAACAGACCTCGAATGGAAGCGGGTGCAATCTACGATTGCGTGTTAGCATTTCAGGGCCAATGATCACAGACACTGCTTTTTCTGTACCTCTGTGATGTAGATTGACGGCAACACCGTAGTCGTGCCAATACCAATGCCAGAGATCACTCGCGTCACATACAGAGCGGTCATACTGCCGTTGCTGAATGTCTGACCAAGAATTCCACCAATGTAAACGATTGTGAAGAGGATAAAAGTCCATTTTCGGCCAAGTCGCTGCGTAACCCATACGCACGCCAGGCAGCCAAAGACTGCTCCGGCCGTGGCAATGGACACGACCCAACCTTTGGTGTCGGCATATTCGTCGTCGGTGAGATGGTCAATTCCGAAGCGCTTCTTGAACGAGTCCATGATGACGAGAGAGGCGATGTTGCCTATTATCAGTTTAGCCGGAGTCCAATTGGCAGACCGCATCGGGGTTTAACATACCTTCATCGAAGCCTTTGGCGACGCCGGAGAAACTCCATATACAGGTGCATACCAAAATATACCAATTGAATATCTCCTTGGGGCTGTCTTTGATGGCCTGGCGGGTGGCCTTGATCATGTTAGCTTTCGCCATCGTGACGGATCGCAACGACAACACAGAGCGCACGGCACAGCAGTTGGGACCCAAGCGACACGACCTCGGTGCTCGTTCCCTTTTCAACGGGACAGTTCACGTCCTAATAAGCCTCTTAGCCATGTGCTCACGGACCATATCTCCATGGGGTCAGAGTTGGATGTGGGCCGCTTTGGCCCGCGGAGAACTGGGGAAGAGGCTCAGAGGACTTACCCCATGCAGGACTACCCCATGAATTTGCGGGAGACCTCCGACGCGAAACCGAGGGCCTGGTTTGTTGGATGGCGGGAACCACTATGAGGAGAAGATGAAATCCGATGGACCAGCCTCTGGGTACCCACCCGGGATTCTGGGGTGAGCGTTTCCTCACCACAGATTGGGTGCCGGAAAGCCGTAGCCAGAAACGGCGTAGTGAGAAACACGATCGGCTCATGTTCCGGGGATCATTACGTAGCGGTTTAACGTTTTCCAGCAGGGCCAATTGAAACAAATCATCACGAGCCCTCACTTACCATGCTTAGTTTGGAATGGGCGGACCCCTCATCGGACCAGGCCCGCACCAACACGCGGCTCCGATCCGAATAATCAATGTGTCCAATTAGATCGAACAAGCGGATGGGTTTGTTAGTTTGACCGTGATATAATCCGTTGAGGAGATTTGTAAACCGATGTGAATTTGTGTCATGCAAATTTTGCGATCGCGGCGTTGTATACGCGTCATCTGGGCAGGTATGTCTTACATCTGTATGCAGGCGAACACCCTTCGCGTTCACCTTCTTTTCAGAATGCCAAGCATAGATGAAATTGGCGTCTTGGCAGCCACGTTTCAAGCCTTGGACAGAAAAAGATCGGTCTTTGTGTTGAACTGCAGGCTATGGGTTCAGGCTGTAGGATGGGGAAGGGATGTAGTCAGCCGGTGTGTATGGCGGTTTGCAGAACGCTAACCAAAATGTTGATGGACAGACAGACAGAATTTATTTTAGCCTCTATCCCAACCTAAATACAAAGGAAAATGTTGTCACTTTAGAAAATTATGTTTTTATTTATTCTCGATTCTATTTCACGGCTCCCATCTGACTTTTCTCTCAAGATTTGAGCTTCGGTGCCGGCACGGCCCCTTTGCAATGCCAGTCTACTGTCTGGATGTTCCCCTCCAGGCTGTCTGTGATGTACAACGTCTTATGCTCAGGGCCCCCAAAGCAGCAGTTTGTCAGGTTAATTCCTGGCGAGCCGCTGACGATCCTTGCCTTGGGAATTCCGTGAGTATCGACTACGAAGATTGATCCCAGGCTTGGTTGGCAAATAAACAAGTTGCCCTCCTCGTCTAGGGCCAGTCCATCCGGTCCAACATTTCCAAAGGACTGGAAAAAGACTCCAACTTTGGATGTGGTTCCATCCGGGTGAAGGGGAAGCCTCCAGACTTGGTTAGCTCTGGTCATGGCCACGTATAGGAAGCGCTCGTCTTTTGAAAGCACAAGGCCATTGGGGGAAGCCCCGTTGTCCACCAGCGTATCAAGCTTCCCATCCGGAGACAAGCGGTACACGCGCCCTGTAGGGTCGGTCATGCCTGTCTGGCCCTGGTCGGTGAAGTAGAGATTCTGCTTAGAGTCCACTATCAGATCGTTGGGCCCCTTGAATCTCTCCAAATTCCTCCGCGTCAGTTTGGGTTTCACCTCTCGTGTCTGAGGGTCAAACTCCAGAATCCCCTATAATATTTTAGTTAATGATAGACCTGCGTAAGCACATGATGAAAACTCACCTGTTTGTAGTCGGCTACAAGCAAGGTGCCATCTGCTGTTCCCACTAGTCCATTCGGCTCTCCATCCCATTGAACACAAACATCGACATTTTTGCCTGCATCAATCTTGAGGATTCGACCATACGGGATGTCAACCACGTAGAGATTTCCCTGGTCATCAGCAACGGGACCTTCAAGAAAGATGTGCTGGAAGTCCCTAGCGAACCCTCCCCTCCATTCCGACTCTTTCCCAATGCATCGTTTGTCATCCGGGATGCGGACATGGATCTTTGCTTCAATAACCGGAGGCACCGGAAAGAAGTTCATGTTTGGCCTGTTGCTTGCTTGATGATGATTCTCTCTGGCCCTCTGGTTCGACTCTTCAATAAAATATGCTTCCGATACCTGTCAGCCTTGGGGGACGGCATCGTATGAAGTAGATCCCCCATCCCCGCACCAAACGCTTCCCCGTTGCAACGACCCCACATGACGGCCGTGGCCCGAAAGCATCCTCTCGCGGTGCGCGGGGTACCACCGAACTTTTAGTCACTATATGACGAGGAATTCGGCACCATGGATCCGGATGCGTAAATGTTGAGTTGTTTTATTCTTCTTCTTTCGTCACGTAAACGCTCACAGGCTCAGAATCAATGCTCCATCGCTGCAAAATGCTAAATGAGTGCATGTTCCCATGACTCGAAACATAACTCCGCCAACGCATGCCAGATCCATCTTCTACTCCGAAGTTTATCACACGAAAAACAAACTCCACAGAATGCAGCCGTCTAAAAATTCCTCCAGATATCTAATATCTTCAAATACCCTATGATTTATCATCGAAGACTAGTTTCCAGGTTCTGTCATAACCATGTATCACAGGAATGGAAGCGCTCGTTCAACAGAAGAGTAGACTGCTGCCGGTTGCGATCGGAGACTGATAAAGTCTTCAATATAAAAGAACAGTCGGCAGAAAATGTAAATCACTGTCGGAGGAAACCAAATAGTCGTCCATCGAAGAGGAATCGCCATGCCTGGGTCTCCGTCTGGATTGATGTTTCTCAAACCATCAGCTCGAGCCATGATAGTCTTCTGTATTCGCCGAAGCCAACCAACATGGTCTGGCGAATCTGAATCCGGGCCCTCCCCTCTCTCGATGTCGGCTCTAGGGGGCTTTTCATGGCCGGAGCTACTTTCTTTCCTAGCCCCGATAATTAATCGCCAGAGAGAATCTGCGCCCTTGTACTCCAGATAAGACGTGTACAGAATGTACCACGTCGTAAAGAGAGAGTACACAGCGTGGTAGACTGCACAAACTCTCCAAATGTTCTTCTCTGCATCGGTGGGGAAGTGGAAAACCCATGGGATAAGAAAGGACAAACAAAATGGTATCTGGATTGCAAGACCACAGAAAATGAACCATCTGTCAGGCCAGGTCCAACTAACCGGCAGCCAAATATCCCCAGGAATCCGGTCCCAGGGCGTAGTTTTGACCTCTCGCCCGAATAAAGGAAGGTGGAGCCAAAAGCTGATGTTGGAATAATAAACCCAGTGCTTGTTGATGTGAGAGTAGTAGTGACTCGAGACGAAAGCCAAGGGTGTCCGAAACCAGGTGACTGGGAGATTTGGATGGGTCTAAGGAAGTTGGTCAGTCATCAGTAGCAGGAGATTACTCAAGGCACTTACCGATGATCTTGCAATCCTACGAATGTCCCGGATCGTACGATCATCGCGAGTGTGGATTATTATCGGACTGGTGATGTCAGGCTTGTAGTACCAGGCGACAGAAGTCCAAATCATGACAAGGGAAAATGTAATGGCAGTGAGCTCAAGTGTCGTGATTGGAAGCCCGTGGCCGATCCTCCAAAATTCGTTGACAAGGAAGAAGCACACCTGACAAATGGTAATGATTCTGTCGCACATTAGTTGCGGCCTAGCAGTCTTTCAGGAAATCCTCACTTTGTCAAGCCATCGGATTTGTTTCTGTCCTCAATCTCGTCTTTCGTCAAGGAGGGGAAGTCAACGTGCTTGTGCTGGACTAGGTAGTATAGTTGCTCGGTGTCGATGGGAAATCCTTCCGGGTAATCGGAGGCGGCAAGATGAAAGCCACCCATGTCAGTGAAGAAGGCATGTGTCAATGTCCATTCTCGTCCTTGGAGGATGTGTGGGCTGTTGCTGAAAGCCTAACGCCAGGATTAGTCGAAAGCAGGGTTCCCTTTGTCGAGTACTGGCTTACCTTGACACTCCGACGGGCACTCATCCACTGCATCATCGCCAAAC
This sequence comes from Calonectria multiphialidica, assembly GCA_020623665.1. Lineage (NCBI taxonomy): Eukaryota > Fungi > Ascomycota > Sordariomycetes > Hypocreales > Nectriaceae > Calonectria > Calonectria multiphialidica. The sequence continues at coordinate 526,312 of JAHVYC010000022.1, forward strand.
ACATCAGGTAATCTGGACCCAGGAAGCCGATGCATGCGAGATTGAACTTGTCTATGAGTCCGTGGTACCATTTGTCCTTTCGAGACGGCACATTCGGATGTGTCGACACCCAAACGCAAAGCGCAATCGTGATGGCGCATGACCAAAGTATATCAAGGCTGCCCCGGTCACTACTGGACGATGTCCAGCCGACTACCGACGCGGTAGTGTTAGCGTTGGCCATCGGGAGCTAGGGTTTTGACCATGTTCGTGATGAGGGACTTCGGCGGAATGAAACAGGATGGACCAAAGTATTAAGGCAAACCCCACCACCCTGGTCCATGAGTTGTTTGCTTCAGTTGTGTAACAAGATACATAACCCCTGCATTCGGTTCTTGAAATCGTTTGGTTGATGGTACGGAAATGCCCCAGCCCGGCGGCAAGGTGCATTGCCATGGGCTTCCAATTGGCTCTCCAGGCCTCAGGCGCTTAGCACCAAAGCCAGAGTCAGCCAGCTCAGCCAGGTGTCGCTGCCAACAACTATTAATAGCTCTTTCATGGCCCAAATCCCTCCCGCCAACCGAAATATTCCCTTTTGTTTCGGTTTCTTTTTTCTCCTTGTTGGTTGAGGCCGTCTTCACGGCATTCATGACTAAATCGGGGTCCTTGAGGATGGGAGCCCCACTTGACGATGCGGCAGACACTCAGCCACAACACTCCAGAGGTAACACAAGGAGGCCACCGACCACAATAACAAACTTAGATAAAATACGTACACCACGCCGTATGATCTATATTTCCTCCGTTTCCTCTGTCGTTCCAGAAGACCCGAAGACAGAAGCCTTGTCTCCTCAGTGACACCACCTCAATGGTTCTAACATCCATTTTCGATGATGCACGGATAGTATATGGCAATAAATAAATATGAGTAATGATCCCAAATTTATAAAAAAAAAAAAAAAAAAATGTCGAAAGTCGACTAATACTGATGTTTTTTTGTCAATTTGCTTCGTCACACACATGTCTCGTCTACTTTTCTCCGTTCAGTTGGAAGACCAGACATTTGCGGCGCAGTGAACCACGCTCCACAATCAACTGGATACGAATACCCATATGACCTGGCTACGTAAAATCTGGGGAAACCTGTCCTGAATCTTATTTATTGACAAACGCGTGGCCCATCAATCGGTTGGAATAGCTGGGTCCCTGTGCTTGCGCGACTATCACGTTGGGCCCTGCACCTACCCTATGGCTTAGACCATGAGAACAGGTGCTAGTTTAGCTTCGGGTACCTGTGCTGTAGATGCTCAACTGATTTGCAGTAGCGTCTTTCTTGGCTTCACATTGATGCACTAGGTTCTTGGGTCTTTTATCGCTGTAACTGGATTTGATGTCTGCTCCGAACTTGCCAGGTATTTTGCGATCGAGGGCTACTGACCGACAAGATGGTTTACCGGGGCTTCCGAGGAAGCATCTCCTTCCAACCACGCTGGCAGCTCCACCAGCTCTATAGCGGCAACAATAACAGGTGCGAACGGGCCAAGTTCAATGGCACTCTCCCATGGGTTCTCATGCTAATCCGCGTATTCAAGCCATTGTCACATTGCGGTGTGGGCGGCCCGGTCGGGATGTGACCCACAGCGTTCCAGGTGACGGCGATCAAGACGTGTCAGTGCCGTGAACGCAATACGATTAATACCCAGAATTTATTCTAAAAAAAAAAAGGCCAAGGCTCCCAAAGAAGAAGAAAAAGAAACTTGCCGACAGAGATTTTATGGGTACGCCGGATCACATTCTGCATGTAGACGGGTGGAAGCCGCTTCCTGAAGGAACTAGTGTTTGCTTTATTTCATTTCGTTGGTGTTTTAATTTCCTTTAGAACACTTCTTTTCTTTTGCCCTTCCCGCCCGGCATGACGTATTCCAGGTTGCACCCACGGCTATCGCAATAACCATCTCCATCTCTTGCATTGTCGTGAGCTTCATTCCACTCCATGTGCCCCATGCGAAACGGTTCTGGTGTTTCCCATCCTTGTCGTCGCTCCGCGCCCCCGTGCTTCAGTGGGGTTTTGCATACCCCTGATTCTTCCTCTTGGATGCCGAGTCAGTGGCAGGGGCTCCAGTATTTTGTGCACAAAACCCGCCGGGGCGGTGATGTGAAGGTGGCCTAGGCCGCATTGGGTACTCCGGTAGCGCATTATTGGCGACCCCTTTTCCTATCCGCGTGTTTGGACAGCGCTAGCACCCAAGGAAATAAGATTATGGCATAGGGGGCCTACCAATGTGGACGAGGGCCGGCGCCATTTGATCCATTTGATCCACCTTGTTCAGGAGTCGTTGGGGATGCGAGGAACCGGCATTGGCGGGAGCGTCTGCAATTGATGGCAACGCTCGCTGGACGGGTTCGCCTGTGTCATGCCCCCGTGCGAACCCGCCTTGCCGAGGTCTCCTGGACATGCCATTCGCGCAGGCGTACCCGCGTATGCAGCCTCGCACAAGACACTAACCCGGGGGCACCCCTTCGAGACCACCTTCTACAGCCCGGGGTTTCCAACCCGCGAATACAATTTGTCCACTGCATAATTTGGCTTCTCGTCAAAGTCCCACCCTGCCGGGGCGCTCCAAACCTGACATTCGGCCGGATCGGGTTTTGTTTTGTTCACGATAAGCTAATTAAAGGGGGTCACGTTGGCGCGCGGCCTGGCTGCTTTCCTCTCCGCCATTTTTTCACTCTCCTCCCCGTGATCAGGCCTACTACACCTTTTTGCTCATCGACATCTCTGTCTCGTCGTGGGCTGTCCGTTCTTTTGTTGTTTTTTTCGCCAATGAATTCCGTGACAGATAGATTCCGTAACATCGAGGCGGAAAATGGCTCCTCAGATTCAAGCGCCAGCAGCGACGATGGAGACCACCCCGATGAAGAGAGTTCAGCCGCTTTTCTCCCGCCCATTGGGGGTTCGTTGGACGGCGCCAGGTCGCACAGACGAGAGTCTCGCGGCCTGAGTCTTGGATTCAAAGGCATGTCTTGACTGGTGAAATTTTGGATTTTTTTTCTTCTCCCTTGAAAAGTTCGGTTTTTTAATTTTTGGTTCCTTACTGACTGAATGAACCTGCAGATAATGTTCAAAAAGTGCTCAGAATACGAGATCAACTCCATCGACGCTTGTGGTCGCGGGTGCATGATCTCGAAACTCAATCACTAACATCAGAATACGACCTTGGTGACCATGGCGGGTTCCCCAGACGTGGGGATGTGGGCTTCTTTGGCCATGTTCGCGCAATGGCCTTTTCATCCTGGCTGAATTCGCTCCTCATCTTTGTCCCAATCGGCATAGCAACCTACCTGACCAAGATGAGCCCGCTCTTGACCTTCACGTGCAATGCCATCGCTATTATCCCGTTGTCTGCAATGTTGACTGATGCTACTGAGCGCATCGCTGCCGATGCTGGTGATACTATTGGTGCCTTGTTGAACATTACTCTTGGTAACCTCGTTGAGCTGATAATCTTGTGAGTCGCCTTTGTCTGTGTGTTGATGAGGATGTGCATGCTAATTTTGTTATAGAATGTAAGTTGCGGCCTATTTGACTTTTACAGAAGTAGTAAATTAACTGGAGAAGCATCGCTTTGGTCAACGACCATATTCGTATTGTCCAAGCTTCTATCTTGGGTTCCATCCTCGTCAACTTGCTATTGATCCTTGGTACTGCCCTATTAGCGAGCAGTTTCACTGGCCATGAGGCCACTTTCGATTCTTCGGAGGCATCACTCCTGGCCGGCCTACTCTTTGTGTCGCTCTTTGTCTTGCTGATGCCTGTAAGGATGCCCGTTACTGTGAACATGGAATCTCTACTGACCAAGACAGACGGCCTTTGAATACACCTTTGATAGCTCGCATAAGGTTACTGCACCGGCTTTGACTATGAGCCGATTCTCATCCCTAATAGTGCTGTTCATTTATGTTCTGTATTTCGCTCACGAACTGAAGTCGCGGTCGGCCAAGGACAAGCCCATGCCACTACAGCATTTGACTCCCGACGGCCACATGGTTCGAGGCGAACACGGTCTTGGCCTACATTCTCGCAGCCAGGATCCTAACCATTCACGCACTATTCGATTTGCTGATGTACCGAACCCTTCTTATTCGGCGACCCAGCGAGAGACCGAATTCAGCGACGAGCGGTTTGCCGAAAACTCTCGTCGTAGAAGCGCGGACATCAACACGCGCCCCAGCTCGTCACACCAAATCTTCCGCGCTCGCAGAAATTCCCGGGCTCACTCACTCAGCTCTAGCAGGGGCCACAGCAGAGAATCGTCGCTCACCGGAGCTGTGCCAGTACGGATCGGCCTGGAAACGATCCCTGACCTATCGCCTCGCCTGGACACGCCGGCATTTGCCCTTCCCCGTCCCAACAAGACGAGCGATAGGATGGCTTCTGTTTTTATTCTTATCACGACATCGATTGTCATGTCTATTTGCGCAGAGTTCCTGGTCAGCACCATTGACGACGTTACGCACGAGGGCGGTCTATCGGAAGGTGTTATTGGCCTGATTATTCTCCCGGTTGTGGGGAACATTGCGGAGTATGTCACCGTGGTGACTGTGGCGGTTCGCAACAAGCTGGATCTGGCTGTGGCAGTTGCAGTAGGCTCAGCCATCCAGATTGCTCTCTGTGTTACTCCCTTGACGGTAATTGCGGGGTGGATTTTGCACCGCAAGTTGGAGTTGACTTTTAACTACTTTGAAACCACGACACTAGTAGGCACAGTCCTCTTGGTCATTCTTTTGGTTCTTAATGAGGGTGGCATCAGTCTCAGGACCATTGGATTGAAGGGAGCACTGATGTGTGCTTGCTACGGGATCATTGGGTAAGTCTCATCGTTATACTATTTAAATGGCGAAAACTAACCGGAAGCAGCCTCGGCGCCTACCTCTCTCCCTCGCCCAAGGATTGATCGATAAACGCCTGGTCGATTCTCGATGTTCTTCCACCTAAGTTGGAAGGAGTCGCTTGGTATGACTGTTGGTTAAGGACATGAATGAAACGGAAAAAATATTCTTCAGCATCATCTTCAGTGATGACATATTTTCGCACTCGACCGTGCTAGCTCACAAACTTTTCTATCAACAGTGCTAGAGGTTCGCAGGCAAACCCCGACTGTATGTGTATTTTTAGGTATTTAATATCTAGACTATCTCTTGGCCAGTCTACTAGTTCCCCCCAAAAGGCACAATGATAAAAAAACAAATTGCACTAAAGTGAGGATGCCTAATGTGATAAACGATGAACTCCTCTTTTAGCCCAACCATGCCGCGGTTATTGAAATGTAAATGGAGATTCAACCTTACCCCTCACCAGGACCAAAAGCAAGGCGGTTCTGCTGACACCAGTGCACAGCCACTTACCTAATTGATAACATGGCAGGGCCTGTTAGCGTCATTGACGAAAATGAAGGTCTTCTGGAGGTCAAAGCAAGTAAATAAATGCCCTCCTTACGGCAAGATGCGGCATCGGCTGGCAGCGGCATTCCATTCGGAACTTGGCCGTTGAGCCTCTGCGGGCGCAAATGAAGGCAGATGGTGTACAGCAAGCCATCCAAAGATGCATCATTGGATGGTTTGAATCATCTATGACTAAACTTACCTTTAGCCGAGCCCGGAGCGCACATTGACAACCAATAGCCGTCAGCCTCATGCATAAACTCAGCTGGCTGCGATGGCGAACCAGGTTGCCTCGCGCTACAACTCCCAAGGTGTGCACGTTAGGAGCCCAGGTCAAAAGACCCGGTCGTTGGATTTTCCGTGCCGAATGATGACCCGAACCATGTCCCATTTGCTCACCTTGGAGCTATAAGAAGACCAGGCTGGTTCTGTTCGCAGCCAGATCATGGAAACGATTTCAAGGCCTTGCCTTTCAGAAAGTGATTTTCTTTCACACTGAGAAGAGACAAGACAACTTCTCCATCGACTCGCATTAGAAGTCATGCCGATAAATTGGGAACCTCTGGCGCCTGACATTTTCAGGCTGTATATTTGCGGGGGGCAAAAGGCCAAGGCAACTATTGCGTACATCAACAGAAAGTATGGCACCGATATAACGTGAGTACTGCTTTGAACCATTTTGATCCCTAAGTTTGACATAGAAAACAGCCTGAGGCAGTTCAAGTCGAAATGGGGCCGTCAAAAGAATCTCACATCAAAGGAATGGCGAACAATTCTTCGTATATTGAAAGATCGAGATGAAAGAGGAGTTGGTTCAGATGTATATCTATATGGTCAACGTCTGCGCCGAGATCGCGTTCAGAGAGCCAGGGAAAGGTATGGAAACGATGGGGGACACAGGTTTAAAAGCATGGGTACGTGATTTTGCATCCATTTTCGACAATCATGTTATTGAACTAATATTGTTTCAACGTAGATGAAATTGAGCAAGGCCGGTTCGACATCAGAACTCCACCACAGCAAGATGAGGAAATGATTGAAAGGGACTCCGACACTATGCAGATTACTCCCAGAGATACTGAATATTCGGAACATGCTGACGAAGAATCACAATTCCTGATGACTCCCTTGGAGTTTTCCCACTTGATGGAGCAATTCGACCCTGAAGACACGAGATATCATAGGAGTCCAAGTTTCTCATTCGACATCTACACAACAGGGATGAATTCATTCATTTTTAATGACGCTTCACATTCTTGCCAGTCATATATCAAATCGTTTTGGTTTCTGGAAGGTATGGGTATCCAAGGTTATTGGTTTGTGCTTGCAATGTACTGATTCCTAGCTAGATGTTTCACGCATGTTTCCACAGTTCAAGCCTTCAAGCCCAGTGTGCAGAAATGATTGCTGCTCATTATCTACATTTGATATCAAAGAGGGAAGAGGGTGGATTTTGGCGCGTCTGACACGTTGGATCCCATCATCCTCTTTCATACATCCCATTCTAGAACAGGTGCAAGAAGTCATCAGTCGACGAAGTGGCCAGACCCTACCACGAGAAAAGAAATCGCCAGAATTTCTTCAGCAGATTTTCTTCGTCGTTGCATACCTTGCATCGAATAATTTGCTTCGGATAGAAGACACTCACCAGTTTATCGACTGGGTTATCGGAAACAAATGCATGGGCGAGCTCTCTGACTTTATCGGGTTGTATGAATCCAGGGTACCGGACATCCGCGCCTTGATATCGAAAGTGCTGGAGGCAGAATGCCTATCTAGTTTATCATCCGATGTCCACTTTGATTGTTCAGTTAGCTGGTTCAGGGAAAGGCCCCAAGATGCTCTGGACTTGCTCAAGATTACAAACGCGTGGATCTTCCAAGGTTCCTTAGGTATTCAACTGCTTCTTGAAGCGGCAGGTTCTAATAACCTCGAGGCAGTTGAAGAAATAATTCGCCGTAAGGGAGTGGACATCAACCAGCTAGTTGAATCCGAAACCGGTTATTGGACCGCTCTAAGCCGGGCTACAATGCGCGGGTCAGCAGAGACGATCAAACTTCTCATAAACTACGGTGCCGACCCGAACATGCCAGTTTATCTGGACCGCGGCCAGAAAATAACAGCTCTTTATTTGGCTATTCGTGAGAGAAACCTCGAAGCAGTGAAGGCGATGCTCATAAACCCTCTCGATATTGAATCCAACCTGGATGTCATGCATTGTGCATCCAAGTCATCAAAAGATATATACGAGCTGATTTCGGGAGCCATGAACCGGAAGACGGCAGACATAAAACAGCTGATTATATCTGCTGGGAGAGGTGACATGAGCCTATACAAGTTCCTTTGTGATAGTGGCCTTCCTGGTGATGAGATACTAGAGTATGCATTGCTTCAAGCTATCAGTGAAAGGGATGTTGAGGCCGTGACTACTCTGTTGCGGAGAGGAGTGGACGCTAACGCGCGAACATATCGCTTCCACTGTCTGGGTATAAATCACTCGCCGGGGGTTGACAGTGATAATTATTGTGATGACTTTGTTCCGTACGGATACGGACGAGCCCATCCACTTGTGCTTGCAATGCTGCATAAAAGTGAAAGAGGGACGCAACCTAGCGAGGTTAGCAAGAAGAACTCGTCAAATTCAAAACGGGAGCGTCTAGTTAGTCTTTTATTAAAATTCGGAGCACAGTTTGATTTGGGAGAACTGCAGGAAGAAATGGACGGAAGTGGAGCAGGGATTGACGCAAACTTGTGTTTCATCTTGAACCGTGCGGGATATGACATCTCTGTCGTTGGGACATCAGCTTTGATTCGTGCAGCCTCCGAAGGAAACCTTTATAGCTGTAATGCATTGCTCCAGATAGGAGTGGGCATTAACAACTATGATAAAAAGAGTGGCATGACTGCCTTGCATGTGGCTGCTGACAAGGCGAATCTTGCGCTGGTGGATTTACTGCTCGACAAAGGTGCAGATGTCGAAATGCCAGTAGTTGAAGGGCGTGAGTGGGGAGAACACCGCGGGCTTATGGCACTGCATATTGCGGCCAGACGAGGAGATGTTGCACTTGTGCAGTGTTTGGTCGATCGGGGAGGAGACATCAATATTGCTGTGATTGATAATGGAGTCGACACCAAAGGATTTACAGCGCTGCATATTGCGGCGCGTAAAGGGGACGTTGCTCTGATGCGATGTCTGATTTGGTTGGGCGCCGATGTGAACATGCCCGCGGCTGATCACGGCGGAATGACACCTCTCCAGGCTGCCACATATTGGGACAACTGGGCGTGTATCGAGTGCCTTCTGGATGCAAGGGCCGATATGACAGCACCCCCTGCGGAGTTTCGCGGTTTTACGGTCCTTGAAGCTGCAACCTATGGCCGAGCATCCATGTTTCGAAAGTTACTAGCACGCGGTGCCCCAGTAAATCGCCTAAACGGGGGAAATGGGAAGCTTCTCCATCGACTGATGAACAACGACCATCTTGGTATGAGGTTGAATGCCAGCATTCAAGACCGTCCGCCGTGTTTTGATGGGATGACGTCTTTGCAAAGGGCGACAGAGTATCGAATTCACGAGGAAGAAACGCTTGAAAACATCCACATGGCACTACAAGCTGGGGCCAGGGTTGAGGACCGATCACCCGATTACGGCTACATGACAGCCTTACAGGTTGCTTCAAGCAACCTCTATCGGAATGTCGTCCAACTTTTACTAAAGTACGGGGCTAACGTCAATGCTCCTGCAATGGGTAAAAAGGGCTGTACTGCTCTACAAGCTGCAGTGTCGTCTTCGGCAAACATATCATTGGAACATCAATTGGAAACGGTGATGCTTCTCTTGGATAACGGCGCTGATGTGAACGCTCCTGCTTGCCCTGAATATGGTCGCACCGCTCTCCAAGCGGCTGTTTCATCCGAGGAGCCTAAACTTGAGCTTGTGCAGCTTCTTCTGGACCACGGCGCTGATGTTAACGCCAAGCCGGCCGCGGTGGGCGGAGTTACTGTTATCCAGGGCGCTGCCATCAGAGGAGAACTCCAAATTGTGGATGTTTTGCTAAGCCGTGGAGCAATTGTGGATGCACCTGCTGCCAAAGAAGAAGGTCGAACTGCCATTGAGGGTGCGGCGGAGCATGGAAGGATGGAGATGGTGCGGCTGCTTCTGAAATGGCATACTAGACTATATGCGCCTGCTGACTTCTCTCGGGCGATTATATTTGCGCGAGAGAATCGGCACTGGGAGATAGCAGATTTGTTGCAGAGGAGCCAAAATGACTTCAAGCCTTGTAGATTGCCTGATCCCCCGAGTTTAACGTTGGGACAACCGCTAGATTGGGAATAGACCAGCTCTTGTTAGTTGTCCTCTGCAGAGGACAGCCTGTGTTTTACCTTGCTGTATTATCTAAGTGACTTCGTTGATTGGTCGAGATTTGGCAAACAAGATATAAGCTATCATTACACTGCGCATTAGTGGAGTATCAATTCACTTTTGCCGTAGTTGGCAATGTGGCAAGATTTCATCTGTAATTCGATATATAGCAGTAGCATATAACAATTTCCAATTTGGTATTCGTTTAATTAACATAAAAATGGGTTTACTTGGGAAACTAGATGCCCTTCTGCCGTGTTTGAAGATTAGTTTGTTATTGGGTCTCCCTGAATTTGCTGCAAGTATTGATGCAGCTGAAAATAAAATACTTCAAGAGTTGCACGGTCTGGGTGGGCAAATTATTCGGAGTGCTTAAAAGTCTGGGACTAACGGTCTAGCTGAGTGGGAACGCCCTTGGGCAGCTGCAGGAAATGTGATAGTGTGACGGTGACGTGGAATCGGAAACGCAAGTTCATGTCATGAGACCCAGCGACACAAGCGCTAATGTGGCCGTTTCCGGCAATGTGAATTGAAAGCAATTCAGACTATAGCTTCTTGGTAGCAGCCGATTGGAGGACAAGAATCCACATCCCCCAGTTCGACATGTCCAGCACTTCTTGCACTAGCTACCTTTGAATAGCCGAGCCACTTAATTGTGGCAACCTAAGATTTGAACTAGAACTGGTCTGGCAAAGTTTCTTCAATAGTTGCGCAAGCCTCTTCAAGAAAAAGTAAGACATTCAGCTAGCTGTTTCAATAGCGCTTGCTGAGCTGAGGAGTCAGAGCCAAAAAAAAAAAAAAAAGAATTACGAATCCAATCAGAACTTTTGCAGAGAGGGAGCCGGCCGTCCATAGAATAAGCTAGTAGGACATATTAGGGCCTAAATCCATATTGAAGAATTGCATTTTTGGTATACTTTCATAAATTTAATCGATTCCTCCACGGGTGGAAGCTGGCCGAAAAACACTTCCTCTGTTAACACAGCGTACAAGTTTTCTATGCGTTGCTTTGTATAGTTTCTAACCCAGGGAATAATTTTGAAGAATGCAAATATGTGTTGGACATCCATGAAACTTTCAGCCGAAGACGCTCGACGGAAGTATTGCAAGGATGTCTTCACTGCATCATCAACAGAAACAGCCAACCAAGATGTCCAGCACCAACAAGGAGATGTTCATAGTATAGCTTCGAATGCGGTCTTGACTCAGGCCTCAAAGCTCTGGAATCTTGGCAAGGAACCCATCACGTACGGCTGGGCCTCTGGTGAATTCGGTGGTACCACCCAGCAGCAAACCAAGGTAGCCAAGTCCATTTTGGAATGGGAAAGGTATGGAGAAATTCATTTCAAAAATGTCAAAGAGAGCCCCGATGTTCTTATCGCATTTGATCCCTCACCCTCCGAGGGATCTTGGAGTTTGATTGGTACGGATTGCCTGAAAGCGAATGGCAATGTTACTATGAATCTTGGCTGGATTGATCCAAATAACTCATTCCTGACGGGTGCCGAACAAGCTGTCATTTTGCATGAGGTGAGAACTTGGGAATGAATTTTGATTTCCCTACAGCGACAGTCACTAACACTTTGACAAAAAAGTTTGGCCATGTGCTGGGCATGCTTCATGAACACCAGAGCCCAGCAGGTGGAGGAGTTCCGTTGAAAAATGTGGATGAAGCCATCAAGTTTTATGGCCAAACTGAAAATTGGAATGAAGATGATGTCAGGACTAAAGTGTCAGTGAAGCTCTTAAAAGTTTCTGCCCTCAACTTATTGTTCCAACTGACGCTCTTGCCAGCATCAATACATACAACTTGAAAGATATCAGTTCATTCTCTCAGGTTGACAGATTCAGCATCATGCAGTACCCTATTCCTGCTTCAATAACGGGGCTTAATTACGACATAGACTACAATTACACTCTTTCAGAGATGGACAAGGCGTTCATGACCATCATGTATCCGCGATTTGAGCCACACAACGACGCGAGAAAATGGACTCTAGAGTATGCGTTAGATAAAGTCGGCATCGTACGAGATGACCCGCGAACTGCGGATGGAATCATGAATCTCGCAATGGCACAAAGAGATCGTGAAACCATTGAACCCAGCGAAATTCGAGATCTCTTTTCCGATTGGGCTGCCAAGGCCCATATGAAGAGAAGCTAAAATCCACGCAGTGAGGTCGCCCGCTATCAGCGTTGGAAGGCATTGCCCACTATTTGAGGGAAAGTGGAAACAGTAGTTTGACAAGACAGATCAAGGGACTTCTGTAAAATAACATTTCGCGATCTAGCAAATAGTTTGGGTATGGAAAGAAGATAGCCTATATATGAACGCCAGAGTCCTTCACTAACAGACTGTATACAGATCAACCTTCCACAAATGGCAATTGTTTCCGACCGTACCCCCTTGCCTTCCATTCTCTCCACCAAAGTTTCAAGCGTCCACTGGGGCCTTGAGATATCGGTTGCAGTCATCAAAGTCGTAATCTCATCTACAGCCCTCAGATATGTCGAATGAGATAATAATCTCTCTCGGTGAATCGAACAGGTCGCTTCATCACACCAGTCCCAAGTACTACCCTGGATTTAAATCAAGACAGGTACCATAATGATGGACATGTGGAACAAACACTGAATTCAAAGTCCAAAAAAGAATTGACTCTTTAATTTGACTTTTCTTTCGACCTCATTATCTATAATTATGTTTTAGTCGTTGACTCATTAACTTAATTACAAGTGGTTTATGTATTTCATTACAATGCCCATTTTCTCAATCCCTTTTGAGACCAATTTTGCCTGTTTTTCTCAACCCCACTAGGCCAATTAGGGTGCATAGCATCATGAAGGCAAACATTGTCCAGAAGCTGGCCCTGTACCCTTCCATCAATGCATCTGTCTCTTCAATTTCATGATGCTTCTTCGTGACCATAGTCGAGATGACCTGTAAAATTGCTAGACCGAGTGCACTACCAAACTGCGAGGCTGTGCTGAACACTGCCCCAGCCAGAGCCTGCGTATCTTCGGGGAAGACATCAGTAATAACGATCAAGCCGACGGTGAAGAGCGCATCGACGCTGACTGGCTGCAATAACTGGGCAACAAATGCATTGCCCCAGTATGATGCAGACGGGTTAATGATGGCCATTAGAAGTGGGGCCACGGCACAAAGCAGCGATGTCACCGTGACAATCCAAATAGCGGGAATCTTGTGCACATAAAAGCCCATGATGAGGTTTACAAGAATTCCAACCACGGTGCATGGGATAATTCGAATGGAAGCCTGCAAGGCAGAGAGTTCCTGGACCTCTTGAAAACTAATCCGCGTTAGCCATGTCGTGCTGTGCGAAAGGCTGAGAAAGAAAAAAGGGAAGAAGAGCTTACAATAAACTGCAGAAAAGTTCCATTGAGTTGATAACAGCAAAAGACAGAGCAATGGTCCCGCAAATGCTTGAAAAGGTTGCATTCTTCCACAGAGAGTTGGGAATCAAGGCTGATCTCCCTCGCTTGACACGAATGTGTACCCAACTAATAAATGCGACCAAAGCGACCACGCTAAGACAAAGAAATGCAATGCTCATTGGCTCCTTGATTCTTGTCACATCTGCGCTTAGAATACTGTTGGGAGTTGTGTGAGCTTTTATTCCATGCAATGCCAGAATGCATAGTTACTTACGCCAGAAGATAACAGAGTAATGTCATGAACCCAGAGGCAAGAAACGCCCCAACCCAATCAATCTTTGTTTTGCAATCGGCCAGTATTTCGGCGATACCTCTGTCGTTATGGCTACGAGGTAGAGCCCAGACACCGATGAAGGCAAGCAACAAAGTTAGGCCGCCAGACAGGAACCAGCCCGCTCGCCAGCCCACAGTGTCAACGAAAATTCCACCCAAGACTAGACCGACTGAGAATCCAAAAGGTTGGCTCAGTCCAAGGATGGAGAAAGCCATGTTCCGACCCTTGCCTTGGGGCAGGACCTCGGTAATAATTGCCACGGAAGAGGACAAGTGAAGCGCAAGGCCAACTCCCTGAAACGCTCTTAGAGCGACCAGTTCCGTGCCCTTGCGAGCGGCACCTTGACCAATCATAAGAGCCCCGCTAGCAAAGCATCCAACCAAGTCAACCCAACGTGGGCCAATGACATCGGCAACAGAACCAGCTAGAAGGAGTGTGGATGCGGTTGCTAGACCAGAAACGGAGGCAGGCCAAAAGGCAAGCGACGATGGAAGTTGAAGGTCTATTGTAATAGCGGGTAGTCCAACAATAACAAGACCATTGATAACACTCGAGGTAAATGTAACTCCAGACAATAAAATCGTGACCACGACTTTCTGTAGCCTGGAAAATTTGCCAGAAGTGATGGACTTTTCCGAAGCACTCTCATCTAAGAGAGTAATTGGAATACTCGTCTCAGAGAAATGTTCACTTCCGCTGGAAGGAATCAAGACGGTCTGGGTGTGTGTGGTAGCCATCTTGAAAGCCAGGCTTGTTTGCTCGTAGAGAATAACAAAAATTCCTCCAAAATTGGCAGGAAAATGTCAACTTTTCAACCCATCCTACTGACATCCTAACTGTGGGTCTTCGTGTCATGGGCGTTGTTGTCTACACAGGGCGTTATTGTCATCTTGTCATTACACATCAAAACTCCACCGCGGCCGATGGTCGGAGGGCTAGTTTTCCAATACGCGCATGCGAAAGAGCTAGCACCTCACCAAAAAAGCAAATTGCGAATTTGCGCCCATCGAGAGAAAAATGGCGGAATCCCCATTGACTGCGAGTGGTACACGAGCTCTGGCCGCGGACTTCCTGTTTCTGCAGATCCAAGACAAAGAGCCTAATACATGCTCGCTTCTCTTTTCATTGGACTAAAAATAGCGTTCGGATATTTTAGAAGATCTCTACGATTCTTAGTTAAGCTTAAGGCGCTGCAATACCAGCAACCAATACAATGCCTCAACTCCTTGGCACCGCAAAAGTGGCTGCATGAGCTTAGACTGGGCAATTTCCACGTCCAACTCTCCGCCTCTTCCCGCCAGATGACGAATGAGTCACTAGAGAGGCAAGGGCGCCGCACTCGAATTGGGCCTGACTTTTTGCATGCCAAGAATTGGGCTGTAAGCCCTGTGCCGCAAAAAAAAATGTGCAAGCCTTGAGAGCAAGCCCATGTAAGGTCCAGCCAAGCGAAGACAGGGGTTAGTCCGCCCAATTTCGTAGTGCGGATGCGCCGGGAGATGGCCAATCGATATAATTGAACAAATCAATCTCTTCCAGATCTGAGCGAATGTCTGTGTGTGCCGGCGCGTCTTCTCGTACGTGGGCGATAATCTTTTCCAAGTCGAATTGCCCACACTCGCGACCTTGTCGGTCTTGGGACAAACTGAGAAGGAAATCGATGATACGTACTCCTTTTCTTGCAATCTCGCTCTTGTAGCAAATTTCTTGAAGGGACTGTGAGCACTGAACAACCAAGGCCTGGATCTCCTCGCTATCGAGAATTTTGCTTTCATTATTTGTGGCGAATAACTCTTCAAACATGAGCGAAATAGCTGCAGCAACGATGTGAGTACTTGTAGTCCAAATTCCCCTCGCAGCCCAACTATATTGGTCATTTGGTAGAGTAAATAATCTTTGAAGGCTCTTCCGAGCAATTGGAAGACACGAAAGCTTGTGGTCTTGCGTAAGCGTTGCTTCCACACTCGGTCGAGTCGAAATAAATTTAACCATACCTTGGTGTAGGAAAACCATGGGTCTTTAAAGCTCAGAACTTGAAAATGCCGGTGGATCGTATAAAACTAAACAGACTTGGTCAAAGAGGAATTCCAATAATGATCATATACAATGCTAACCTTATGAAACATGGATAGCAATACGATCCGTCTTTGTTGTATAATATGCGGAGGTAGATCACTCGTATTAGGAACGTCCTCTCTGTAAAACAAGGGCATTGTCTTCATAATACTTTTCAGCTCAGAGTCTGCCAGAATTACTTGCTCATAAAACTTTCTCAGTCCACTTGAAGTCTTGTCAGGGTGGCCAAGATTGCACATTCGATCCTGCGTCTTCCAAATTAAGACAGAGACTGTCAAGCTTTCTGTTAGCAAGTGAGGAGATACTATGGATTTGCTAGGATATGTACCTCGATTCAGAACATTTGTGTAGCTTCCTTGAGTGTATGTATCAACGCCCTTCTCTGCAATATTTCCGAACCGGACCATTGCCTCGGTATCTTCATGACAAAGGGCTGGCATTGGGGTGTTGAACTGGGTAGCATGAATGGTGTATGTATTCATGAAAGGAATCTGGAGCCAGTCCTGTCGAATAAGGAACCACCAAGCTCTTTTTCGAACTTCTCTGTCGATGAGCTGAGCTTTTGTTTCTTCAGCATCTGTGTTGTGATTAAGCAATCTATCAGGCCCCAGGCGATGAAGGCCGAGAGATTGGGCGATTCGGATTGCAGCACCTAATATTGTTGCTATAAAGTCCGATTCTCCTAGATTGTGTCCCATGTAAATGAGAACACATATAGTTTGGATAGTCACTACGGAGTGGGTAGCCATAAAGTTTGATGAGTGCAATGCGTTGACACTCATTCTGTAGAGTTTTACAGCAAGTTGACCTATTACGGGTCAGTACGCATATATTGTATTAAGACAGAACGCATAAACAAACTGGGTTCGAATATATCATGTTCAGATAAAACATCAGGCGACGTCAGTGAAAGGGTTATCTGCGAATAATCCTCAGAGTGGCTATCACAAAGCAAGGCCATGCTAACTCTTACCGACAAAATAGCGTAATATAGAGACAACCAGAACGGGCTGACGGCCTGGCCAGTCGTGAAGAAGTTTTCACATTCTGCTCGAAAGGTGGGGGTATGTATCACATGATGAAGCCAGGCAATGTTGTCTTCATGGTATTGAACCAAGAACCTGGCTTGCGATGTAGAGACAACTGGGTCTATGCTAATGGTGGTTTGCTGCACTGCTGTACCAGGAGAAACTTTCTCAACTCCTTGGCCAATTTGCATGATGTGTTGTCGACTCAGCGCTAGAAACTCCAGTGTGACTGCGGCATCTTGGGTTAACCCATGCACAAGTGGTTTGGGCAGGGAATCCGGTGTCACCCCCGTTAACCCATCTCCTCCACTATGAATTTCACTCCATCCGCCTGTTTTGTGTTGTTCGTTTTGCGATTCTGACAATTGAGCGGTTAAATGATTCTGGGGAGAATTGTCGTTTGATCTCTCCGATCTGTCATTGGCTCTAGCCGAGGTAAATTTGTCAGTAGGTGTCCGGTTTTTAGGAGAACTAGGAATCTGGTTTCGTATTTCAACTGTTTCGCGTTTGCATAGATGACCGTTCCCGCGATCGATACATGAACTGCACGGGATGACCTTGGAGCAACGGAGCTTCCTCCGGGCACACTCAGTGCAACAGCGCGGTTGTCTTTGTGATACCCTTCGTTTCCGACGCCTTGTCTCCATTGTCCATGAATTCACACGAAATGTGACCCTGCAGGACGTTGTGATGGTATGAGAGAATACCAAAATGATCGAGACGCCAAATATAATTGGTGAGGAGTGGAAAAGTGGATGCTCCAATTATCTCTTTGTGGAGGGCTTATCTTTGGGGCAATGCAGCCTTATCTGTGATGACAAATGATCTTACCAGTCGCGTTAGCGTTTCATTTGCACCATGCAAACACAAGTCTCCAAGAAATTTGTTGGATAATAGGCCGCATAACAAGGGTTCCTCTTCGTCTTGGGCTTAGTTCCCCTTGCATTCCCATAGCATGTCGCATTTGGGCCATCCAGCGTTACAAGTCATTGATGAGAGATGGCGTCAATACAGTATAAGGTATTTACTTTCTAATGGAGAAAAATAGCAGTCGCTCTCGCTTGAGACGTGGAAATATCCGCTGATTAACTAAGAATTAATAACAAGCCTTGCCGTTGACAATCTTCCAGTCTACCTCAAATTCCTTTGTCGTCTCACAATAACCTTGAAAGCCCATGGCCTGTAAAGAGATGCTCATTTTGCGGATTAACCTTTCAATCCAGTAGCAACATTGTGCAGATCTACTAAGGAAACCAGAAATTTGACTATACGAAATACAGCTTCGTGTATTTTCGACTCGTAAATGTGTCAAGCTTGGTTAGATTGCTGCTGACGCAGACGCATCATTCCTGTTACCAGATTTATCGGGATCAACTGTAGCACTCCACAATCTTTTGGTCTCCGGGTCATCCGACAGGCTTATGCCAACAGGCCAGTCCAATTTAATGAGTTTTAAGCGCTCAGCCTTGACGTGAGGGTCATCAAGATCCCGAAAGCTGACAAACCGTTTCAGTAGAATGACATCTTGCGGATCCATCTGTGTGCAAATGGTTCGCAATACAGCCTCCGCGACATAATAGCATTTTGCTTGGCTGCTGATACTTTTTGATACCAAGATCAAGGTGGACCGAAATACCTCGCAGTCAGAACTTTGTGCAGCAGCTTTGAGTTCTTTGATCGAAATGAAGCTGAGCTTTACAAAAAACGAGAAAAGCCAACTGTTATAATGATCTGAGCCATGCCGAAGATAGTATATACGCAGAACCAGTTCAAATTGCGATCTTGCTTCGGAATATATTTCTAGTGCTGTCTTGTTATCTGCACTGGCTTGTTTATCGTTATGGTCTAAAAACGGCTCAAAAAGCTGCATCAATAAAGCCCAATATTGAATGCTATAACAGTTAGCAACCGACTACAATTGCAGTGCCATCACTTACTGCAGTGTAAGCTGCGAAGGAAATACTATCCTTGCTGGTTGCAGGGAATAAGGCAAATGGCTGTGCCAGTCACGCAACTGAATGTAACATTGAGTAGCTTGCTCGATGGAAACATGCGACTTCTCTGAACGACGAAACAAAGAGAGGGCGATGTTGTTGAATGTGACCCAAAATCGCAAGTAATTGTGGAATGTCTGGGACTGCATAGCTGGCACAGCCACCTTGCATGATGGATATCGAATCCATAGCTCTCCATACCAAGTTGGGTCCAGGACAGGATCTGGAAAGGGTACCTGAGGTGGAGACGAGAGTTGGGGTGGTGCGAAGAATATGGATGACATGACTGTTTTAATGTAAGCATGAATGGTAAAAACACAAGCATGACGTCAGAATTACGCTTGCCAGGCAAATAGACCCCATGCTGTCACTTCTCGGACAGTTCTCATGTTTCGCATTGTATGCTTTTCCATGTTGCTGTTTGGTGCACTAAAAAGCTCCATTCTCTGAGCTAGAGCCATAGCTTGAAGAAGATAAGAATATGAAATCTTGTCCATGCCTTGCTCGTTCATGGTGATATTCATAACAAGCAGTGCGTGGACAGTTGTGATCTTAGTTCTGTTATTTTCCAATTCTAACAGCCGCTTGGCCTCCGCGAAAAATACGTATCCTAGATTTTTCTGGTTCCAGTACTCGTTTCGGTATAGTACTCCTGGAGCGGCATGGCAAGCATTGGCCAGGATAGCGTTTACAAGCAGCCTGGAACAGAACCTATGACGACCAAAGTTTAAATCCCGAAGGAAGTGGTCTTTGTGGAAAAATGGGAACGTCGGATATATATAAAGAAAGTATACTTCCATGAGGTGATGAAGAAAATTTTCATCTGAGTGCACCGTTGTCCAGTTGGAGATTTTGGAATGATCAATCAACGGTTCGACTAGCCGCGCGGAATGGTATGGAGCGTGATAAGGAGCCTGCGAATCGATCATTGGACGGTGGTTGGGAGTTGACGGGGAATTTAATCCCGCTTTCGGGTATGGTGGTTCGAAGAGAGATGATTCCATGTACGCGCTCGTGGCATCAAGCAAATACGAGGGCATCGCAGCTCGGTACCGAACTCGTAACGGAATCGTGATTCGGGAGCAAGACGGAGTTGTAGAAGAAGGTCTCCATCATCAATCAGGCGCAGAATAGCTTCGGCATCCAGCCCTCTTCGTAAACTTTCCAAAATGGTGATTGCTTCATCGTCAGGCCTGTCTCGAAGGAGCTCAAATAGCCTTTCGGAAGCAGACATGCGGCGCTCAAGGCTGCTGACTTTACGTTTTATAGCCTGAGTACGCGTTTCCGCGCTGGATTCCGTGCTGTAATGACAGTCAATTTGGCGTAATTGGCAGGTTGAACAAGGCCTGGCGCCGTTGCACTGTAATCAGATCAATATAATTAGATTAATTCAACCCATCAAATATGAAATTTCTGCGGACATGGCTGGGACACATGGTAGACAGATAAAAAATGCGGGCTGTGGTTTTCCTTACTTTTGATTTGCGTTTTCGGCATCCTTCGCACGCAGCCCCAGCCAGTCTTGCAACTTTTGGCAATGAATTCTCCGGCCGCACTGGCGGTGGCTCTGGAGGATCTTGAGAAGGAACGGGAAGAATAGGGGCCAGTCGACGCATGGGGTAGACCTAACGCCGTTTTGGGGAGGGGCTGGATGTTACTTTTGCTCTAGGGCTGGACTGCAGTCGATGATGCATCGTGGCGAACAAACTCCTCTTTTTAACCAAAGAGCGCTACTCAAGGCCTCGTAAATCCCGTGACCTGCCGGTCGCTCGTCAGGCAGTGTGTCTCACATTCACATTGCCACTCTTGACTTAACAGTGTGGCTTCATGGTGTGGCTTCACAATCTGGGGTGCTTCACCAATTGGGCCACAGTACCCGAGCTGATATGGGGCAAGGGACAGATTGGAAGGGCAAGACGCTACATATTATACCAAATGGAAAACTAAGACTGGGAATTTATTTCTGATCAACACGGTTGTAGCCTTTAATCAATCCCACTACGAGCCCTCTGATTGATACTAGCCTTTCGAGCCCCAGTAACTACTATCAGCCTGTTTTGGGCATCCCAGAAGTAGGGACCCTTGCACCGAGAGAGGCTATTGCAGCTGGAATTTGACCGGCTGTAGACGAGAACTGATACAAGTTAATTTAGGAAAAAATAATATTGCACCTTTTACCCCCCTCCCAAATAGGACTGAATTCTGCCATGCAGACCGCCTACTAGCCAGCCCCGGTTAGTTAGTCAGCTTCTAAATTGAGGCATAACGTGATCTTCTCCTGAATTGTTCATGCTTACCTCTGTCGCACAGAACGTCAGGAAGCATGTCGTCCAGTATTTACCACGGTCTTAGCGACGACCCTAAAAGCATGCGACTTCTTTATCTTGCGCCTTCGAACAATTTCGGTCATATCTCCATTACCTCTCGCTTGGTGGAAACTAGTTGGGACAAATTTGAGTACGAAGCCCTCAGTTATTGCTGGGGCAAACCCAATAAAACAAAGCCCATCCTCTTGGATGGAGAAGAATTTCAAGTCACATCAGAGCTGTATGATGCATTAACCCACCTCTGCTTACCAGAAAAGAGCAGAGCCCTATGGGTAAGAGTCTCTGTGGTGGCCGTGGTGATCTTATGTTGATGTATATGCAGATCGATGCGGTATGTATCAACCAACAAGACGCCCAGGAGAAGGGTACACAAGTGCAGCGAATGCAAGACATCTACCGAAACGCCCAAAGAGTTATTGTATGGGTCGGAAAAGCAAAAGACCATACCGAGCTGGCATTCAAACAAGCTCAACGAATGTTAGAGTGTACTGACCCAGACGCTGAGGAGGCCATCTGGAGCGAACCGGGAGAATGGCTCGCTTGCCTTAACGAGATTATAAAGCGGCCGGTATGATCATTTCTGGCACTTATGTAAGTATATATGTTGCTAACAAGTTCAAAATAGTACTGGTATCGTTCATGGACAGTACAAGAAGTTGTTCTTTCTCGTGACGCCTTGCTGCATTGTGGCCCCCACACGATACCATTCTTCGACTTTGGTCGGTTCATTCTTCATGAAAGAACGCGAAGGCACATCAAAGCCGGGTATTCTCTATCTTACTACCTCGAGCAAGTCTTTGAAATGCGCAAGGCCTCACATCAAGACCCGGCAATGGGTCTTTTTGAACTTGCCTACAAACTTCGTCACCGCCAGTGCACAGTCTCCCACGACAGGGCATATTCATTTCTTGGCCTCGTAAAGCCAGAGTCTCTTCCCGGTGGAAATTTCACGGTTGATTATACGATGGAGGCTTCAAAGTTATGGATGACTTTCGCCAAGGAAACAATGTCCAAATACAAAACGCTCATCCCGCTCGCGTTAGCCGAGAATGCCCGACTTGAAGATGCATTTTGGTGCTACAACTGGTCCACTAAAGCGCGAGAGCCAAATGATGTTATGCATGACAGACTGCTATTTTGGACTGGGGGCCTTGACCACCCGGATTTCTATCCTCTGCAGTCAGCATTTCACTCTGCAGCGGCCGGATTACCAGCACGTATCCGGGTAGACTTGGAGGCACCCTCTGTCATTGCAGCCCAAGGTTTTACATTCAGCAAGATTGTCAAGACTGGAAGTTCGGTTTCCGCAATGCTAATTGGATTTGGACGGCCAAATTATGTGCAGCTATTTGAAGAATGGGAGGCGCTGGTGGGTGGCCCTTGGAAAGACCCGGAAATGACAAGCAAATTTGCGCATACCGTCACGGGTGGCGCCTGGTCAACAGAGCCAGCAAATTGGAGGGCATGGAACACTAGAAACTACTCAGAAAAAGCCTGGAGTTTGGATTGGTGGCGTATCCATGCGGATGAAGAGGGAGGTGGTACGGGCTATCAAATGAGTCGTCATAGTGAAAAGTCGGAAGATGATACCCGTGCAGCATACTACCGTATAAGGGATGACGCCTGTGAAGCGCGCAGGATTATCTTACTCGAAAACGGACAGTTTGGGCTTGGCCCAGAAGAGGCCAAAGTTGGTGATCAGGTGGCAGTTCTTCTCGGCTGTCAAGTTCCACTTGTTTTGCATAAAAGGGAATACAAAGGCTTGCGAAGACTAGTAGACTTGGAGAATAAGGCCAAACTTTACAAGTCTACCTGGAAAGTAGTTGGCCAGGTCTATGTACATGATCTGAGGAAGTACGCAGGTGATTTGGAGCAGGATATCAATACCGGCAAGGTCGTTTTACAAGAATACTTTCTCGATTAATGTTGCTGAATTTGGTACAATAAAGGCTTGAACTAATAAACTTTTTCATTCAAAAATTCTCTATGTAGGCCACCGTTACTCCAAGCACCTTAATACTGATGAACAAATAACCATAACACAATCCATATTTCCCAATCGCCACTAATCAAACTTGATAGAAATCAATCTCGACTCCTTGGCAACAAGACCTGCCAACTCCTTAATGCTACTAGTCTTTCGGAGAACCATAATTGGGATGTTTGCCTGTAAGAAGGCGTTGATCCAGTTCCTGAGTTCCACAGAAACAAGCGAGTCAAGACCGTAGTCGTTCAGACTGCGGTCCTCAGACAGGTACTTGATGGGGGTTGCGAGCAGCTTGCTAAGCTGCTGGATAACAGACTCGGAAATGAGGCTGACTGCCTCTTCCTCTGTCTGAGCAGCGCTGATGCTCTCACCCACATCGCCAGACTCCTTGTTGTCTTGTGCTCCGCTGTTGCGGTGGGTGAGGTGGCGGAGCTTGCTGTCATTAAGCCACACACCAGGTCGCAGGCCGAGCTCATTGCCCTTAGGCACCATGCCCATGATGGTCTGGAAGTCGTCAACTTCTGCAGCAGTAGTGTTTGCCAAGACGTGGTCGAGAACAGCCAATATTTCCCAGGTGTCCACGGTACCGAAGCCCTTTCGTCGCAATGCTGTAGCAACCTCTGGGTTTTCGGCAACGAAACCACTGTCAGCCACGGCACCTATGTTGATGGAAAATCCTGGGATGCCCTGGGTGCGGAGATGGCGGGCAAATGCATCCTGGAAAGTGCAGGCTCCCGCGTAGTTGGATTGACCGGCATTGCCGCTAATACCAACCATAGACGACAGCATAACGAAAAAGTCAAGCTTCTTGGGCAATGCTGAGTACAGGTTCGAAGTTCCCTTGGTCTTGGGCCAGTGGCTGGAGAACCATTGGTCGTAGTTCATGTTGGCGAACATGGTATCCTGAAAGTCTTGGTTAGCTATCATGATGAAACATTTCTGGCATCCTGTTTTATCGTACCTTTACCACCATGGCAGCTTGGATCACACCCCGAATGGGAGTGCCATTCTTGCCGTGTTCAATCTTATTAACCAAGGCCTTGACGTCAGTCAACGAAGTGACATCACATCGCTCGATTTCGACAGAAATTCCCTGGCTGGCAAGATCCCTGATAACTGCTACGGCCTCGTCATCACAGTTACCAGATCGCGATACTGCAATAATACGACGGGCTCCATGGGCTCCCATCCATCGCACAACTCCCTTTCCAAGACCACCTAGACCGCCGATGATGAGATAGGCCGCATCAGGCTTCAATTGGGCAGATGAAGGCGGTGGAGGTACAACCTGTATCATGTCAGCCATGTCCCAGCCCATAATAGTGTGTTATTGAGACTTACCTTGACCTGTTGGTCATCTTCAACGGTCAAAATAACCTTACCCATATGCTTGCCTGCCTGGATATGGCGGAAAGCTGCTTCAATTTCGGAAATGGGCATAGTCGTAATAGTGGTTGGGCGGATGGCGCCAAATGACATCAAATCGATGACATTTTGCAGCAATTGGCCGACAAGTGGCTTATTGTCATCGATGAGAAGGGCCAGATCCACGTATGCAAAGGTGATGTTCTTAAGCAAGAACCTCACGGGCATCAGCATATCATCAAGGAATTCCTTTCGGCCAATTTCGACAAAGCGGCCATAAGGTGCCACAGTGTTGCAGGACTCGCGGAAAACATCACCACCAAGTGAGTTCAAGACAAGATCAACGCCGCCCTTAGAAGTCATATCCCGAATAGCCTTTCCAAATGCGGTAGTTCGGCTAGAAAAGATGTGGTCGTCGGGGATACCGTACATTTCCTTGAGGAATTGTCGCTTCTCGGGGCTGCTACAGGTAACGAAGATCTCGGCACCAATGTACTGGGAGAGAATAATAGAGGCCTGGCCCACAGCACCAGCAGCTGAATGGATCAGAACAGTCTCACCCTTGGCCAGACGACCCTTGTGCACGAGAGAGTAGTAAACAGTGCCCCAAACGATCGGTAGCGAGGCACCCTCCTCAAAGGTAAGTTCATCGGGGATAATGGCACAGCAATCACCGTGCACGCGGGGGCGGTTAGTATAGGACTTGGAGATGTAGGCACACACTCGATCACCCTTCTTGAAGCGATCTTGCATGTTTTCGCCGACGGCAGTCACAACACCAGCGCAGTCGTTTCGCATCTCCGAGAGGCCTTCAAGCTGGCCAGCGGCGATCAAAACATCCTTGAAGTTGATACTGGCGGCGCGGAGCTCGAATTGGATCTCATCAGGGCCTGGAGGACCAGCTTCAGGGTCATCAATCCAACGCAGGGTATCGAGGAGACCAGCAACCTCAGTCTGGGCGTACAAAGTACGGTTCTCGTCTAAAAACTTTGCCATCTCGGGCTTGGACTGGCCATGAGAGTCGCGAACATGCTCGTTGACGGCCTTGTCATGGAATGCACGAGGTACATACAGCTGGCCCTGGAATTCGGAAAATTCATGTTCCACTTCTGCATCCTTGAGGTCCAGGTTAAACGAAGGGCTCTTCAGGATCTTCGTCACCAGTTCGTTGCGTGTCTCGCTGTTTGTCTCCACATCAAAGTCAATCTTGATGAACCGGGTTTCTTCATGCTCGATTCTAAGACTGCGGGTAAAGCCGTTGAGCATAGCACCTTGGGGCCTCTTGCAGTCTCTAGTTGCACCCTTGGTGATGAAGAATACAGCCTTCGAGGCTAAGAGTCGCTCCTTGAACTTGAGCCATTTCTCTGGGTTTACATCCTCAATAAATGCCTCGCAGACCTCAGGAGGGAAGACAGAGATGATACCAGACGGGTGATCATCCATAATATCGGAGGAGCTGACATTGTGCTCTCCGAGTGAAGTCTTCAAGGTCTCTTCAAGTCCTGGCATCCCAGTGGCCTGTGTCTTGTCGTGGACAAGGTGCACCTCATAGGTCAGGGCGGTAGGTACTGGCGGGGCTGCGGTGCTAACAAAAACGCTGAGTGTGCCTCCAGAAGCGTCATCGTAATCCTTGAAGGTGTTCATAGGCTTATTGAAGCCATGCTCGGAAAGCAGGGTATTCCACTGAGCATCAGGGATAAGAGGCGACATGACTCTACCCTCCTCATGACCGGCCCACCATCCTGAGAAAGATCCGAAAATCAGGTTGTACATGAGAGCATCGGTAGTAATTTCCATAAGGAGGAAGACACCGCCGGGGCGGAGAAGAGACCTCACATGGTCGACAGACTTTGCAATCGAAGTGGTCGCGTGGATAACATTGCAGGCAACCACAAGATCGTAGGAGCCTTCTTCCAGGCCCTGGGCTGCCATGTCTTTCTCGATGTCCAAGACGCGATAGTTGAGAACATCTGAGAAGTCGGCAAGGCGCTCTTTGGCGGCCTCAAAGAAACCGGAGGAAATATCTGTGAAATCGTACTTGGAGACCAAGCTTCTGCCATCAGGGCTCATCGCCTTAAGCATGCACTCAGACGCGGAACCAGTTCCGGCACCAATTTCAATCGCCTTCAGGCCTGGCTTTTGTCGGGCAAGTTCGCGGACATACGCAAACATCTGGCTGTAGCATCGCTGACAGCGCTCGTTGGAGTAGAGCTTGGAAAGCAGTCCACCTTCTTGAAGGAGGTCAATGGACTCCATCTCACCTGTCAAAATCTTGGGGAGGTTGCTACCGACTCGGATAACACCTTCGAGCTCCTCCTCCAAGTTCTTGTTCAGGCCATTCATTCCAAGCTTGGTGGAATCAACCCTCTGGTTAGCAAGAGTCTCCATCCAGTCATACCACTGGTGGCGGTATCCTTCAGGCACCTTGCTACGTGGAACAGTCTTAATTGCATGCTGAATGTGCGTCAAAATCCTTGCATCAAGGTGCTCGACATGTTCCTTGATGGATTCAGAGGTGACAGTAGACCGGCAGAGGTCGTTGATGTGCTTAGGTGTAACATCTTCAGTATAGGTGACCCACTCGATCTTGTGGACAAGCTCGCGAGAACTCGAGAGAATCAGGTCTCCAGGAAGCTTGGTCACAGTGACACCTTCAGCACGAACCACGACCTGCTCATCGGGGCCAAATCCCTTGCTAACACCCACATCGAAAGTGAAAGGGCCATCATTTCTTGCGGCAAAACAAGAAAGCTCAGAACCCTGCTCCTCAGAGTACTTGGCAGAAATGTAGAGATCCTTGATAAAGGTGGGCACAGTAGGGGAGTTGTGACCATTCTTCAAGACAAGAACGGAACACAAACCATGGAACAGTGCGGTATCGAGAGTACCGGGGTGAACAATATATTTAGGGTCCCCAGTGATGGTAGCGTCAGTTCCCACGTCAGGGCACTGCACCTTGTATGCGGAGGTATTGTCACCAATCTTGAGCTCGACAACATTGTCGAAAGGCGTCTTCCAGTCAAGACCGATATCCTTGCTCAAGTAATAGAACTTGGCGGGGTTAACGCTCTGCTGGCTGCATTCAATTGCCCGTCGGGAGTCCCTATGGAAAATACCCACGTCGGAAGGCTTGCTCTCAAGCTTTTCATTCTCCTCGGTGGTCGTCACCTTGATGAGACCACGACAGTGTTCATCCCAGCTCTCATCAGAAGCAACGCTGAAGATTCTAAACTCCATCCAAGAGCCAGAAGACCCTCGAGCCGATCGAGGCTCAGGCCGAATGGAGAGACAAACTTCATCGGATGAGTCTTGGCTCATGACCAACGCCTTGCCGATGTTGATGTTGCGGAAGTTGTAACCCTCAATTTCAGCCTCAGGCTCGCTCATCTTCTTGTAACGCCTCATTCCCTCCAAAGCCATGGCGAGGTAGCCGGCAGCGGGGAAGACGACCTGGCCTTGAATGACGTGGTTCTGTACCCAAGGGATCTCCTTCAGAGAAAGGATTCGGCGCCAGCGAGGCTCGAGGCGGTTGACATCGGGTGTCAGGTTGCCGATCAACTCGTGCGGAAGGAACTGGCGCTGGGTAAATTCCTTCGACACTCTGCCCTCATGCCAATAAGTCTGTTCATGGTCGAATGCATAAGGGGGTGCCTCAGACATCAGAGTCATCATGTTCTCCTTGAACCCACTGTTGGCGTAGTGGAAGTCCAAGTCCACTCCATCACTGAAAAGATTTCCTAGACAGTTAAGGAGAGCGCTGGATGCATTTGCCTTCCTCTTCAATGTGTTGACGTATCCGACAGATCTGGCCTCGCCTTCAAAGCTCTGGATAGTTTGCTTAACGGGACCCTCGAGTGTAGCGTGAGAGCCAATTTCCACAATTGTGTCAATGATTACGGAATCGTCGTCATCACCTTGGCACAATCCCCACAGAGCATCCTCAAAGTAAACGGGAGAAACAAGATTGTTTGCCCAGTAATCCTCGTTCAGCTCCTCGGGGTCCTCAATAAGAGATCCGGTCAGCGATGAGACCATGCTGATGCCAGAGTCGAAGCTTTCCACTTCAAGCCCTGACAGAGCTTCGCGATAATCATCCTCAATGCGACACATCTGCTCGGAGTGGTATGCTGCTCCCTTCGTGCGAAGCACTCTGTTAAAAACAGATTCCTCTTCAAGTATCTTGCTCAATTTCTCGATAACGGGCATGTCTCCAGAGATCGTCACACTTGAAGGACTGTTGTAGCAGGCAACAGTAAGTCGCTCAGCATCGGCCCCAAGGCGCGCCATGTAGTCACCGGCATCCTTTGAGGAGGCACCAACGGCAAGCATACCGCCCTGCAAATCGCTGGCCTCCTCGAGGAGCTGGCTAGTGAGGCGACCTCTGTGGTAGGAGACCTTCATAGCATTCTCAAACGAGAGGTATCCAGCCGCATAAGCGGCGGCAATTTCACCACTGGAGTGACCAGCAACAGTCTTCGCTTTGATTCCAAGAGCAGAAAGGGTATCTACGAGACACAGCTGGATTGCCGTCGATAACGGCTGTCCAAATCGCGGCTCATCGAGGCGAGAGTCCTTAGCGTCCTTTTGAAGCTCAGTAAAAATATCCCAGGTTGCACCAAGCTTGTTAAGCACACGGTTAGCCCGCTCAAGTGATGCAGTGAACTCGGGCCAGGTGTTGATGAGTTCGCGACCCATGTTGAAATACTGAGCACCCTGTCCACTGAACACGAAGCCCAGTCTGGTCTTCTTTCCGCCACTGGTAGCTGGCACAGGCTTTTCCGAGACTGTCTTCAAGTTTGATACCAGGTCCTCGGGGGTTTCAGCAACTACAACAGCGCGATGTCTGTAAACAGTTCGCCTGTTCAAGGTGTATGCCAGTTGGTCCATCCAGTCATCATTGATTGAAGATGCAGGAGTGGCAGAAACGAACTCAGCGAGTGTTGCTGCAAAGTTTTGGCATGCCTTCTCGCTCATACCACTTATGATGAATGCACGGGGCTGAGCCGCACCAGTTGGCGAAGGGGGAGTAAGTTGGGTGTCTTGGAGGTGCTTGGCACCTTCAACGATAACGTGAGCATTGGTGCCACCATAACCAAAGCTTAGTGATGATGTTAGCAATCGAGATCGCAAGGGAGGAAGAACTTTTGAATGCTCACCTGTTTACAGAAATTCGGTTAAGCTTGCGAGGCTCCAGCTCAGTGTTGATCTAAAGACAAGTTAGGACCACAGAATATTATGGTGAGGTAAAAACGGCCCAGCAAGACTTGCCTGTAGGTTCCAGTCATCAACCAGGATCTTCTCGTTGGGCTTCTCGAAGTTGACTTGAGGGGGGATGAGGCCCTTCTCCAACATGAGAACAGCCTTGATAAGACCTGCAATACCAGCAGCACTCTCCGTATGACCAATGTTACCCTTGATTGAGCCAATAGGGAGTCTGTTGGTTGGGTTGCGGTTCTTGGATAAGGCGGTGGCGATGGCTCCCACCTCGATGGGGTCACCAACGGCTGTACCAGTACCGTGGGCCTCCACATAGTCCACATCGAGGTCCAGCCCCGCATCCTTGTAGGCCTTTCGGATCGCCCTCTCCTGCGCCTCGGCACTAGGGACACTGATACCTGGTGTCCTTCCATCCTGGTTAAGGACTGTGTTGCGGATAATGGCACGAACATTATCACCGTCTCTCAGTGCCTTGGAGAGGGGCTTCAACACGAGACCACCACAGCCTTCACCGCGACCATAACCGGCAGCACGGTGGTCAAAGGCGAAGGATTTACCAGCATTGGAAAACATCTTCATCTTACTTTGGTATGTAAAGCGCTGGGGGTCGACAAGAAGGTTCACACCGCCAACGAAAGCCATGTCGGACTCCTTAGACCGCAGGCTCTGCATGGCCAGATGTAATGCGACTAAACTTGAGGAGCAACCTGTATCTACTGTCATACTAGGGCCTAGTAGGTGAAACTGATACGATATTCTGTTGGAGGTGATAGCAGGACCTGCTCCAGTGACGTGGTAGGTAGCAGGGTTTTCGGTGTCGCGAGCCATGACTTCAGCGTAGTCTGAAGTCCACTGGCCTACGTAGACACCTGAGTTTGATGACCATAGCTGATCTAGGGTCACACCGGCATTCTCAAAGGACTCATATGCAACTTCCAACATTAGGCGTTGTTGGGGGTCCATAGCCTAATAGTTCGCATGAGGAAATGCATTTTTAAAGATGTGTGTATGGTAAAACTTACTCTCGCCTCAACGGCGTGGATGCCAAAGAATGAGGCATCGAAGGCGGCAATATCTTCGTCAAGGAAGTGACCGCCATTTGTGTTTGTCTTTGGGTATGTCAGAATAGCTTGTGGGGGTGGGAGGAGGGCAATGTGAATGGCTTCACTAGAAGATCGAATGGATCTTGCTTAAGGGATTCAGTTGTATAACTAGATTAAGAATACTACTTACCACACTACCAGTGCTGTTATTTGGGTCATGGAATGCCTCCATGTTGAACCGATTCCGCGGTCCCTTGGACCAGGCCGAGGTACCATTCTCCAGGTTGGCCCATAGCTTCTGGGGGTTTGATGCACCGCCGGGATATCTACAACTCATTCCAATAATAGCAATGGGCTCGAGGGCCTCATCGCCAAGCGCGCCAGGCGCTTCATGATCGTTGACTATTAAAGGCTCATTAGGGAGGAAGTGGCCCATCTTGGATGAGGGTTCAAGGAGGTGTGCTGATCGTCGGATGGGTGGGTGGGTATCGTAGGGAGTGTAAAGAAGAATACGTCAAGGAGTTCCAGCTAGCAACGCTGATTTGTTTGGAGTTGAGCAGCCCGTTGGGGATCGAGAATGTTGATCGATGCAGCATTCTGCAGCCCCGGGTATATATGCTTTGCCACTTTTTGCATTATAGCAGCAATCACATAACGTCACACGGAAGCAAGCAACAGGATCCTGGGACACCGTGTCTGCCTATCCTCGCCCTGACTAACACGAAGTTGTGGCCATTGTTCCTTAGATGTGGAGACGGGCCAAGGGTGCTCTAAGCTAGTGTTTGATGCGGGAGATTTTAAGGTTAACCTTGTCTACCAGGTGCTCTGCGGCCTGAGCCCTTGGGGTGCCTGGGTCTTTATAAAGCTAATTTCCTCGAGAATGGCCGACGCCATCGCCGATTGCCCCGCGATAGAGTTCATCCAGACGTCATCGGACAACGGCCCCCATACTGATTCAATTGCGATAGACAGGGCGACCCCGTTTTTAGACTTTGCAGTGACATTAAATGGCAACGAAGCCTGTACGAAGGTGCGTCTAGTAATACGATGCAAGATCTGAGTAAACCCCCGTTCACCACCCGCCGTCATTAAGAGGGCATGGCACACCTTCCCCCACAGTAAGAGGGCGGTGGCTTGGAGGATGCCAAGTGCATGCCAAGAACGTATGGAGGACGAATCAAGACACAACCTAATTCTAACGACTCTTTCTGGCAGCAGCGATTTCAAAAGAGGCGGAGAAATGGTTTCAAACATAGTGAGCGGAAGAGCAGGGTTGCAGCGGATGCATACCAAGAATGAAGCATGCAGGTAAGCAAGCGAACAAGCTTCCAGAACCTTTCTCTTGTCTTGGGCTCTTATTCTCCCATTCATCTCATCAATCACCATCGCCTTGTTCTACTACTAATTCTTGCGCCTCTTCCTTCTTATTCCTCCATTTTGAGTTGCATTAAATAAATTAATGGACTTATATCGGATGGATTATATATCCCTTCATTGCATGGTGACATGTCGCATGGATGCCACTGGAACACCACAGTCGTAAAATCTGCCTTGAGTTTCAACACCCAGTTGCTGCAACTCAAACCTTGGCAGCGCAGTGGGACTCGTATGACATCGCTGCCCCCGATTGGCATCCCTGGAGCCCCTGGCACCCCAGGCGCACGGAGCCTGCACTGCCTCTGCCGATCTCCCTGCAACGGCCCTGGGCTGGTCACTGCGGAAGGTCGCCAATTATGGGGCTGCAAGAACGAGGCTCCTGCAGGAACGAGGCGGCGGCATCGAGATCATGGGTACCATCGCAAAATCGAGCAGGCAATGAGGTTGTACATAGTGCAGCTGCCACGAGGGTATCAGCCTTCGACACGCGGTTTCATAAGTGGGTTGAGCCTTGTCAGGCAGTATATCAGAAACAGCGCTGACACACACCGAATCCGAAAATTCCGCTTCCAGAATTATTTGTACGACAAAAGAATGAGACCGAATATATCAATTGGGTCGTTGCACCTCCGCCGGCAAAGTCGGCCGGTATGCATGGGTAAGCATCCAGAAACTTCGCACAAACTGTATTACGTTGCCGCCAGTATGCGGGGAACCTGCCGTCGTCGAATGGAATCGGCGATATTGGTGACATGCGCCGATTACTTCCAGGGGGGGCAAGGCAAAATCTTAAGGGAAGTCAAATTTATGAAACAAAACAAGGCAGTCGGGTCGATGATTCAGCAGCCGGATGGCACAAAGTTCAAAGAAATACGCGTAGCTAATTTCGAATCGACTGGAATTGGTGCATCGTCTTAATTCTTCTCGAATTCTTTTTATTTATTTTATCATCGTTCACTCTTCTAAATTCTCTGTCGCTTTCCGCGAAAGTGAGAGCGACTATGACAACATGGTAGAGTGAACAGCGGGCGCTCTGGAGAGCCCTGGCCACCCTTTGGCCTTGACGTCATTCCTTGGTTGTGTCGAGTATACTGGGGTGGGCCATTGTCGTGTAGCTGCTGCCAATAAGAAGCCCCAATCCGACCCAGTCCGTCTCAAGCCGCATCCTTCGGAATTCCCAAATGGGACCCTACCGAAATCCCGTTTCGATGGCTCCTTGTCAAAGTTCCAAGAACAGTCCACCGTCAAAAATTTCACTCTTCTGCAACCCATATTTATTCCTAGCAGTGCTTATTCCGGTTTCCGATGTCGTTTCTCTTCTCTAAAATGCATCGATATCTGACCCGTCAACATCATCATGTGGATTCTTGTAAACCTTGAATTTCTGTAAATGCGCCGTAAAGCCCGTTCCAGCAAAACCAGCTGGTGCAAACTTACTATACCTTGAAATTGGGAAGCCAGTGCCTCCCAAATTACCAATATTTGATTCATCATCATGGGACTATGATACAACTAACCGGGATTTATCTTTGCACTCTTGATTTATATCTCTGTACCCAAAAAGTTTGAGAAGCTTATTCTCCTAAAACCCTCATAAAAAAACAGCAGCCAGAAAAAGAAAGAAAAAGAAAAAGAATTGAAACCACATTATGAGTTTGCACATATCTCAAAATGTCACTTATCTGATGCTACTTTTAACCATCAGGGATGGTTCTGGCGGTCATCGTCGGACCTCCTCCGATCAATAGCAACTTGCTTATCAGTTCGCTGAAATCTTGGCCCACTACCCTGGAGGTCCACTATCCTGGAGGTCTAGTTTCGGCGAAAGCTCACCGCATCCCGCTTAGCCTTTTGGTTCTCCACCCGATGCTTGTTTTTTTGATGATCCCAGGCTCGCACCTTGGGCTATGGCTCAACCAGAGCGCACAATGAGGTTGCAGTGTATACAGCTCTGGGGCGAGTGGCGACATGGTGATGGGATTTTGGAAGCGTCGTAGTGATTGTATTCCCGGAATAACCTTTGCCCAGAGTTTAGCTGTTCTGTTGGGAGCCTTGCCAAGCCCAATAGCTCCGAGTATACATGGCCAATTGATGGAAATGGGTTGCCAAGCCAGACCCCGGAGTAGTTTAATGCATAACTTCGATGGTTATTTTCCGCGGGCCTCCTTTGGCATGACTCGTGTTTTCTTTGACTGTCAGATTATGGGGATGGCCGTTAAAACCGCCGCGAATAAGTTTTCCATGGAGCGAGCGGGTCTTGGCCGACTACAAAATTGCCGGTTTGAGGTGCGCATTAAAGACCCACGATGCCTCGATAAAATAGCCCTTGCCTCCTTCATTTGGAGACTAGACTAAATTGATAGGTTGATGATCAACAGTGTGTCTGATTGCAGGTCGGATAACCGCCAAACCGGAATCCCCTGTCATTGATTCACATGTTGGCCGTCCCGTGCTGTTGATCAAGCATCGATCATCGCACTTGGCATAGAGAGCGCCATTGGCCTTTGAGACAGACATGAAACATTTCCAGCAACTTGCCAAGAGAGCTTTCTTGAAAAGGATACATGCCATGCGAAAACAAGCCTTTTTTTTGGTTGTTTCTCGCCCCCCTGGCAGTGGCCCATCTCCACTTGCACTGGTTGGGGTCGAAAAGGCTTAACTGGAAGAGCAATGCATGGGTGACGGGCGGCCTGCTCGTAGCGAAGAGTCTTGAGCTTAGGCACTGAATCTCCTCGCCCAGTTGGCTACTCCTTTCGGCTCTCTTTCATCTTTGCCCAAAGACTCATCCAACGCTCACTCATAGCGATATTCATTGCTTCCCACTTCAGGGGTCACGCGAAGGATCAGATTCCCAATGGAGGAGGTGAATTCTCCGACACGTGGGGCTCGCTTCGGCCAACTACGCACTGATTCGCCACTTTTCATTGCGTCTGAAAGTATAATTGCCTTGGCTCGGGCGACTCAATTATCCGAGGTGTGATTTGAAGGACCTGTGGCTAAGGCTATAGTGGCTGAAACTTTAGATGTTGTGTTGATGGGATCCTCAGACGCTGAGCAAGTCTTGATGAGGGAGGAGGGAGCCCCCCTTCCCCTGGGGGTGCGACCATCCCCACATCCCTTCCAAGACGAAACGAGGGCATTGCAAGGCATTCCCCCTTTGGAACGTTTGAGGCTTATTCAGACCCGATGGACAAGGACCTTTCTTTTTCTCGGGCCATTCCCGGCGTGCACATAGAAACAAACGTAGTAATACGGTGTGACTAAAAAAGGACATGACAACTGCACATGGTTGTAAATGGCAGTTCATGGCAATCCATGGGTGGTGAAGCCAAACCTAGAGGCAGATATAGTTCAGCACACAGGCTTGGCAGTGTGTGTGGCCACTTTTGCGCACGTGAGTCCTCAGGGAGAGGTAAATCCCAAGATTCCACTCCTGCAAGCGCTCAATGAATTGTTGCTG
Source organism: Calonectria multiphialidica (assembly GCA_020623665.1). Lineage (NCBI taxonomy): Eukaryota > Fungi > Ascomycota > Sordariomycetes > Hypocreales > Nectriaceae > Calonectria > Calonectria multiphialidica. The sequence goes on from JAHVYC010000022.1 coordinate 561,703, forward strand.
CACCTATCAATGGAGAATATGAATGAAGGCGAATGTTATTCACCCTGGAACCAATCCCGATCTCCCGATTCCACACTATTATGTCAACTCGCCAATGCAGTGTCTGACAATGCACCCTGTGCGGTAAATTCTGACCACGCATGCGATCTTCAATAGGGTAGCCTTATAAGACCGCCGATCTTTATTAAACCCCGTTTGCCACAAAGCACAGAGTTTGAGATAGCACTGTGAAGTGATACCTACCCGCGTATAAACATATTTGGGAAAGAAAGGATCGGCACTGAAACACGAACCTCTAATATCGCCGTGGCCAAATTTGGTCACGTCGTTATCCAGCATTAATGGATTATCGAAAGGACAAGCAGCATTGCCATGCTCCTTTCCTTCCTCCCCAACACCGACAATTGACCATTCTCTATTCTTGGACAACCTATGTCAGCGCTACATTGAACATGCAGCAGTTAATGAGAATGATGAATCACTGAAAGTTCACAATTATATCTTTCTTTGCAAGTTGATCAATATTCATTCATCTTGTGACATACTACATGACCATCTATCTACATTTCAATGCCTAGATAGGTAAGCGAGGAACCCGTCTCATTTACCTAGGTTCTCTATCACGTCTTATTCTGTATCCATCTTCTTCTTCTTCCCCCCAAGCACGTCTATCCAACACACTGAAGCTGGTTAGTCAAACAGCTTATTTGACCAGGTTTGAGCACTTGGATGAAGAAACACGACATACGTAGGCCTCAGTTTTCATCCTCTACCCTTCAAAATCCAATGTTTATATTTTATAGGAGAGCAACAATTCCTTCTGCCCGGGGTCAGATTTACTTTTTGCAATAGATTCTCGTTGATTTAACGAAAGTGGCGTTCCATTTCCAGAACTGATAGCGAGATGTAACTGGCACTTCCGAATGACAACAAAGGCAAAGCGCCACATGCATCTGCAGGGGCCCTGGATTCATGCGGCTTGGTATGTGGTCGCGCGGTGATTTGATACTCGACATGCTTGGCAGTGGTTCTTCCCAGTCAGTAAACTGCATATAGCCGACATAAATCCATAGTGACCCGCTGATTAAAACCTCTTTAATTCTAAATTTATCCTGACCCTTGTCATTATAAGCATGCGGCGCACCCGCAACGCTTGCCCTCGAGGGGATAATAAGACATCTCAGCGCCCGCGTATTTCTCACACATATTGGGATAGTTTTATTCCTAAGCATGAAAGTATCAACGAATAATCACGCAATGCTTATGGTATCCTTCTCTATTCCATTTTGAGTTTACTGATGTAGTGCATTCCGGGTGCGGTTGACCTGTTACACATGGGTGAAGCACTGGTAATACATCAAGTTATCCGAGGTAATAACTAAGCAGTGCATCAAATCATTATTTTGAGGCAGCAATAAAGATTGCCATGACCATATGGTGGCCTTTAAAGTTACGATTTACCCATTTCAGCCAACTCAACTATTAAACATCACCGGGACGCACATGTTTACCCGTCCGATTGACAAGATTCATGCGAAGAGAAGAAGCCGAAACGTTCGGGCAATTTGGATGCAGATATGGGCCAATAGGAGTAATCTTTTAGGTAAAAGACTCGAGTACTTGGCGGCCTCGAATATATGCCGCCTTTATCACGCCAAGGTCGATTAAATGACATGCTCGTTGATCAGACGGAAGACGGGAAACCACAAATTCGACAGAGCATCTTCAACCACTGCAATATAACAATCCTGGAATCAGATGTCCTACTCAAACTCAGTGTCAACAAGTTGCCGTTGCTTTGGTTATATCAAAGCTTTTTTTCTCTCCAACATGCTCACTTCTGTAGAGAGTTGTATTGCGATCCCCATAATGGGAATACAGCACGATGTTCGCATTTCCTTGGCATACGATTCCTGGTAGATTTCGACCGAATTATCTCAAGTGGAAACTACAACTTTGTTACATCCAACCACTGCAAAAAAAAAAAAAAAAAAGGGGGCTAATCGCCAATGATCCATTGAAACACTAACACACCATGCTACCGACAGCACTGGATCGGCACCAAAAGCCGTTACCTTGAGGTCACTAACGTATAATACCTACTATGGTTTGCAGGAAATATTAAATTCAACAATGTCTTGGAGAACCTCGACGACTTCATAGCAGTGAACTATTGCTATCTGTGACAGCGAGCAGCCTCGTATGAATGCAATTTTGTTCCTTTGCACCGGCTAATTTGTTTTAATCTGCAAGTTCAGCTTACTTAGCAGTGAATGAAATTTTCATCGCACTACATGGCGATATATAAAGCGTCGAATTCGGCCATACTCTTGAGTATAGGCCATGATGTAATATCAGAATCTTCCCCATTGCAAACGATTCGATACGGTCAGTGGGTAAACATACTCTTTCTACTTTACTAAGAAAACATCATGGGTAGATGGGTAGGTCGTGTCTCATTATTTTATTATTCATATCTTTTCGAAACTACATTACAGTGCAGCAATGGCCTCGATTTCCAGCTCAGCGCCAAGAGGCAATTCCGCCACCGAAACGCAAGTTCTTGCCTTGTACTTGTTAATGTTTTTAGACTAAGATATCAAAAATGGATTGACTTACTGGCTTAGGGTCTTGAGTGAAGAACTGCGCATAGGCCTCGTTGACCTTGGAGTAATAGTCCATGCTCGACAAGAAGATGGTAATCTTGACGGCATTGTTCAAACTTGTTCCCGCTGACTCAAGCACTGCATTGAGGTTTCGTAGAGCCTGGGTCTAGAGAGGAAGAAACTGTTAGTCATTTTGCCATTGCACATGTTTCGTCCCCGCCTACCGCGCGCGCCGCTGTGTCTCCCTCCACAAACTTTCCGGTAGCGGGATCAATGCCGAGAGACCCAGAGCAGTATACCATCCCGTTGCAGATGATGGCCTGAGACATCAAAGGGCTGGGAGCAGGGGCCTTTTGGCTGAGGGCAGCGGTACGAGTAGCCATGGTGAATAGATTCGGCAGTAGCTATGATGCGATGTGAACACAAATGCTGGATGAAGGGAAAATGTCTCCTTTCTGTATTTGGTCGAATTTAACAACTGACTTATAATCCACATGCTCAGTAATTCATATCGTATCCACAGCATCGATTTCATTCCGTCTAGATCTAAACGGAGCTTTTTTCGGTGGCGTGAAGAAGTTCAAGGCGAGCCCAGAAGCTAGCGCGGCCCTAAGTAGGCAGTTCACAGCGACGCTCGGTATTATCGTCAACTACACCACCGTTACCCCGCTTGAGGCTGCGGCTACGATGGGACGGCAGCCGTCAATTACTAAAACTGTCAGAGCGGCAGGTGATGATAATACGGAACGGCTAATTGTCGTCGGCTCCGACGTGGTTCAATAGAGGAAGTTTTTGGCGATCTATCCGCAAGATGACAAGAGACGCCTCTACATTCCTTCCGCTAATCGCCAAGCTTGGTGCTGGAAAGTCACGCCCAGATTCTTCCTTTCCGTCTCTCATACCTATCCGTTTCATCCGCCCGTGAGGTGTGGAATAATAAATATCTCGCCATCTCTCTCCTCGGTAGAAGTAGAAACGGCAGTGACACAACCAACGTGTCCGCATACTTTTCTCGCCTGTTTCAATCCGGGACTTGGTGCGGAGGGGAAAGAATGCAGGAGCTCATTGATGAACAAGTTTGAGAGGAGAATGAGTCCAGGCCGTCTATCCACCAACAGATGAACAAAGCAAATGAGTAAGGTGGTCGCATTACGCCGAGTAAAATTTTCTCCGCGAATACGAAAGCAAATATTTACGAAGAATGAAAATTGTGTCAGGCAAGTTTAGATCGCCTTTATCAAAGTTTGACAGAATTGTAGCAAAACTACCAATTCGGGCCAAAGCTACATGGGGTCAAAAGAGGAACCAATTAACCGTGAATGTTTTATCCATTGCAGCCCCATCTTAAAAGAAGAAATCTCTCAAGTGTATCCAGTGTACTGCCCTATGTCTCGGAAAGCAACAGGTCAATCGTCATGATAAAGCATGGGTCTTGCGTTTATGATCCCAATCATGTCGCGTCTCTGGAGAAATATGGACCTTGCAATGCGTGCGCTTACCACTTAGCATATTTTTGAGAACTACCATAGCTAAAGGCTTGGGCAGCTTCCTTTGCGATCGACATTACTCCAAGGAGAAAAGAGAGCGAGGAATTGGAGTCAATTAACCAAGACTTCATTCCATCGGAAATTTTTAACATTACGCTGCTCACATCAGTGCATACTACATGCACCTCAAAATGCGTATGTAGTTGTATGAGCGAGGCTTCACAGCAATTCTTCGCCCAGTCAATCAACCCTCATCTCGCCTATTCCATGTCATGGTGGTAGAAGGAGTGTGGGTCTGGGCTTGAAAATCCCCTCATCTCACCTCTGAGCTGAGCGCATCAAGAGAAAAAAAAGCGGTGGAAAAATTTTTAGCCATATGCTCAAACTCTGTCACGCCAAGGCGGCTACGATCGCTCAGGCCCGAGTAGCTTTGGCCGCGATGGACGTCTCGTGTGATGGTCAAAGGCTAAAGACGAGGCATCCGAGGCTCACTGCCGCGTCCCTGTAAGGCATTGCGACAAATACCGCGTTCCTCCGCGATAGGACCCGATTCAGCCGCAGGCGTCGATATAGACTTTTAGCGCTGTACACGTTAAGCCGTCCCGGTGCAAGCCGCCGTCGGCAAGATGAGCCAAAGCGTCTGGGGAATCGCGACCGACGCGCCGATGCCACCATCAAAGTGGCCCGAGGTTCAATGATTCAGCTCCAATTTTACCCTTCACCCTACACGAGCATCAGAGTAGCTTAACTTCAGGTACACGGCCCAAGATACCAGGTGGTTGATGTGACAACTTCAAGCAGGGATTTGGTCCCATTGCAATGCGACGCATGGTTTCATTTGAAAAAGGTTAAAGGCGGATTTTGTGGCTCTTGTACAGGCCGAAACAATGGAACGAACCCCATGTCGCAGGATTCGAATTTAGGTGCAAGGCCGCCTTTTGTCAGCTGCATGCGCCGCAGCTCCTGCCTTGTTGATGCTGCAAAGAGCAATAGAGAGAAATAAATAAAGAAAACAGGTAAAATATTCAATGCGGCTCAATCAAACCTTGATGTTTTTCCCACACCACGGTGAACTAAGCCGAGGCACAACAAGTATGATCGTGATCTCTACCTCTCAGTTTCAACCCGACAAAAGTTCACTGCGATGAAATATGGGGCCGGGTTTATGGCGTGGTCTTTTTCATCTCCGCGCGTTCTCGGGCGATTCTTGATCAATGCTCACGTTAGCAACCAGACGTTTCTGCACCTAACAGTCCTGCACGTGGTTCGCCATGGCGCCTGAAAATCTAGATGCACATTCTAAATCATATTCCCAAATCCTGATCTGATTCTCAATTCCGAACTCGAGCAATTCTCGCTAATATTCGCAAGGCCGTATAGTCTAGGGTATCTTTGTTAACCTTGCATGTGCATCGCCGAGTTCCCTCTACCCTGCATACGCCAAGACCCAACCATCATCTCTTTGAATGTGCGAAGGGAGCAAGGAGGTACCACGCTAATTTTTAAGCCAATAGGGACTGCAGGATATTTCCGGTACTCCATTTCTCACCTAATTTAGCCTGTGATAGAAGTCCCAGCAATCCTGCCGTGTACAAATAGCTACATCACATTGCTCACAGCCTCGCCGGGTCTTCGTCGGCTGCCGCCGCGGCCGTTGGTTGAGGCTATTCTGACTAGCTGGTTGAAGCCCTTGCTGCCGCCGCACTCGACGGTTTTGGCGAGGCTCATCGTACCTAAGTCCCTTACAGCCGTGGCAAAGGGCCGATTTTTTCCTATTGACATGATTATGCTGTGCCACGGGCGTAACTTCGTCCCCTGACCGGAATCTCTCGCGGCTGCTGCCGGTGGCCCCAAAGGCTTGGAAGAGCTCGTCAACAACACGGTCGCGCCAGGCAGCCTGGTCTGTGTACGGCTTCCAGCTAACGGGTCCTTGTTGCTGTAAAATATAGCTATTTGTAAGGGCAACCTCAAGCAAAAAGGACCAAGCTAGAGCCCTCCAAGCGCCCTTATGAACACGGTGGTCAAGGGTGAACTCGGCTCGAAGCTGGTCACCGATATCTACTGAATTCATCTCATCGTTGTAGTCAGCGGAGGCTGACGGGACCCAGACCTCTTTGACGGGCTCGGCACCAAAAAAACGCTTGATTTGGCGTGCCCGAGGCTGTGTTGTTGTTGGCCTGCGGCGGACCCGTTGTTCAAACTCGTATCCAGTGTAAACGGTCGTAAGCAATAGCACGAGGGCATTATCCTTCCAAGCGATTTGATTTACCTGGTCAAGAGGCAGACGGGTCAGCTAGGAAACACAAGGGAAAACAGTCACAAAAAAGACTGACTAAATCGTCAGGGGTAGGGATAGCCCACAAGGCGCCCCAGTCATACGGCAGCTGCCCTCGCTGGTCGTCCGCCTTCATCGTCACTAGCTTCTTATAAATGCCACAGTTAGTGCGGCAGGTCCCTGTTGCCCCGACTAGCCGGTCTCGAAGGACAGCAAATAACGCAGGCGACGAGAAAAGGTTATCTAGAAAGATGTGATATGTGGCTTGCGGCAGCAGTTTTACTAGGGCAACAACCACGCTTTGTGTTGGGTTAAGTGAAGCCGGCTGCCCCCAGAAGATATTGCTTGTCAGCCTGCCCACAGCCCCAAAGACCGCTGCTGGGGCGTGGAACAGCCAGCGAAGGAAATAGCCGTGTTGTGCGATGACCCAAATCTTAAAGCCCTTAGGGGTCGGCTTTGAAGGGATAACAACTGTCTCTTTTGACCTTCCTGTGTAGCCCGCAATAGCCTCATCAATAGCGACATTCGTGCCCGGCGTGTAGTATATTGTGGACGCTGTTTGAACAACCTGAGACCATTCGTTGACCTTCTTAAAGTTCTTAGTTATGCCCTCTTCTTCGTTATAGGTCTCTTCATCGTAAATACGGATGCGCCGGTTAAGAAGGTGGAATCGATCGAAGGTCATATATTTAACTATTGGGTGAGTAGGGCGATGACTGCCGGGCTCGGGGGTTGCCCAGTATGACTCGAACTTCTTCTCTATATGTACGCCCATATAAATCAAGATCGCAATCCACACATAGACCTCAGCAGCCCAGGTCTTCTTCCAGCGGCTTTGGCGACTAAATTCGGCTGTAATCTCAGGTTCCCGGGCATTATTGGTGTAGCTGACCCAGCGTTCGACGAGGCTTTGAGGTAGAAATAGCAGAAATAGCTCTAACGGTGTGTGCGGCAGCCGTGAGATGTGTGTGTTGCGTTCAGTCAATTTGAGAGGGTGAAAATTGAAGCCTCTTTGCTCGGCTGGTGGAAGGTCAGGCCGGAAGGTGTTGTCAGCCGGCTGCTCACGGCTGCAGCCGGCTAGACTGACCTCCAGCAAGTCATCATATTCATTTACAACTATTCTCCCGTTATTGGTATCCATCGCTGGTGTTGAGGGCGGCTGTGATCTCAAATTTAGTGGTGACGCCATAGTAAATTGGATTGGGTTCGACTGCGGGGCCAGAGGTCACTACAGGTACCCTGTGGCGATGTGGGGCGGTGACCTCCTTGCTCCCTTCGCACATTCAAAGAG
>JAHVYC010000219.1:0-45898 GCA_020623665.1 Calonectria multiphialidica
CAGCCTGCCCCCCCCCCCCCTCCCCTCCTCCCCTCCATCATTTCTTTCTTCCTATGGGAAGCTGAGGCTTCTCTCCCCCTGACGGTCCTCTGAGAACAGACTTTTGGCCCGTCGATCTTGCGTGGTGGCTGACCGTTTCCAGAACTGCGGGCGCACGCATCGCGCGCCTGGCAATGTAGGTACGTATGTATGTATATATGTATGTACGTCGGTTACAGGCTCCAGATGCCTGCCTAGCCGTATGTGTCTCAGTACGTGCGCGAACCGCAAGGAGGACGCCTATGCCCTAGCAAGTCGGATACGGATCAAACCACAACCCACGGGGTGCTCTTAGGCGGCCTCAGCGGACACGGCCCAGCTGATGCAGCCAGGAACCAATTTTTGTCATTTCTCCCAACACTCGGATTCTTTGTGAAATGGCCATTCTAGCCCTCGAGCCCCGTGAACTTACCCACTTTTATGCCATGCAGGTTGCCATGTCTGTATGCTGGTATGCTTGTCCGGTGGAGAGTCCCGCACACGGCGGCGGCGCCTCAGAATCTTCCCCGGAGCATGAATCCGGCCACCACCACTGCACCCACCACTGCACGGTGGCTAGCCGCTTGTCAGTGGTGCTACATAGTTAGTTTTGTGACCTATCCGTCGGGAGATGCCAGGCGGCGCCTAGCTCTACACCGACACAGACACCGAAACGGGCCCAGCCCTGCCCGTTGATTGTCCGCTGATCCAGCTCCTGGCTTCAGCTCTCACTCCTGTTTCTCGCTTCCTCATGATGCGATGCGCCATCGAATCGCTAGTCGCCGTCCGGACCCAAAACATCGGGACACCGTCTCCAACTCAGCCAGCCCAGGGGCCGGTTCCACCTCTGTTTTCGGCTGCGGGCCCCAGACCGCAACTTTATGGGCAAAATTAGCATCGTCATGGACAGGTACCGTACCGAACAACTTGCAAAGCTAATTGACAGGTAATAACAAGAACCCCAAATTCCCTCACCACAGCCCTCACCTAACTTTTAGACACGTAGCAAGCCACCCTATTGGTAGCCCCGGTTTCTCCATATGAGCAATACTGGGGCCGGCTGCGTCTGGTCATCATCACCTTTCTCCGTGAGCCCATTTGTCATTTCCCTTCGCCATCTGACAAGCTCAACCATGCACGGCACCGACTATAGTCGCGCTATCGAGAACACTGTATTACGTCTCCACGCAGTGGACTGACTATTGACTGTAGGCCTCATATGCAGAGGCAAGTAGTTTTTGCTAGCTGCCACTGGCCCTGGGCCTCGACCAAAGCAGGGCTTGGCATACTTGAGCTTAACACTACAACCATTGTCTCCAAAAGTAATTGTGTGCTGCTTTGTTACACCAATACGAATACATCTACGTAGGCATGTACTCCGCTCTTTAGTCCGGTAAAAAATCCAACGCTCAAGGACTCCGGCTCTGATAGAACGAGCTCAAACCACCACCCCATCTCTCGGCCCCCAGCCACCAGTCCCTAGCCCCCTAGACAATGCTTGCTATCCACGCCTCTCTGTTCCGATCCCGCGTGCTTGGTGCTTGCGCTCCGCAGCCTCACGGACTCAAAAAGCAGCGATGCGCAATAGTCAGTGTCGTCATCCGAGGCTGGGCACCAGAGGGAAGAGGAGAAAGACTTTGCGGGGAAATGTGAGTTTGTACATCTTTTCTTGCGTTGCTCTGTGGTCTCCATGTCATTGAAATGGGCAAGGAGACGTATCGTATCTGAACGCGTGTGTCAAGGGCAAACCTTTTTCTCGCAGTCACAATCCATTAATCGAACTGAGCAGGGGACGAATTCATCGGTGGCATGTCTCATAAAATGCAAATATAGAGGGGTGTCATCTATGTGTGGCAGCTTTGTACTGTACACTTCGTCATACAATGAAAGGCGCAGACTTCCAGTCGTCCTTTCGTCTATCGCATCAAGCTCTTGGCCGTGCGTCTCTCAACCGGATTTTTCTATAAGCATGGTTAGCATGCATGCATCGTAATGCAGCAAACGGCTCTAAAAAAAAGGTTGCCCTCGTAAGTCTTCTTTACTCGGCGCCCTGGACGTCCATCTCCTGGAGCTTCCACTCGCCGTCAACCCACGATTGTTTCTCGCCCAAAAATGCAACTCTCTCCTCGCCCTTGGCAACTGCATCCACCAGGTAACGCTGTGCCACTTCGCGAACCTGGTCCTTGGTTACGTCAAGTAGCTGCTCGCGCTTGCGCTGCTTCATTTCTTCGGTGATGCCTGACAGGAACCGGCCCATGCCCTCCTGGTTGACGGCCTGGGGTGCATCAACTCCCTGGAATACTGAAATCTTGGCCTCCTCCAGGTCTCGGTCCGTCCACTGCTTGTCCGCTGCCCACTGCCCCGCATTGCGCATGATGTTCAGAGTGTTTTGGGGGTTCGGGTCGCGGTAGGAGTAGAACCCGAACAGGCCGTCCAGCGGTCGAGAGTATGCTCCGCCGCCATAAGCCCCACCCTTTTCGCGGATCTCATGGTGCAGGTGCTTGTGTGTAAGCATCTGGGACAGGATCTGTAGTGGCGCGCCATCGGGCGAAGTATACGACGTGGTTGGCAATGAAAGACCACCATAGTATACCTGGTATGGCAAGGGGAAGAACGTCTTGCTGTCACGCGGTAGCTGTCGGGGTGCCGTGTTCTTCAGCTCCAAAAGCCCACCTGCACTGTTGGCCATGAAGGTCTGGAGAGAGGCTGCGTTGTCTGCAACACTCTCCGACCCACATGTGATAGCAGTGCGCATGTTGCCACCGGCAAGAGCGAAATTCTGGATCTGTTTGAGCTTCACTATGACATCCTCGAGCTTGTCTGACTCGGGTCGGCTGGCCAGTGAGGTTATTAATTTGACCTGGGAAAGTCCAGAAACTTGCTGTCGCAACCAGGCAGCCCTTGACAGACCAGCCTCCGAGTATCCCATGGCATATCGATGTCCGGTAGATGCAATGTCATTGACAACACCATCTGCCGAGGCCTGGAGAAGCTGTCGGATGCGGAGGGCCGCCTCAGGGCTGTCAAAGTCGGTCTCCAAAATTAGCTTCCGGATAATGTCAAACATGACAGGCACGTTGCGGTCCAAAGCCATGCCGGTGAAGATTAAACCTTCGCTAGCCTGGTGGAAATCGGTGGGCGATGGAGTGCAGTGGTATCCCACCGAAACGCCGCCAGTCTTGAGTTTAATCAAGTCCTCGAGCTGCTCCATGTTCATGTCCTTGGTGCCCAGTCGCATGATGCTGTCGGTAAAGAGAGGAATAAGCTCGCGCAGGTCATCGGGAAGGTTCTCGAGTGTGTTGATAGCACGGAAGTAGGTGAGGCCATTGGTAGGGGCCTCTCGCCATTGAATCTTGACTCCCTGGGCCTGTTCGTCTCGGACGGTCACAGGCTCCTTGGTTCTGGGAATATCCTTGACGTACACGGTGGGCAGGCAGCTGAGGTCCTCCGTGTTGGTCTTATTCTGCTCTACTAGGAGATCCTGCTCCTGCTTTTCAAAATGCTTGCGAGCATTGTCTTCGCTGCCAGCCTCCTTGACTGCGGCTTGGATCTTGGTTGCCAGTCGTTCCTGTTCCTCCTTGACCAGGTCCTCGCTAAAAGTAGTAGAGGGAGCCATCGTGAAAGTCAAGGCGTTGTCGTTGAGGAGGTACTTGTCCATCAATCCCTCCAGGTAGTTTCCTTCGGCAAGCTTAGCCTGGAAAGCCTCAATGGTATCGTTCCAGGCAAGCGAATCAAATGGATCGACACCGTTGAACCACTTGGGTTTCAGACGGTTAAGCATCGAAAATCCAAAGTTCGCAGTCTTGTGCTTCAGAGCCAACTCCAGTTGGTGAAGAGAGCCATCGATCTTGGTCTTGTCGAATCCCTTGTCCCGTGCCTCGCGCAGGATGTCCTGCACCGTTTTCTTCAGCTTAGGTACGTCGGACTCCTGAACACCGGTCAGACCAATCGAGAAGATGCCGCGCTTGGCTGAACTGTCGTATCCGGCATTCGGGCTCCAGTCGGCACCCATACCGGCCTCGATCAGACCGCGGTAAAGAGGGGAGCCGTATCCGTCCATCAAAAGTGTGGAGAGAAGAGCAATGGAAAAGGACTCAAGCACATCCGTCGTGTCGCCGGTGATCCAAGAGACAGACGTCTTGTACTGGCGTTCCGGGTCCACGAGAGGATCCAAGGGACCGTAGAGGGTGACTTCCTTGGGGCCGTCAAGCGTGATCGGCTCATGAATCTGCTTGTCGCTCTGGATCTTATCAAAGGCCTGGAGTTGAGCATTGACCTCTTGGAGGTGGTCAGCCAAAGGCATGTCACCGTAGGAGAAAATCTTGGCATTGCTGGGGTGGTAGTGCTCAGCATGGAACTGCTTTAGCTGCTCGTAAGTGAGGTCGGTGATCTTCTGAGGGTCGCCTCCGGAGTTGTTGATGGCAGGGAAGATGTGGTCGTGGAATCGGATGTAGTAGAGATAACCAGCATCTGACATTTGGCCCTTCATCTCATTGTATACAACGCCCTTGAAGACCAGCTTCTTGCTGGCCTCGTCTTCGGCAAGAGGGTTCTCGGGGCCGATGCGCCATCCTTCCTGGGTAAAGTCGGATTGCTTGAGCAACGGGTGGAGTGTTGCATCAAGATATACGGACATTAGGTTCTTAAAATCCTGTTCATTGGTGGTCGCAAAGGGATAAAAGGTGTGGTCAGAGGCCGTGAAGGCATTCATGAAGTTCGACAGAGTTCGAGGCAACATCTTGAAGAACGGATCGCGGATGGGGTATCTGCACATTGCAGGTTAGCAACTGTAGAGCAGTGCGCATTCTGAGCCGATGTCGCACTTGTTACTACCGCAGAGTGTGGTGTGCTCGAGAATATGAGGAACACCAGTGTCGTCCGGGGGGTTTGTCTTGAAACCGATGGAGAAGACATTGTTGCTGTCGTCGCGAGCGATGTGCAAGTAATCGGCGCCAGTCTTGTCGTGTTGTAGATGAAGAGCTGTCAGCTTAAGCTCGGGGACGTGCTTGGACCGCACGAGGGTGAAGCCATGGAGCTGCTCGCCAGGCTTTGGAAGCTGCGACAGCTCCGTCACGGCCTTTCGCGCCGAGGAAGCCGCGTTGCGGAGCATGTTGGCGGTCGAGGAGAAATATGGCAAAAAGAATAGAGAATAAAAAGAAGAGGAAATCTAATTATACATTTAACAGGTGGTGGTACAATGCCAATGTGTGCTCCATCAACAAAAAAGGGAGGTGTCGACTCACGCGAGTGAGGGTCAAATTCGAGATTTCCGATGGCGTCGGCACAATGACGCTCGTTGTCTGCCTGAGGTGGCCAATTAACCAGACAGATGCATCCACCCATTCGGGTCCAGACTATTTCCAGTGGCCGATCGGGGAGCCAGGGTGCAAGGACGCCCGGGCACCTATGGCAGCCAGGCTTAGGTCATGGCGCCCTGGGTTACGGTGGACCAGCAGCGCACAACGTCACCAGCGTCAGTGGCCAGCAATTGGTTTTCCAGTGGCGACCAGTGGCCCCGGTTGGCGAACCAGCTCTCAGACGAAGGAGTGAGATGGCACAAGGCGCAACCTTTGTCAGATCCCTCCACCAAAACACAGAAACTAAAATAGATGAGCCATTAATTAACAATAAAGGGTGTAATTACAGCATTGTACCTGTTCATTTTGCATTTATTTATTTTCGTCCGTTCATTCTGAGGCTCTCTAGCTGATATCTCCCGCCGTGTTGGAGATTCTCTCACTCGATTAACAAGGTACCCATATCCCCGCCCGCCAGTGGGGCCAGAATATTAGTCAGGCAAAGCGCCATCCCGTCCCTTGGGTCTTGAATGGTTGTTGGCATTCCTGCCCATCATATTGATAGGCCACTATCCTCGGCACACAGTATCCGTAGCGGGGAGCCGATAGTGGCCTAACATTCGCTGCCATCACCACAACGGTTCCATGGCAAAACCCATCCATGCGTTTTGAGACTCCATGAGCCCTTCATCCTGAGCTGACCATTTGCAAGAAGGTGGCGGCTCACACGCCTGCGCTTTTAACAGTGAGGCTCTACACTCCAGGCTCGTCAAACGACAGGTGTAGCCTACAGCAGGTGCGTCAAAATCCGTAGTTCTGCACAGCCGCTGCGCAGCGCTACCACACTGGTTGCAATCCGCCCACTGGCCGTTGCCATCGTCCTCCACTACCACTGTGTTACACAGGCGACAATTCTCGCCCACACCCACTAACGCCCATTTCTTCAGTCAAGCCGACGCCGTCAGGCTCCGAATTGGCCTTCTCATACCCACCGACTCCGATATCACGGCGACGGCGACAGCGGCCCCAGTACGGCGTCTCTTCCCACCCATTCCCCCGCCGCCAACGACGCCGAATCTCGATCTCTGATGCCCTGGCCCACCACAACCGCTCTCGTGACACGCACTCTCGACTCGACGACCACCCCAACACCCCTCGACACATTTGACCGACGATGCCCGCCAGTCAACTCGACGCTACCCTTGCCAACGGGCACGACGGGCACGTCCATCCCCCACCAGCAACGGCCAAGAAGGCCAAGGGCAAAAAGGCCATGGATTCCAACGAAGCCTCGCGCCTGCTCCAGGCCCGCATATCCCAGCTCGAACAGGATGCCGCAGGCGAAAAGGACCAAGAATTAGAGATCGGTGTGTTGCGCCCCTCGTGGATTCCCGGAGCGAGACCCTCGTCCTCGACGCGCCCGGAACGAGACGAAGGAACATGTGCTGATTCGTGGCTGGTATAGAGCGTGAAGTAAAGAGGGCGAACCGTGACCTTCTCCAACAGGTTTCCAAAATGGACAATATGCAAAAGATAGACCACCTCACGAAGCGCTCAAGCGAGCTGTTGGCCGACATGCGACGCCTGGAACGGGAAAACCAAAAGAATAAACGCCGCGGAGACAACCTGCAAAAGGAACGGGACGGAAGCCGCACCGAACTAAGCAAGACGGTTGGACTCAAGGAAAAACTCGAGAAACTCTGCCGTGAACTCCAACGGGACAATAACAAGATGAAGGTGGGTCACCAGACGGTAGTGAACGTGTCATCTCGGCAAACATGATTTGCTGATGCGCCGCGTAGAACGAGAACAAGGAGCTACAGACGACGCAGAAGCGCAACAATATTGCCTGGGACGAAAAGTACGCAACGCTGTTATCCAAGCTGGAGGGATACCAAGAAGAAAAGGATACGCCCCGGAAGCAAGTCGTAGATATGGAAGTTGACGAATTGTAAGACATCATGAACGGGTAGGCTGGGGCCAGAGTCCGACTAACCCTATTACACAGGTTTCGGGTTCGATTCAAATCCTTTATTGAACAGTACGAGTTACGAGAGTTGCACTTTCACTCCCTCATGAGAACCAAGGAGCTCGAAGTCCAATACCATATGGCCCGGTATGAGCGCGAGAAGAAAAACGCCGAGTCCGAATCCGCCAAATCTCGCCAGCTGCAGACACAAGTGCAAGCGTTCACGAAGACGGAGGCCGAGCTGCGGAATCAGCTCAATGTCTACGTCGACAAGTTTAAGCAGGTGAATGGCACCCCGCGACACCCGTGCGGCATCTTGACTAATTCCATAGCAGGTGGAGGATACACTCAACAATAGCAACGATTTGTTCCTATCGTTCCGTAAGGAGATGGAAGACATGTCAAAGAAAGGGAAGCGCCTGGAAAAGGAGAACGAAGCCCTGAAACGACAGAAGGAGGCAACAGCCACCAACATCATCCGCATGGCTGAGGAACGACAGGAGTGGAAGAAGAAGACGGAGGCAGCGGAGAAGAAGACGGAGAAGCTGATGAGCATCATCCAACAGATGCAACAGCAGGGCCGCAAAGTCCCGCCCGGCATGGCCAACACAGTGGAAAGCTGCTACTCAGACAGCCACGGCGGTGGTGAGGGGGACGAGAGTGACTACTCTGATGAGGGCGAAGACGAAGATCTTAGCGAGTTCGACGACGAAACGGAGGAGGAGTCGCAGCCGAATGACCAGAACGCCCCGGTGCCGTACGGGCCAGAACGGCCACCCCAGTCCGCACCCGCGACGACCAACGGACACTAGGAGGCCTTTGGGAACAAAACCCGGGCGTTGACGACGGAGATGGCTCGGCTCGTGGGAATGGAATGCCAGTCGCATGCGTTGCCAGCTGACGATGTGTGGCATCCAAGTCAGATCTCGTCCAACATGACGCGAGAGCAATTCGACCGGCTCTTTGAAGACATGCTGGGCTATGTCCTGCGCACCCGGGATGATGACTTTTCTGAGTAGCCAGCTGACCAGTGGTCCGGCCTGGGTGTGTTGCGCTGGAGGCTATCTTTTGTGTCCTGTTGCGTGTAAGATGTAAAGCCGTAGCTATCTGCTCTGTTAATCCGTCGCCATGTTAGTGGTCATATCCCTCTCAAAAAAAAGGCGGGCCCTTTTCGTGCACTTTAAAGTCGTTGGGACTTGAGATGTTGTAAACGTTGGGTGCAAAAATGTGTGGTTATCTCGGCAAGTGAATGTCGCACGACGTTGGCCGGATTCTCGTCCATGTTGAGATATTCCAATTGCAAGATGCCAAGAAGCCAGTTCACGTAGAGATGACGCCGCCCTCTGTAGGAGACCACCGAGACAAATCTCAAGTGGGTGGGTTTTCGCACGCCGATCCTCTGCCGCCTGCGTCTGAAAGGGGAATTAACGGAGGCCATCCCGCCATTTTATTCCCTTGTGTGAACAACCAGTCTCTGCATGCCGTGGTGATCAGAACACCGGGGTTCTCGGAGCAAATCGTCATCGGCTGCGCCGTGTCCTTTTTTCGCCATGGCACGACGCGCAAGGCAAAGCGGGAAAAGATGCCATCTGCGGGTGGCTTTAGTCATCTCATGCAGTCCAGCGACTTGCCCCGGGATTCGGAGACAATTGAGCGGACAAATCGGCATTGGCAGAATCCATATTGGCTAGAATCAGAGGGAAGAGAGAGACAAAGAGAAACCCGACAGCGCAATATTGTAGGAGGGTAGTTACGTACAACAGTAAGTAAAAAAAACAAAATCCTTGTTGTAAGGTGAGGTACTCTCTTATTACGCTAAATTGGAAGAAGACTAATAAGACGACGGCAGACTTAGCTAATTAGACAATAACAATATACATGTGGTTTTATTTGATTTTTATCTACAATTTCATAGACAATCGAATCATTAATGCTTGTACTGCATTCATTGTTTCTTTTCATCATTATCCCACCCGCAATAAGGCAGTACGAGGTCTTAGATCAGGACTTTACACAGGCATACATACCTCCGTATTACCCCAGCTTACCTGTTCTGATGAGGTGCATCGGCACTTCGGGTAATCCCCACACCGACAGCCAGACACGTCCCACTGACAGGGCGGGCGCGTCTGAGTTAGGGCCACAAGGCCACCTGTACCTAACTCGGTAGGCTAGCTGCGGGTACCTAGCTCCCCATCCCACTCTATTAGAGTGGCAGTGTAGGAAGCTTCACTCCTTCATCCCACTCTCCCAAACACCATCACAGTCCACGGTGTCCTCGCAATCCACAGCCATGGACTTTCTCCAGGTAGGTCGCCGTCGTCACCATCGCCATTGCCATTCCATTGAATCATCCTCCCCCGCCGAGCTCACCTGGATGCCCGCTCCCCCCGCATCTCTAAATAGCAATGTTCACCAGCTAACTCGACTCTGCAGCGCCTCGCGCGCTTCCTCGATCGCCCGCTCTTCCCCTGGAAGCGCATGATTATGGGCTTCTCCGTCGGCCAGTATCTCTTCGAAACCTTCCTCACGATTCGCCAGTACCGCGTCCTCCAGAAGCCCAGTCCCCCCGCCGTTCTCTCCAAGGAAGTCTCCCAGGAAGTCTTTGACAAGTCGCAAGCCTATGGCCGAGCCAAAGCCCAGTTCAGCATCATCGATGGCCTCTTGGGCCAGATCCAAAACCTCGCATTCATCCACTTTGACGTTCTTCCCAAGCTCTGGTCCTGGACCGGCGATCTCCTGCTCCGCTTTGCCCCCGAACGCTTCACCGGTGAAATCAGCCATTCTATTGCATTCGTCTTGACCTTCATGGTGCTCACCAAGCTCATGAGCCTGCCTTCGTCCATCTACAACACATTTGTGCTCGAGGAAAAGTTCGGCTTCAACAAGCAAACCCCGTCCTTGTTTGTCTCCGATCTCATCAAGTCTCAGCTCCTGACCTGTGTGCTCGCCCCTCCCGTCCTCGCCGGTTTCCTCAAGATCATCCAGAAGACAGGCAACCAGTTCTTCTTTTACCTTTGGGCTTTCGCCGCTGGTCTCCAGGTCTTCATGATCACCATTTACCCCATTGCTATCCTGCCCCTGTTCAACAAGCTGTCTCCTCTTGAGGATGGTGACCTGAAGTCTGGTGTTGAGGCCCTCGCCGCCAGCCTTAAGTTCCCTCTGCACGAGCTCTACGTCATCGACGGAAGCAAGCGAAGCGCCCACTCCAATGCCTACTTCTTTGGTCTCCCCTGGAAGAAGCACATTGTCATCTACGATACTCTCATTGAGAAGAGCGAAAATGAAGAAGTTATTGCCGTCCTTGGACACGAACTTGGCCACTGGAAACTTGGACACACCACCAGCCTCTTTGGCATCTCTCAGGTAACACACAACCGTTTCCACCCTACTTTACCCTGAGGCTAATTAATAATAGGCTCACCTGTTCTACATTTTCACCCTGTTTTCTGTCTTCATCAACAACAACTCTTTGTACTCGGCTTTTGGTTTCCTCAAGGAACACCCCATCATCATTGGCTTCATCCTGTTCTCTGATGTCCTGTCCCCTACCGATGTCCTCGTCAAGTTCTTCATGAACATTCTCACCCGCAAATTCGAGTTTGAGGCCGACCACTTTGCCAAGGGCCTCGGCTACCCCGAGCAGCTCGCCCGCTCCCTCCTCAAGCTCCAAATCCAGAACCTCAGCAGCATGGATGCCGACTGGATGTATGCCAGCTACCACTTCTCACACCCCCACCTCTCCGAGCGCCTCAAGGCCCTTGGCTGGAAGGGTACTGAGGGTGTCACCGAGGGCGTCACCGACAAGTCTGCCCAAGCTGATAAGGAGGGCGTCGCCAAGGCTTCTGGCCGTGACGAACTCTAAACTATTCCTTGACCTTCATGGGTCGGACATGTGACATTGTTCCTGCGAGAGGCTATACCTCGTCTTTCAAGGAGAAATGAAAAATAACAAGAATAGTAGAAGCTTAGAAAAGAATTTAGGGCCCTGTAGCCAAATGGTTGGCCCAAGGCGTGACCACCCTGCCTAAGCGTCATCATAGATCTCGGGCGCAAGTGTACAATATAAAGAAGTTGTTTTGCATCTTATTCGCGTCATTGACCGGCATTGCTACCGGATTCTGTCATTTGAATGCTGGGAGCGGCGTCATGGAGAGTGCTGCCTTTAACCCTACAATGCCCAGTTTACTCGGTTCGCCTCTATAACCTTGCACATTGCTCCCCTCTTTTAGTTTCCATTACAAACAAGAGGTATAACATTCGTGAGCGAACACAAGTCATCTAATCCTCCTCTGAATAATCTCCCGAGTCGTAGGATCCCTCGGAGCCAACCAGCTCGTCATCCTCCTCTTCTTCATCATCCTCCTCGTCGCCATCATTCTTCAGACCATAGTCATCGTGGAAATAGCTGAGTTCGTGGCTCTCAACCTTGTATCCCATTCCCTTGAAAGCAGTTTCCATGCCCTAAACAGAGTCAGTTATCATAAACAGGGGTAAAGCGTCAAATAGTTTCTAGGCTTAAATTAGGGCAGCATACCTCTTTCATCAAAGTTGCACAGGTGACAACAATGTTGCTCTTGCCAGGCTCGAAGCATGGCAAAATCATTTCACGCATAGCTGCACGCATCTCATCGATGGTAACAGCACGCACTCGGCGCAACACCTCTTTGTCCCAATCCTTAGGGAGGCCGCGGACAACACCTTGCACAAAGTTTTGTTGGGCAGCGCTGGGCATTGTTGACTGCTCGTCTGCAAACATAACAACGATCTGGCTGATGGTTCCTTCGAGAAGGTGTCTGTCGATCTCTACCTCACCATCCGCAATCTTTCGGATAGCATCAACAGATGCAGCAATGGCCTTGAAGGCATCCGGTGATCTATACACACGGTACGAAAGGATACCCGAGTTAATGTCACGGGAGAAGTAAGATCCATAGGCATAACCGGCACCACGGACCGCATTCCAGAGGGGACCTTCAGGAGCCTCGAGATAACCGATAGCGACCATGATAGCAGCCAGGCGCGGGTCGGAGTAGGATTCGAGGCCCTTGGCAGAAGACACGGAGTACGAGCTATCCAGTGTGGTCATTGGGATAATGACGGCACCCACAGATCCAGGGTTTCGTCCCTCGGAGTTGAGCAGGCTGACAGGGTTAGGGATCTGAACCATTTCCTCTTCAGCAATAAGAGATTTCGATAGGCTATCCCAAGTGGTGATAGGCTCTGGGAGAGTGTCGAGATTGGCAGTGACGAGGAAACGCAAGTTCTGGAAGGTGAAGAGAGACTTTCGGAGCGTGTTGAACCAAGAGACAACCTTTTCAGGTTCATTCTCCAGGAGCTTCTTGAGGCGCTTGAGGTAGACAGCTCGGACAAGCACGCGCTTGGCAACAGACAATGTTGACTTCTCCATATGAAGAGCGACGTCAACTTCGCTAGCCATGCCACGACCATCACGCTTGCCCTCAGGAATATCGGCCAACGCCTTGTTAACACCAGCCTTGAGACGTTGGGGGTCAAAAATGGAATCGAACATCATGGTCCTGATCCACTCCACAGCTGCTGCATACTTCTCAGGTTCGACCTGGAATTGGATCATGATTCCGTCCGCGTCACCCAGGGATCGGGCTGAGCTCAGAGAGTAGCTGATAGTGTCCCTTTCAAGCTCCATAACAACTTGTTCAAAGCCAACTCTTTCTCCATTCCGCATAATGTGCGTGTTGAAGAAGTTGTCACTGAAGATAGGCATCAGGGGTTTCAATTCGTTTGGAACCTGTGAGGTACCAATGTGGATTGTGATGTGTACGAAATTGGTCGGAACATCTTCAAACTGGATGAACAGTGGCAGTTTCCCAGCAGGCGCTGCGTCGATGAGTTTTTGAGCCTTTCCAGGACCCAAGCCGACAGTGCGAGCACGTCCAGCTCGAGCTGTATCGGACTCAATGAAATGAATTGATTCGGTACCGGGAACGGCCCACTGGTCGATGAGAGAGGCAGGAATAGGCTCGTCGTTCTTCTTCTTGGCTTCCTCGAGGCGTTTCTTAAGCTTCTCCAGGCCCTCGGGACCAAGTTCCTCCTTTCGCTTAGCAATGCGAGCCTCTTCGTCCTTCTTCATCTTCGAAGCCATCTCATGGGAAGGCTTGCCAAGAATCGAGATGTGATGGGCATCCGCCATCCACTTGCTCAAGAAATCACGCCATTCCTTGTCTGACCACTTCTCCAGAGCATCATACTCGTCCAGATTTTGTAGGTCCTTGAGCGTCGAGCCATCACGCTTTCCGAATAGGTAGTCCGTAATAATGTTGGTAGCATAGAAAGACTCAGAGGTTTCAGCATGATACTTGACCTGGCGCCTTTCGCGGCGGATACATTCCCTCATGTAGTCCATGTCGAGGGGCTTTGACGCTACATCTTTGAGAAGCTCAAATAGTCGCTTCTCGACGAACTCAAGTTTCTCTGTAGCAACACCAGTGGGCTGCAACCAGATGACGGAATTAGGGCGGGAATCCCACCAATAGCTGACAGAACTTGCGAGTTCTTCACGTTCAACCATGACATTCTCTAGGATGGAGACAGAAGAACCACAGAGATAGGTGAGCAGAACATTGAGAGCAGACGAGTCAGTAGTGTTGATGCAGTTGGGGCCAAAGAAGCCAACAAGGATTTCACCAACGGTTTCGTCATCCTCAGGAAATTCTGCAGTGACGATCTTGGACTCGTTGAGGGCAGGGGGTTGCGCAGAGTCAATCCATGGTCTATAATCATATAATTAGCGAGAATTCTGGATAATAAATGGCTCAACGCGTAACGCTTACCGCTTGAAAGGTGTGTCGAGTGAAGGGATGTCATCCTTAATGGACTCTTCAAATTCATCAAGGATCTGAAGCAAGTTTTCTTCGTTCGTCTCACCGACGATGACGAGACAAAGGTTTCGGGGTTGATACATATCTCGATGAAATTGCCGGATACGTTCGGGCGTCAAGACGCGAAGCGCTTCTGTCATGCCACCAGTTTCATATCGAAAACCGACATTCTCTGGGTACAGAAGGCGGCGGGCCTTGAGATCCATGATTTCGGGGCTGCGGAACTGGACAGCCTGCATCTCGGAGTAGACAACACCAGCATCGTTACCTTCGCCATCAATGTGCCACACCTCAGTGACGATACCCTCATCGGTGATTGTAGGCAGAATGACGTGCTCAAGGTAGACGGGCAAGATCTGGGCAAACCCTTCCCATCCCGCAGTCTCTAGTGTGTATGCAGTGTGGTCCGTCGCCGTCCAGGCATTGGTGTTGGAGTATGCGCGGGAGGACAGTTTGTCAAGGAGACCCTTATACTGGTAGCTCTTCGATCCCATGAAGATGAGGTGCTCCAAGGTGTGGGGAGCTCCGGAGTCGTCAAAGATCTCGGTGGCTAGGGTAAAGTAACCATTGACCTTGGGACCCTTGCGATCGGCGACAACAACCTGCATACCACTGCGTTCGGAGACATATTGAGAAATGTTGCAGGGAGCATAGTCGGTTTTGAAACTTTGGATCTTGCGAAACCGCGACTTGGCGGGTTGCGAAGACATGATGGATTCCCGGAATTTGTTTAGCTTCCACAAAGACCTAGTGACAATGTTAGTGCTCGTGGCTAGCAAGGTGACTAGCTACGTAAACCAGAAGTTAAAGCAGAAGAGGAGAACCAAATGCAAGAGCAGAGAATATAAAGCCGGTGGCCTGTCTAAGACCTGAGCACGGCGTCCCAAGAAACCATGTTGAGAAGCGAATCGATAAGACAGAAATAGAAAGTAGCGAAGCAAGTTAAGATGTGAAAATGGATTAGATACTAAAAGGGAGTGCCATAGGACAGGTAGAATTGAGCGCGGGGAAAAGAGCAAGCAACAACTAACTTGAGGCCAGGGACTGGGAGAGACTGCAATCCGATACCTTCTTTAAGGACGATAAGATAAGCAAGGATGCTCAGCAGGGCAACTACCACTGCGAGAGCCTGCTGAAGAAGAGAGCGAGAAGAAAGGGAAGCCATGGCGCGCAAGAAGCATTCATTCGAATTGGTTCAGCAACTTGAGCAACTCAGCCCCAGCAGCATCCGGACCTTTCACCAAAGCTGGGTGCGACCCAAGAACAAAGCTGACGAGGGCGGGGTAGTGTATATTCTCTCAACAGATGGTGACACCCAGACACAACCAGGGAGCGCAGCCATTGCAAGAAACAAAATAGCAGGCGAGCAAGCAAGGATTTAAACAGTAGCAATGCGCACCCTCGCGTTCCAGGCAGCAAGAGCGCGCGCAAATGCAGTCAGCAAGGAAACTGGCAGCCTCACTCACCTATTTTCCGAGCGTGGATGCTTGAGAGTGTGCGAAAGGCGCCAATCAGTGGGAACAGCCAGGCAGGACTTGAAAAATTACCCCGCTATCCACAGCAGCGCAGCCACAAGCGCAGGCACAAGTCAGCGAAGGGCTGTTGGGAATCGCTCAGGCACCCTGCAGCAAACCTACCACAAAAAAGGGAGCTTGCAAATACAAGGCTCCACGAGGCAACACTGCCACCAGCGTCAGAAGTTTTTGTGGTCGTCTCTTGCCTACACCTGAGCGTGGATGGTAGCAGTGCGTCAGCGATCACACGCCGGAGGAGAGGATCAGCACCACTGAAGGGGCAAATCGGCAGTATAAGCAGGCAGCTGAGGCGATGAGTTGGATTTGGTGTTTTTTTCTCCTGCTGAATTGTGTAGTATGAAGGAGTGAGAGGAGAAGAGAGGGAGAAATGACCGATGACACTGAGGCAGTAGGCAGGTACTTGTCGCTTTATAACAAAGGTACCTACTTGTTTGCGTACCATATTACTACCTGACGTAAAGAGATATCGCTCCCTTCTCATCCCGCCTTCCCTGCATTCTGCCGCATCCTAGATCCTCTGACCTGCCCTTATGGCTCAAACACGGCACTGGCTCCCGTGGCTATCAACCTACCAAATGGCAACAGCGCATCATAGCACACCGTCACGCTTCCATCGCACCAAAAGCGGATCGGCGCAGAAAACCCTCGACAAACAAGGAGACCAAGAAACATTAAACATTCTGCCTCCCGAACAATGCCATCATGCAGGTGGCCCGTGCCTGTGATTGGCTCCGCAGCCGCGATTACGCCGTCCACTGCCCTCCCCTCGCCTCCCATTGGTTCCCCGCTCTGCCTTAGCCAGGAGGTAGTGCGAGGCCCTGGACAGCTGGCCTGCAGATGGCCGCCACTGTCTTTTTTCGGGCATTGACCCAAGTACCCGAGTACCTCTGGGAGAAGGTACCTGGTACGTACCCCCCTCCATGCTCCATGCTAAAGCTCCAAGTTGACAGCTTGTGATCCACGCCACGGGTTTTCTATTGTGACGACAATCAAATCCACGCCCATTGTACAAACACAAGCACGGCCAGGCAGCGACCAAAACAACATCTTGGCCCCGACAAACAACAGGCCATAACAAGACCCGCAGGCGACGGACGATGCAGCCACGGCCATAACCAACACCATTCCTTGGCGTGACGTCGTGACACGATTCCACCTCATCATCGAAACCTCCATCCTCACTTCCATTCACCGATCCCCCGTCCCTCAACATGGCTGCAGCCACCGAGTCTGCCCCGCAGCAACTCAGCGATGCGCTCGTGGCCTTCTCCGTCGACGGCCGTTTCCCCGACGACATCTCTCGCTTCCCACCCGTCTCCGAAACACAATTACAACCTGCTATCGATGCCTTGGAGAAAAAGAAGAAGGAACTCAAAGTAGAATTACCCCACATCATGCCGCAATGCCGATCCAAGTTTCTTACACATCTCACAGGCGGAACTCCACACCGTCGAGCAAGAGACACATGAGGATGTCAGCACCTGGGCAAGAACACACAAGGCGCTTCAAGAGGACATTGTTCGACTAAAGTCGATTCAAAATGAGGTCACACGTCTATCTGAGGCTCCCGCCGGCTCAGGCGAGGCGGTTGAGGAGGCCGAGCAAAAGATTGGATTCCTAAACCGGGAGGTTCAGTACAGCCAGCAACTACACGGGGCTTTGCGACGGATCCAAACCGTCACAGACTTGCTTAACAAAGTCGAGGCGGCAAAAAATGAGCGGCGGATCATCGATTCGTTGCACCTCCTTGAAAGTATGCTTCATCTCTTTGCTCGAGAACTCAATCACACGCCAGATGCTAATATCTCACAAAGAGTCTTGGACAGCTCTTGATGGAGTTGGAATCAGCAAAACTTGTAGAGTGATGAGACTGCTAGATATAAGGAGTTTCGAGCTCAAGTCTTCCGTCCATGAGGTATTCGACCATGTGTGGAAAGCGTTGGTTCACATCGACATTGACACCAAGCAAGTGGTCATCCACGAGAATCTCGAGGGTATACCTTTCCACCTTTTCCAACCTGTAAGACCCATGCTAAACAATCACAGGTGAACAAATGAGTCTCTCCGATGCAGTAGTTGGTCTCAAGGCATATAAAGAGGTCGAAGAGCGCATGGAGCAGCTGTGGCGCAATGTTGATGCCGCAGTCGTATATCCTCGAATGGATACAAGACTTGGCTCTCATCCCAGTGTGGAGGTGCAAGGAGAAACACTAAAGCTATCGGGGGAGGCTGTTCAGTCTGTTGAAGGGCTTCTTTCCGACTTGGAAACCATCATCATCTTTCTCAACCAACATCTTCCCTCAGATCTTCTTCCGTCTCTGGGCCAATTCATGATGGCCGACATCATCCCACGTCTTGTTGGGGGGTGGCTTGATGCGGCAGTGCCTTCTTCGCTAAAGGAAATGGATAGATTCCAGGATACAATTAATCGAGCACGAGAGTTTTGCTTGAAACTAGAGAAGAATGGATACACAGGGTTCGACGAGCTATCCCACTGGGTTGACAACGCTCCATCGATATGGCTGGGGAAATGCAGAGAAACTACACTGGCAACGGTCCGGTCCCGGCTATTGGGTGGCATTGGCAAATCAAAACAGGTAGAACGGGTTGAGAAGCAGATGGTATCCATATCAGAGGGCAAAAAGATTAGCAAGACATCTGGGGCAGCAGCTACCGCGGATACCAACGATTGGGGTGATGCATGGGGCGATGCCTGGGATGACGAAAACAGCAAGGTCGATGACGAGCCTAAGCCCGATACGAAAACTCCCGGCGAAAGCGAGACTTCAAAGGCAGACGAAGACGATGGAGCAGATGCGTGGGGGTGGGATGATGACGGTGACACAGCAGACCCGCCTGAGGTCAAAGAGACTGAAGGCCCAAAGAGCCAGAAAGACGACGAGGATGATGACAGTGCCGCGGCATGGGGATGGGGGGATGAGGATACGACAGAGGAGCCCATTGCCGAGCCAACTTCTAAATCGGCTCCTGGGCCCAAGGCAGTCAACAATCAAGAACAGACAAGAGAGCTCGTGCTTCGAGAGACTTACAGCATATCCTCCATGCCAGAGCCGGTTCTTGACTTAATATACTCGATTCTGGCAGATGCGGCAAAACTCACAACGGAGGATGGAGAATATGCCCATGTCGCGGCTACCGCGCCAGGACTCTTCACTTTACCCACTTTTGCCCTGGCTTTGTTCAGGGGAATTTCCCCTTACTACTATTCCCTTGCAGACGGAGGAAATATGTGAGTGATATCACATCACCGTAAATGAAATTCACTGACAACAGACAGGTTCCTCTACAACGATACCAAATATTTAGCCGAGAGGCTTTCTGAATTTTCAGACAATTGGAAGCAGCGCGAGGATCTCACCCCTCGGGCCCGGAACATGCTTCGTCTTGATAACGACATCAAAAGCCTACAGAACTTTGCGAATCGCAGCTATGCAAATGAAATGAATATTCAAAAGACGGTCTTGCGGGACTTTCTAGGCGGGTCACAGAGTTTGATGCAGCAAGACGAAACTGAGGAATGTATCGAGATGGGTACAACGCGCGTTCGCACCATGGCTGTCACCTGGGAGTCGATTCTCTCAGGCTCAGTCTGGGCACAGGCCGTTGGTTCTCTCGCCGATGCGCTTGCAACCAAGATCATTACCGACGTTCTGGAGATGTCATCCATCGGCCAGGACGAAGCCTACAATATCGCCAGCTTCATCGCCAAAGCTACCGAATTAGACGACCTTTTCCCACCCAATGAGGGCGAGGGCGATCACCCCAGGACAGCGCAATTCGCTCCCAATTGGCTTCGACTCAAATATCTGAGCGAAGTGCTGCAGAGTAATTTGAATGAAGTTCGATACATGTGGTTCGAGAGCGAGTTGAGTATTCACTTTACTGCCGCTGAGGTCATCGACTTGATTGAGGCCAGTTTCGAGTCAAATGCTCGGACAAGAGAAACAATTCGGGAGATCCAGGCAAAACCCACGCCTTTGGCTGGGTGAATGGAGTCTATGACAGTGTATAATATTGATGTTCTACATCTGATAGAGCCTTGGGTTCGTGTAATCTGGGATGGCGGTCATGAATGCTACTTTGGATAGATGTGTAGTGAATGATGATCAACACGCTCTCCTTCTTATCGTTGCCGGGGTGTTTTGTGAAGTGACTGGATGCAGATATCGAGCCCTTGCTATTTATTGAATGAATTGTTTGATGAGTTGGTACAATGCCGTGTGCTGCTGGTAGTTTGCATCTTCAACTTCAGTACCCGTGTACTTGGTGGATAATGAACGAAACTGAAAAGAATATGCAAAAGAAGATGGAAAACTATAACAAGCACAAGTAAGATCTCGCCATAGTAAAAGGATCACGAAGGCAAATATTGAACCTGATTCGATCCTTGACAACCGTTGCGCAACATGAATATCCATCTGGTTGGAGGGAGGGAATCTCTGGAAAGTGATTTATAACAATAATCCCACACGCAAAGGAGGTGCGAGGTTATGTTATGATTATAACTATATTTAAAGGCAACCTGAAAAATGCCATCCTAGATGGTGTAATTATGCAATTCATCTCCGAACGGCACAACACTCATTACTCCCACTCCTTCCAGCATCAATCCTCCCCCATAGCCGCCCGTCGACAACAGCATGCTTGAAGTCAATATTAACTATCGGATATTTCTTTCCTCATAGAATAAGTTCAATTCATTCACGCTAGGTTTAAAAAAAAAAAAAAAGAAACAGGAGGCCCAACCAGGTGTTTCCGGGGGCGCGCCTGGGCCGGTAGCTCGTGGGCAGATGCAAACAAATAGGCTTTATAGCAACTATGGTTGTTGGTCTCGTTTCGCCCAGGCCAACGGAACAATCAACTTTAACATCACAGATTTGATGCCTCTTGAGTCAGATATAATGAACTCTATCAGACCTATCCCAATATTCAATATAGTTTCCCCCCCTCCAGCCTAGTGTATTAAAAATCATAGGAAAACTTGGTGGTCTAGTCCAGATATTCCACATCTAGGAAATCAAACCCGTTGTTTCCCTTCCCACGATTAATCAATCTGGGTCACAATGAAGGATTCAATTTATTATACGTCCTTCCCGTTTCCTTCTTTCAACCAAGTCATTCTCACTGTCACATCTTTTCGAGTCTTTGCTACGGTTGGTCTACAGCTTACCCTATACTTCGGTGGCAAGCACACCAAGAACCGACCATTGAGTAACAATTTTTGTGTCCATTTTAATTTTTGCATGGCATTAAGAGTAAAGACTTATATCAATATTCCTTTGGTTTGGCTACGATGTCTAGACTCGACCGTAGGTGGTGGTGTCGAGCAATGGGTGATAATACAATATGAGCTACGTCAACCAAAACCACCACGGCGCAAACAATTGAAAATGAAATTGAACCTTGGCAGCACAACACCCAACACAGCAACAACTACAGGCTAGCATGCGAGAGCAACCAGTCTATGACGAGCCTCGGCCACCCTGCATCGCAAATCACTTGGTCATGTCTGGCCATTCAACAACTTGGACCGGTCTGCTCAACAAACTGGTCAACAGACGGCATGCCGTCTCGCTCTGCAAAAGGACACGCCTCGGTCGCACGGCGCAGGCCAATTGGCACGCCAAGCCGTCCCTCCCGCATGCAGAGCCTCTCGCCGGCCAGGCGGCCGCCTGTAAGGCAACCGGAGGCTGCATGTTGTTGCATGCCAGCGAGCTGCAGCCGCTCGGGGAAAAAGCAACGTCGCAGGCGACCGATGCCCTCACCGGCCCCGTATCCCGTGCCACATACATGACGGCCAAAAAAAACAATAAAAAATAAAACAAAACCACGCCATCAGGGGGCAAAGAAGAAGAAAAGACAAAGGCTGGTGTCAGACCAGATGACAAGAGACATGTCGGTGAGCAACTTGGAAAAGGGGAAAAAATGAGAAAATACAACGTTGCCACGTCCGAAGACCGGTGCCTCATTTCATGCGTATGGGACGTCGACACACAATGTCTCGGGGGCTTGGTGAAAGTGCAGCATCAGGTCATATGTGACAGCGCCTCTTTTTGTTTTGTTTTTCTTTTCTGTCTTGGTCTTGTTTTTTCCTTTTCAGCTGTCGTCTTGCCAGACTTACCCTGCAGAGTGGTGTGCCATTGGAGTTGGATTGTTGACAGGGTCTCTGTTCTGAGCCCTTCTCCGTCTGACGTTTCTTTTGCTCATCGCCCCGTGGTTGCTTATGATACATAGACACACATACATGCGGGATACTTTTACACAGTATTAACTCAATTTCCATTCCCTCTCTCTGCGGTTTCGCTATCGGTATGACACATCAGCCTTTCGTTTTCGCTTAGACAAGGAAAGGATTGCATGCTCACACGCCGAATGAGAGAGAGAGAAAGAGAGATACATGCTCACACACACAGGCACGCACACAAACACTGCGCCGTCATCAGCCTCAATTGGGGGCCATCTTGGCAGCGCTCAAAGGGGCCGCAGTCTCCCCATTGGGCCATATATGCTCACGCAGGCGATGAAACACTGCAGCTGCATGATGTGCTCATCACCACAGCAGCTGGCATAGGGCAGTGCGACGGCGAACAAGGCAACAGAGCCGGTGGGAACCTGCATGGCCTCGATGACGCATCATGTTGGACAGGCAAGCCCACTACCACCACCACAATGGCCAAGGACCAAGACCAAGACCATGACCATGACCATGACCCGGCCTGGTGTAAGTTGCGAAAGGCCACCCGTGGAGTTGTGAGACAATCGAATCGAGTTACGCCCGACTACGGAGCTCAACCCAACAATAGCAACAAAGGTGAGTCAAACACACACGCGGAATGCATTGAAAGACAAGGCATTGCTCCGCCTATTGCGCGTCTCTCGCTGCCCCCAGACAGACAGGTGCCGCTTGCACGCATGAGGCCGCCGTGCCCTACACCAGCGCCGACCCAAGAGGTCCGTTTCTGCAGGCGAGGGTTTCGCTGCCACGGGAGAAACCTGTCTTGTTTCTTGTTTCCCGTGTCCCTCGCCAGATCTGGGCAAGTGGACCGGTCCTGTATGTACGACTCACAAAAAGAAACAAGGTTGAGACTAAAATCTAATGCCCTTTCATGTACCACCAGAGTTAATCGGCAGCCTCCATTGACTGGCATTGATTAGTATAGCCCCATGAATCGAAAGACATGTCGGGTGCCGGCGAAGCACTACCGCGTCCGCCCCCCGTTGTTAATACAATGCAAACGAAACTTACACACAGATGATGGGGCGCCGGAGTCGCATTACTCACCTCCAAACAGGACCCCGTCATGGCGTCGTCTCTGTCAGACAAGGACACCGATGTTTCGAAGGCGCCGCGGAACATGGAAGCCCCTCCTCTCGCTCTGCTAGAGCCCAAAGAGCTCTAGCAACAAACCTTGGCCCGGCGGGTGTTGCTGATTGACTAAACTGTATCTCCCCAAGGGCGGTCGCGTGCCACCAGTAATATCCCCGTACCCGTCCGAATCGGCATAGCATCCCACGGCCGCCAGCATAACATGGCATAGCAGTCATTGCTTGCTAGTCCATCCCCAGGCAAACGAAAAAAAAAAAGAGCAAACTTTAACAGCCCAGGCCGGTCGATCCGCACATCTCTGGAAATTTTCAGTGTGCCTCGCCTCACCTGACCTCCGAAAACCCCGACGACTGTACGACCCCCCCTTTCGTCGGGGCCTCAGGGCCGGATGGCCGACTTGCGGCGCAAGATACCGCCCAGAGCTCACAGCCCATTGTCAGATGGATAATTGAGACGAAATTGTTGGCGTCGTGCTCGGGCCAGAGATAGAAAGTCCGTCTCTCACATTGATTGCCTTCCCGCCCCCCAATTGAAGTCCCCCTTTTCACCAGCACTTGCTGCCCGAGCCGCTTCCCGTCAAAACGCACTGTAGACGAGGCGACCCTAAAGTTGGGCATGGAACGTTGGAGGCTTCGCGGATCCGGGTCGATGGGCACGTCCCATCGTTGCAAGGTCCCCGTGGCCTCCTCCCACTTTCCCGACGGAGAATGCCTACTGCCTTCGCTGCCAAATGCTCAAACATCCCAGATCCTGGGCCGTCAAAAAAGAATACCCCGTTGAACCCCTTCTATCTCCCACGGGACCTCGTCTGGGAACGTGGGTGGCCCTCCTCCCCTGGAACGCGTCCTACTCGTCGTCCTCCTCCTCCACATGCTTGCTTCTTCTCCACGTATCGCTTTCGTTATTCCCACACACCATCCTTAGTTCAAGCTCGCGAGACTCAGGGCCTTTGTCTCAGATTTGCAAGCGTCTGAGCTTTTCACTTCCGATCCATCCAGACTAGAGAGACCCTGCACGTAGAACAGTGAGCAAGACTTTCTTCTTCCGGCAAATGCTCCAAGACGCCAACTCCACCCGGCTCGAGCCTCCGGCGGCATCCGCGAGTTGATGAGTCGTCGTCGCACCCCGGTGTCCTGTTGGGTGCGTCTGGGATATCCCCGCTTGCTTTGAATCTACCCAGCAAGGATGTCAGGACTAGGAGCTGAAGAGAAGGACTGACACGTTCCTTTCCACGACGCACAAACAGAATCCCAGGGAGAAAAAAAATAAACCCAGCCAGCATTCGCCACGCCACAATCCTCCCTCCTCCGCCTCATCCAAAATTATCCCAGCAAGGCACAGCTGTCATCCTCCCTTCCTGCTTGCCCATGGTCCACCCCCACACCTAGCGACCAAGCTCCCGGAACCGAGCCTGCGGACTTTGTGTAAGCTTGCAATCAATCAATCAAAGCACCTCAAACGAGAGCCGACCAGGCCTCCCTCCGCTGGGTCCAAGGGCACAACCCTGCTCAATCCCCTTCAATCTTGCCGATAAACTGGTCTTATCTACCCTCCAGTGGGCAGGAAGCAAAAGAAAAAAAAGAGAGAGAGAAAAACGTGACCAAATGTGTATGCGAGCAATGACCCTGAAGCCCACTTTGCAAGCACCGTGCTTTTTCTCCCCCCCGACAAATTGATTTTAATGCGAGGGATTGGAGCTATGTGCGTCTCTGTCTCTGGCTGTTGGTCTTTAGTGCTTTTTTTTTGGCCGAGGGGAGGGGGGGAGAGAGCTTTCTGCTTCGTCGTTAATATCCCACAAACCAAAAAGCAACAAAGCTGAGCCGACCTCATCCACTTCCCGCGACACCGTTTCTTCCGGGCGACCCTCCCCGGTGCTTCCCCGGCCGCGCCGCGCACCTCTCGCCCATTGCTGTGAAACGGCATGGGAAGGGATAAACGGATACACCGGAGAGCGGATGCAGCTCGGAGAGTTGTCAATCTACCTTTTTTTTTTTTTTTTTGGGAGACCAGGACAGCGCCCTGGTGATCATGCGCCTCCTGGAGGTCCAGCATGACCCTTTGACAGTTGACGTGGCATGCTCTATGGCGTAGGGGGCTGTCAAGGTGGATGCCGACGCCGCCGTTTTGGGATGGAGGTCTGAAGCCTTGTGGTGGCCGGGAGATGCGTTCTGTACTACGACCCCGGTGTATACCCGGCGATTCATCACAATTGAAAGGCTTGCAGGTGTGATACTCCAACACCTCAACGCTACGTCGAGGAGGTATCATAATCACGAGATGGTGAGGGAGGGGGAGAATGTTATCGACTCTGCCCCCGGTTGAGCTTTACCGAGCCTTCTATATGCGGGCGAGTTGTCACTTGCAGACCATGTCTGGGAATAAACCTCACCTGATGGATGGATTTTGATGGCCGCTGTCGACGGCTTACAGAACAGGGAAAATGCGAGCGAAGCATCTCTTTTCCCCCTTTTGCCCCGGCACTTTGCCGCCCGCCCGCATTTGTACCAGACTTGGGCCGACCGTGGTTCGCCGGTATTGAGTACCGGCGACTTTTCAGACGACAACATCATCAACCCCATGTCGTAGACTCAGCTGGCAGCCTAGAGCTTTCTGCGAGGAAACCTCATGTTTGAGCCCTTGCCCCGAGGTGATAGCTCAGGTCTCACCACAGCGCAGCAATAACGCAACCACATCCGACAAATGCAAACTGCAGTCATGCTTTATCCTGTATGTGGCGTAGAAACAAGGCAAACATCATGCCAAACCAACAGGAAAAGGCGAAAAATGAAATGGAAAGGCTGCATGGCTTGTACATCCTAGTCGTTCGTTCCTTGTGCAGTTGTAACATTTATGTACCATCATGGTTCTTTTTTTCTCTCGCCTTCGCTGTAGCCGACCTTGGCCAGAGCCAGGATCGGCGGATGGCTCCAACTCCATAATCCCAAAAGGAACTCATGCATGGCGCAATGACAAAGCTGCAGAAACCCGCGAGTCTGGGACGCCCGGGGGCGATTGCTCTAGGGCGGTACCACAGGCGCGGTGTTGGGTACTCACCTATTCAGTTCGCGGCGGCAGAGGTGCGTCTGTGTGTGCAGCGTGCCGCCTGGCCTGCGGTGAGAATCCACACCCCTCTGGTACCACCATGTGTGGTTTCTCGTTTTCGTCGTCGGATGGCGTTTTTGTGGGCAGTAGCTCCGTGTCTTGGTGCCAATCTGCGAACCATTGAACCGCATCTGGATGGGAGGGAGGTGTCTCCAGAGAGAGAAAGAGAGAGAGAGAGAGAGGGATGCAAAGTGACGAGTCAGTCTGCAAGTCGACACGTGGGGGCCGGCCCGAGCCAGACCTGACCAAGGCTGGCGCCGCCTCCGCGAAGAACGGCTCACCACACTTCAACGTCGTCCAACCGAGCTGACCCCATCGCCGTAGATGACCACGCGGTCTCTCTCGCTTCCTGCAGCGCGCCATGGTACCGCGATACTCACACGACGCCCAGACCGCGTTGCAGTAGAAGCTGCAGTAGGGCAAACTCGGTATGGGAATTGTCGCATTTGCATATGTCAGCATGCCACGGCTGCCTGCAGCACAGCTGACCCCCCGGGCTGTGAGTCAAATGGCTATAGCCCAACCCCGGAGCTTAGACCGCGGTGAAGACGCGGTGAGACTCGCAGGGCTGAGCACGGTTCTGCTGCACCTCTGGACCAAATGAGATCGGAATGCAGTATAGCCCGCGTCAAGATAGCCTAGCTGGCCGTCGGTCGGGAAATGAGCCAATCTGACGGTATCGTCGGAACTGCCGCCATGCTTCTTTTTTTACATGTTGCACAAGCTCGCCTCATTTCGTTCCAGAAGCTGGCCAGCTTGCGAGCACCCCTGTCAATGCACCCGATTGCCTTTGATGGGGACCGTGAGAGCTTGCGCAAAACCGTCCCTTCTGCGTTCTGCTATCGCCGAGGCAGACGGCGTAGATTCCCGTATTTGAAACCGACTCTGGCACCTTTGTCGTGGTCATGGTTGATGTTAGTGATGTGGTATCAGGGAGCCACCCTGGACCAGACGGATCGCTCTCCGGCGACAGGGCCCTGTTGATTTCCGCCAGGGATCTGTCAGTGCCGCCCAGCCTCACAGCCCAGTAAAGAGACTGTCACAACAGCGGTGAATAAGCATCGAGAAGCGTTATTGGCGGGCCACTGGCCGTCAAACGAGGCAGTGAAGTCTGAGGCAGACAAAACATCCCCTGATACACGCGGAAGGATCTCCATCCAGGATTTTATGGTGGGCCACAGCGAGAAGTGGCATTGAATCCTTCATCCATTGCTGGCAATTCCAAAAAAAGAGACAGACCCTGTCGATTGCGGAGAGTGATCGACAAACACCCGGAACAGACCTATACACTCACCCAAGAGCTACCCGACACCGACTTTGACACCTGTCGCATGACTCACGATATTGCTCCCTGGGGGCCTGGTCGGTCCCGAGTCCGGGGGAAGGATTCTAGAAGGTTGAGTCCGAGGCCAACAAGCCACCCCTTATTAGTCTCACCCAACCGGAAGCCAACAAGTCACTGGAACATGACGCTCCGGATTTGACTTCTGCCTCACTCAACAGTGACAACAAACACAAGAGACATGAAACTGAACCCCGATGCATGTTGACGAGGGCGGCATGTGCTATCAAGGTCTTCCCTTTCCACGTTGTCCTTGCGCATGTTCTCGTTGGTATGTGACCCGGAGAATTGTTACCAACATTGGCCTGTCTTGACGTTTGACACCCATGGGCCGGCATTGGTGCCTGTTACAACCGTGGGAGGGTAGATAGCCTGTGCCCCAACATGCTTGCCGAGCAAGTTTCGAAACCACCAACGTTCCCAGCCACAGGGTCCTTGGGTCTGTCGTGTCCCTGTATCGTGTCCCTGTATCAGAAAAAAAAAAATCTGCCGAGCACTAAATTGCGTATCCGTGCATAGTATGCCTCGCATCACAGGGGGGGGGGGGGGGGGCGGGCAAGGGAGCTTCGTCATCTCTGATTTGACCACGCTTCGCAGCATCTTTGTGAATAGGCGATATGAGCCTGCGCTGTACGAACATGGCATCACATCACATCGCATCACACAGTGCGGCATTCACGAAGCGATTGTTTTTCTTTCTTTCGTTCTTTTTTTGTCTCGTCGCGGCCGCATTGAAAACCCGTAGGTCTTAAAATTGATCAGAGAAGAGGTAAAAAATGAAAGAAGGCTAGACTTACCTAGAACACACAGCTCATCTCAGCTGGTGGGACTGCGGCCGCTAACTGAGACCGGTGCACTAGACCGTTGGCAAGACTATTCCGGGGAACCATTCCGAGAAATTGATTCAACTCAGCCTTTGCCTCCTGGATGCAAGAAGCTTGTTTGAATTCCATCATGTTAAAGTAAATGGCTGGGATTTCAACGGCCCTGCCTCACCCATCATTTCCCCACGTCAACAAGGAGCACCCCTAGTTCAGCAGCGCATCATTGAATGATGTGCAGCAGGCCCAAGCGCCCCGCCGCGAAAGGGGTGTGTCGTTTGAGGTAAAACGTCTCGAGCGCAGACCCTTTGCAATTCCATGGCTGGAAAGGCCAACGCTTCGTCAATACCGAGATGCATTTCAGTTCATTGCGGCTGTCGGACCTGGCTGGCCCTTCCACGGGGCTTGCTGGGACATGGGGCGGTGTTTGAACCCTCATTGAAAGGACGCACCATGACATGCTCCCCCAGGTAGCTTACGAGCCTACTTTCGGGAAGCCTGTAGCGAATCCTGGCCAAGAATGGATTGGGTAGCGCGTCGTGGATATATTGGCTTGCATTCCACGAATTTGGGCTACTACCCGAAGGAGTGCGTAATCAATTTGCACCCTTGAAGCAATAAGGAGAAGAAGAAGAAAGAAGCCAGGAGCAACTCATTTTTGGCCGAGGACACTGCTTGGCAATGTCATGCGACTATCCCAGTCAACTGGGACACCACCACTGTGATTGATGTGTGCTGATAGTTTGTTGGCCCCTCCCCCCTTGGGAGCCGGAGTGCACTCCCGTTACATTGCTTCTGTATGGAATTAAAGATTGTCTGGCGGATTTTCCAGGCTTGCAAAAGCACAGCGCGCAGATGGATGCAGCTGCAAGGACATAGAACCCACTGCTCAGGAGAGGTGTGCGTACATACTCACTCGGCTCAGCCGGTGTCGTCTCAGATTGTTGCTCTGGCTCGGTACAACGCTTAGTTTTGGGCTAGCCAGGCTCCCTGCTGTCACATCATAGGGATAGCTTGCCTCAACTTACAAGGCCACCCAACACGAAAGGGAAAAAAAAACCGAATTTGAGCGGTACAATGTCATAGAGAGGGTGTCAGATATCACCTCGGGCCAGCAATCCTAGATTCTTAATGGAGCACGCTCTGGGTCATTTGGGATGGACCCGTGGTCACTGTTGCGTGGCGGCATTCGACTTGCGGCATCAAAATCCCCTCAACTTTGTGCCCATGCACGTACGCCTGGCCAGCCTATCGCCGCGAGCCCCAACACGAGCCGGCGAGTTGATAATAGGAGCAATTAGAGCGATTATCTGCCGTGCCTGCCGGGTCGAGCGACGCCCAGAGGAGGTGCAGACAGCAGATACAGTAGCTGGATGTGAGCATGGCCCCGGGAACAGTGAAGCAGCCTACCAGACAGTGGCCTACGGGTCCTCGCGAGGGCTGGACCCAAGAGTCTGCATCTGGGATGCACGGCTTAGCAGCTGTCAGCGTCCAACCGCGTCGCATCGCAGCCCAGGTTACCATGAGCATGAGGGGAATGCAGCGGCAGGCGCGCAAGTGACGGGCGCTCCCGCTCTCTATCCGCTCCAATTTCCTAATCCGTACGGGCTCCGGATCCGGATGGTTATCGCTACAAGGCCTAAGGCGCGGGATGTCTACGAGCATCGCTCATCGACGTGCGCCAACCGCTCGGGATTGGAGCCAGGACTAGTTGCCCGATAGCCACCCTTTGGGAGTTACATGATCATCCGTCCAGTGCTGGAGGTATTCACCCCGGTTTTCTGCGGGGGGGGGCTGCAGACGGGACATGGCAATATGGCTCGTGCAGGATGCCCTCTGAGCTATTAAGGCGCGAGGAACTGTTACACTGTCACCGATCTAGGCAAGTGATGTGAGGGGAGCCCAGCGCAACGGCATCCGACGGCTGCCCGTGTGATTAATATTGATGTCGTCGATTCGAGCACATCACCTCTACATCATTCTGCTTCCTCTGGCTGAAACGAGGCTTAAGTGCCTGGCTGGCGAACCATCAAATTGGTCCTGGCTGCGAACAGACCCTAGATTCTGTCAAATACGGCAAAAAGTTTATTATATTGACAGGTAATTCAGGGCTATTGCAGGGCGAGGTGTAAAAGTGCCGCCCCCGCCTAAAGGCTCCCGAATGCCTCTCGCTTGTGCCGGCTTGGGCTGGCCTCGGGTGCCTCGATCGCTCGCCTAATAAGTCGCTCAAACATGAAAAAAATGAAGCCGAGCCTTGATGGACCAATCTCACGGTTCTGCTGTGCCACTTGCTGCTAGCATGGCATTGCATGACTGCAGTGCATCAGCTGCCCGCCCACAATGACGCGATCGTCTGCACGCAGAGATTGGAGGACGACACGTTGCGTCCTAGTGTCGAGACACAGTTAACTACTTGTGGGGATAAAGAAACCGATGACTTTCCAGGATTCAACCATAAGGCCGTTGCAGTCTGCAGCTGCATATGCTCGGCCCCCTGTGGTTGGTTGTGGTTGCGTAAAGAGGGTTGATCTTTTTAGGCGCACTGCCTGGGGGAGGCACGTGGTCTTAGCTTGTCGTATAGTCGAGATTGAGGGCGTGTTCAGTGCCAGGAAGAAAAAAAAGTCTTGGTACGGCATTGTCGGCACCTCGCTATGACACACATATCTATTGGTCGTCGGCCCAAAAAAAAAAAAACGAGATGGGCCAGCCCAAATGAGGCACAAGAAGATTCAGAGAGCTGGCTGGTTCTTGTGGCTCTAAGGCACTTCTTGGCAGGCGTGCATCTCAGCTAGCCCCGAGGAGGAAGGAGATGGAGACTTCAGGAAGCATTCTTTTGTCATTGTGATGGAAGTTTTATTTTTTTAATATTTTTTTCTTTGAAAGGTGAATGCGCTGAAGATCGGACACCGCGACCCTCAGTGTGGATCACGAGACTCTCTTCGGTAGCGATAGCGGACAACGGTGCTGTGACAGGGAAAGCAAATCTCATGTAAAAGTACGCGCATTGATGACGAACGTAAGATAAGATGGAGCGGGGAGCGTCTGTTAGTTCTTGGGCTCCCTGGGCTTATTGTCAGAGGCCAACCTGCATAGTAGTCGCAAGTACGGAGCACAGGATGGACAGATAGGGGGGGGCCAAGCCTCTGGGCAACGCTTTGGGCAATTGCCGATGGTCGCCAATTGGAAGGGCACCAAGGGAGCGATTCTGGGACGTGCCTGAGCCTGCACTAATAGGAATGCCGATTCCAGCCCCCGCAGGAGCACGAGACAATGGCGGAAATCCAATCGAAGAATCGTGGTGTGTGATGATGTGAATGCGACGCGCGCGCGATGCCATGCGGTACGGTGCGTTGCGGTGTTTGCGTTTGATGTGCAGAAAAGCGACGCCCCATCGACCACATTTCAACCACTCAGACCTGCTCACCCAGGTCGAAAAGGGTGTCGGCGGCGGCAAAAAGCCCTGAGCGGTTTCGAGTGCCATGCCATTCCAATTTGTCCATTTCGCCGCGTGACACACTCTGCTATTATCGTGCATCGTAATATTACTGCCGTCCAATATTGTCTTCGGGTACCTCTCATCTTCCGGGTGTCCCGCCCGCGCTGAGGGCTTAAGAAGCCCTACGTCACTTTGTATTGGAGTGGGGGACAATCGCGTCACCTCGTTCTTGGCCTAGGTAATACATCCAGGTGCGCACATGCCTTTGCAGTCTCCATTCCGCATTGCGCCCGTCCTGTGAACCCGTGGTGCCATGACGGGAAATCTGCCAAGGGCTACTTCACGGCTCCCAAGTTTTGAGCGAATGCTCAGCGCGAGAGATTCCAGCTGATATTGTTGGGTGGATGCGGATGGGAAGCCGATGGGTAAAGGGGGTGGGTGGCTTGTCGTCCGAACTTCGCACCCGCGGAAAATCGATATGATTGTGTCCCAGCAAGTACAGTACCAGCAGACGACGTCAGTTTACTCGACCCTCTCCCAAAGACGCCAGTTAGACGGCCCCAGACCCATGTCTCATGGCGGGGACCCCTTGAGATCACCCTAGGGACCGGCCATTGGTGCCACTGCAATGTCTCAGCCGATTGGGCACACAGAGGACGGGAACGTCATTACTCTACCCATGTCACACACCTCCTACACAACCTGGCAAATCAGATTGCCCCTGGCGGCTAGGTCTGGCCCAGGTTGTCGGTGCATTTCGACAGTGGCATTGCTTTTGTGTTTCGTTTTCACTGGGCGTTGAACCCTCATGCTCGTCTGGCTCAAGGCGAGTAACCTATACTGCACTCCTATTGTTCCAGTGGTCTGATACAAATGTTCTGGTCTGCCCCCAAAAGGGGTGTTTTTTCGGTGCATGGCGAATACACCATGTGATGCAATGATGTCGATATGACTGGCATTTCGCCCATCTCAATATTGTTCAGTAATGTTGTGCGTGGTGGTCAACATATGTGCGCCAAGGTGCTCCGCAATGGAATCGGCCTAGACCACACACATGATCAAGATTATGATTGCCAAAATGTCGGTGTATCTGTCGACATTTTGTTTTTGTCTTATCCCACGATACTCCGCAGCTAGGGCCGGGCACGATGGAGTCAAGCGAGACAGGCAGCTGGTTTCGCGATAGGGTGAGAGGAGGCCCTTTTTTTTTTTTTTTTGGTCCGTCTTGTCTGCCTCTCTGCCCTCTGCTGAGGCTGCAATGCAGTGCTGACCCCAACGCCACAATATGGTGGGAGCGTGTCAACGCAGGGTTCACTGGGGCTGGGAGGGGCCCTTCCCTTCCGTCCCGAGCCCACCTCGAATCCA
Source organism: Calonectria multiphialidica (assembly GCA_020623665.1). Taxonomy (NCBI): domain Eukaryota; kingdom Fungi; phylum Ascomycota; class Sordariomycetes; order Hypocreales; family Nectriaceae; genus Calonectria; species Calonectria multiphialidica. Next base: position 33,094 of record JAHVYC010000219.1, read on the forward strand.
ACGTTGGATCCGATTTGTGACTATGTTCGGCTATTAGGTCTCGACGCGCTGTTACCCTCCGCTTTCCCGGCGGGAGGCATCCCATCCCATCAGCTCAGTTGACGTGGATCATAGGCAACGGTAATTGACAGTAGAGATGCTGGGCAACGGCGGGGCACTGACAAGGCTGCAGAGACGTGCTGCTGCACTCAAGGTTCATGACATCGGCGGCCCGGGGGTAAGACTGCTGAGGATGACGGATTTTCCAGACTGTGCGGCCGAGAGGCCATGGGATCCACAGTGGATGCGTTGCAGCTCTCCAGCCATACTGTGGCCACGCCCCCCCATGTTGATATGCGAAGTACGTACTGGGTTCTCCCACCTGTGTTTGGTTCAAGCCCATGCAAGGAAATGACGGGAGTCGGCGCAGAGGATCGACGGTGTATGATCTCATTCCGCTGTTTGAATGTCCCAGGCGTTTGTTTCAAGATGCACTGGACCCAACCATCACTCTCCGTATTCTCCGTATCCTCGAATCATAATTCATCTCGCAGGAGACTGAGAGTGCATGTCGCAATACGGCGTGGGCAGTTGGAACCTGGGGCCTGGGCCCTTTTTTTTTTTTTTNNGGGGGCTGCTGGCGCGACAAAGTTTTTTTTTCTTACTTCCCCATGACGCTGCTCTCTATCCAGTCGCCTGGGCCACGAACAAACGCGGTTGGCCTCTTCCCCACATGCATTTTGGCCTTATTCGGGTCTACCACCAACACCGCTTGTGTTTGGTGCGACTCGGCATTGGTCGCCTCCAAGGCCAATGTAAGGTGTGCATAGGGAAGAAGAGTCTAGACTGGATGAGAAGATGCGAAAGGGAGGCGGCGGTCAACCACACACGGCCATGGTCTCACCTTCTGTCTCTCGGCGCGTAGGGCTGTGCGATGTCATGTGTGAGGGTATCGCGACGTGCTGCCAGATCTGTAACGTTCAAGCATACGGGTGAGTGCTGCCACGTCACTCGCTGTGTTGCCGGGTACCCCCTCTGCTTCGCTGATGGGCCTCAGCCGGGCTGCAGCCCTGGGGAGCGAGGATGACGATGTGAATCATGTCTAAATTTACCGTGGTGCATCGAACAAGGCACCTTATCCAGCAGAACCCTGCCCCCTCCTGACCAAGCAGCTGGTGCCTCTCTTCGTCGTATTGTTGGCGGGCGTTGAAATGAGACGGCGGGGGGCCCAGCTCTTACCACAGAATCACTTGTCAGCCGCCAACAGGGAAGAGCTAGCTTGCTGCACGTTGACAGCCACTGGCCTGGCTAGGGCTGGGGCGCAAGGATTTCCTTTGACGGAGTCATGTGTTTGACCAGACCCGGGGAACAAGAGCTCTAAAGCTCCCCGGTAGTGGACACAGCGGATATCACCCGGGCACGCCAAGGTACAACGTGCATTTCGCTTTTGGATGCGCGAGTGGTTGGAGCGTGAGCATGCTGGAACAAGCCGGTCCGACATTGTCGTTCTCCATTCAAGTTTTGAGTTGGCGGTGTCGTCGCTGGATGAAGATCTACTACGGGGGGTTCGCCTTAAGTACCGCCTTGGGGTCACAATGCGACTCGTTGGGAGTCGCTCGCGCTCCAAGTGCCGAATTAGGTACACTAGCCGCGAAGGTTAGCATTAAAAAGTGTCGCGGAAGCGCCGTTTGGAGCTGCTGGGCGAGGGCGGGCGCGAAAGGGCAGCGCGAAGATCAAAATAGAGATGGCTGTTGGTCGCAATGTTGGCGAGGCCAGGATGGACGGAGGGAGAGGCACCTAGACGGTCACATTTTCCGGCCTATGGAGACGTTGGAGGGGCTTTGCTGGGGCGCGAAGATCGAATTCTGAAACACGAGGGTAGAGTTGTACCAACATCTAAGCTAAGGCAGGCTTGCGAGGCGTGGGATGTGGGATGTGGGATGTGGATGGGGGTTTGGAAGATTTGGAACAGTGAATAGGAAATAGGGGATAGGGAATAGGGAATATGGATGAAGGAAGGCGGGGATGGTGGCATGGCAAATACAGAAGGCTGCAGTGGGTTGCTCCCTCCTTCCCTTTCCTCTCTTTCTGGTGCCTCCTCGTCGGGTTCGGACCATTGCTCCTTTGTTCCCACTAACTAGGTTGGCCGAGCAAGGGCCACGGGGACCACAAGGCGTACAAGGCAGTATGGACGAACGACGAGGAAGAGCGTTGGACAATCCGCAAAAGGCGACCCACTCCCGCAATAGGGCAGGAACAGTAACTGGGACGGGGATGCGGTGCGCATGACCACTTGTAGCTGTCTTTCCCTGTGCATTTTCGCCTTAAGGTCCACGGGAATTTTCAAATATTATTTACGAGGTTGATATCAAACTCCATGCAATGGGGGATATGGGCCTGGGTTCAAGTACCCGGCAGGCTTGCGGCACCGCGGCTCTGGTTTCTCGTTCCTCATGGACCCTGGCAAATGCCTTCGCTAAATACGGATTCTCGGACGGCCGCTGGGATTGGTGCCACGAGGCTCACTTCCCCGGGGAACAAACAGAGGCCCAGGGCCCCTGAAAGGTAACAGGAAAAAAGGCCCGCGGTCAAGCCAAAGGAGATCTTGTTGTTGGCGGTACCTGGTCCTCTTCCCAGTTTGTGTGCCAGCACAAGTACCCGGGCTGAGAGATGCTCGTCATCCTCCCTCCCCCCTGTCAAGCCGATAATTGGGGGGGTGGCAAAGATTGGGCGACCCTTGTCGACTTATCCCTGTCGCGGGGTACGCCGGGCACATGGCGAGGTACCGGTCAAGGCGGGTACTGGCCGCGCGGGTACAGTACCTTTCACCCAGCCCTCTGGTCTTAGCCTTGAGGAGCTGGAGCTTTAGGAGCGGTCGTCCTCAACTGGCCTCTCTCCCCCCCAGTCATGGAATTGTTCTTTTTTCTGAGACTATCCGGGGCCGGTCGTCCCTGGTCTCGCTTGTCGCGTTCGTTTACCCTTGGCATGTTCGCGGATGTCCTGGGGCCTGGTCGTCTTGGCTGGGTGCGGTCTACTCACCGACGGCGCCCGTTTCTGTCAATCGGTTTCGCCGCGGAGTACGAGCATCGTATTGATCGTCGTCTATGCCCCATTCAGCGCATACTCCATACGAGGAACCAGAATGAATTCGGCGTCTCGTACTCCGCATATTTGGCCTTTTTTTCTCCCTCTCGTTCCTTGGAGATGGGACTAGCTTCGGCGCCTTATGCCATGTTTGCTTGGTCCATATTTAGGTGCTAGATGCAATCTTGCACCATGCCGTACTCTTCTTGGTCCGGCGCCTCCTCACCCCTGCCTTACCTCAACTAAGCTAGGAGCTTTTCGTAGCTTGGGAAGCTCCTTTGCCTCCCTCATGATCACGCGGGCTCCGTTTACCCCATTGAATGCATCATTAAAATTTTTTCTAGGCCCTTATTTCCCTTGATGCGCGAGGGCGCTGATAAACGACGGCTCAATTAGAGGATAAAAAAGGAAGGAAAGAAGGCGACAGACCTAACCCAGAAACCTTGGATGCTTGCTAGTGCCCGACCCCCCCCCTCTCCATCCCCGACCAGCATAGGTAAGTAAGGTAGCATAGACACACTATCTCTGGTACCTTTACACGATTGATTAGCTTTGGCCGTGCAGTCCATGCTTAAAGGGCCATGGCATGACAAAGCCGATAGCAGTGCCATCTGCCGAGGTGGCCAACTTTCTTCACCGGGTGAGACGCTTGGTTTCCGATTGTTCCATTGTCCATCGTCATTATTTGTCGGTTGCTCATCATCAAGCAGCACCACACCAGCCCAGACACCGTGCTCCATTGCCTCCCCCTCAACCCCTCCCGCTTGACTAAAAGGTTCATGAGCGATGCGGATCGGTCAGGGACAGCATGCCTATCGCGCTCTTGGTGCTGTAAGGATAGACGGATCATCGTGCCTCGTGCCTCATCTCATCTTGAGCCCTGCATTGTGCGCCCAGCCTCGAGGAACGCAGAGAGATGAGAAAGGAGGAAAGGGAAAAATGAGCTTGCCGTTTCCCCATAGATTTCCCGTCTCTCGTCGCGTCTCCTCGCACATCATCGTCATTTATCGCACCCACACGCCACACTCTCAGGACTCTTCCCTCCCTTTCCAACCCACATGGAGCAACTGCTGAAAAGCATGAATGGTGCACTCCCCACCTCCCGGGGTTCGGGCTCGGGTTCGGGCATTGGTGCTGTTGCTGGCGTGCGGCGGGCAGAGAAAGCGTACAGAGGGTCGAAGGCACCATACCACTGCCAGAGTGTACTAGACCGACCTTTTGGTGGTCCGTCCCACCTTTTGGGCTTGCCCGCCCACGTCTTAGACTCACACTGCCGCACCCTGAATAGCATACGGAGCCCGGTCGAAGAAAAAAAAAAAAATCCGAGGGCGGCAGGGGGGGCATGGCAGACGCCAGTTGGGGTTTGCCAACTGAAAAAAAAAATAAAAAATTGAATGGACCCGTCATCCATCGTCTACCGTCCCAATCATCCGCCAACCAGTCTGACGGATAGGCGGGTCATCCTCGCCATGGCTTTCTTTGCCAAACCTCCGGGGATTTGGAAACCCTGGGCCGTGTGCTGTCCAAGCCTCAATTCGATACCCAAAAAAAGGCTGGGGCCCTGTGAGTTTGAGGGGTCTCAGGGCTTCCGGGATTTCCCCTCATTTGAAGGGTGAAAAAAATTGTTCAGAGACCCAGAGTGGGAAGAAAAATGTAGTAGAAAAAACAAAAACGAACCACCAAAAACGGCCAAGTCGGTTGCAGAGCCCAGTGCAAGCCCCGACCCAGGCCAGTCCATTCTCACTCAACGACCACGTTCCGTCCCATCCATGACACACCACACTTCCATCCAGAGAGCAAATGCACAGTAGCAAAACCACACACACCACACGGTTTCTTTTGTCGTCCGTCTCCGTAGTAGGTTTCTTACACACCGACGGATGCACTCCGCTAGTGGTTATTGGGCCACATATAGAGACGTGCTACTACCAACACCGCATTTCACCCCCGGACCCATGCTTAATTGCCCATCGCAAGTCAGTCATGCTCATCATCATCCATCGTCTGCTTGGCCCCATGTCACCATGCCATTCCTCAGCACTTCACAGACGTCGCCCTTGCCTGGGGCTTTCGTGCTTGGCTTTCGTGCTTGGTGCTCGGGTTTCGGTCAGCGAGCAGTGGCAGTGGAGAACGGCTGTTTTGGTTTGCCTTTCACCGCTAGGTTCATGTATGTACCTTTGTGTGCCTCTATCAGGTTGGGTTGTGCGATGCGCCCCGTTGCCCAATGTTGCGTTTACTCTGTGACCGGCGTTGCTTTGCCTTGCCCTCTGCCGCCAGCGTCCATTTTTGGCTTTTTTTTTTCCTTTTTTCTTTTTTTTATCTTTTCCATCATCTCCTCTGTCCCGCGTATGTGTCATGGATTTAGATACGTGGCCGCGGCTCGGCTATGAAATTGGTAACGTCGTTGACAACGGTATCAACTGACGGCCCTCTTTCATCCATCAATCGATGTTGCGTTGTTCTGGTTGCGTTGCTGCGCTGTGAGCTGGTCTGGCACCGGCACTGCTGTGCTGCACTGGACTGTATCATCTGCACCGCCCTGGCCCTGTCAAGTCCTTGTCTTGGCTCGCTCGCCCTGTTCTTCATTCCCTCTTGCTGGCCCACACCCCTGTGCCGGCCGCACACCCCCCCAATCCCCCCTTACGAACAGGGTTTGTCGCAGAGCATCTGGGCATCTTGGAGCGTGCCACTTGGATCACGTATTGGGAGCACCCGTGGGGCGTGGCCATCTCCCTTCGGTCTGCGAATCTCTCACCCTTCCTCCCCCTCCCACTCTCTCTCTCACACAAGAGACATCACACTTCAAAGGAACAGCCACGCCCCCCCGGTCGCTCCCCAGTCCCCAGTGTCCTCCTCACCCCCGGTCGCTCCCAACTATACGTAACCCTGTTCCCAGCGTCCCAGTGCCAGAGTGCCAGGCTCAGTTCCCAGTCAAGTCAATCAATTCTTTGCCTCTCCCCCTAGTACCTAGTCGCTTGCCCACCTGTACTCCTGCTCCGGCCCCGTCTGACGACTTGACACTGACAAGACAGGAACAGGCACAGGTACAGTACAGCACGGACAGGCACGCACACAGACACAGACCAGACAGGCACAGGCGCTCTCCAACCCAACCCAGCCCAGCACAGGTCGTCGTCGAGCGCTCCAAATAAAGAAGGCCTTCTTGGCTGGCGTCCATCCCGCACATAATTTCCCGGGCCCCCAGCTCACAGATACAAGACTCTCCCGTTCCCACGCACAGCTCGCCTCCCGCCTCTCGTCTTTTGCACTTGCTTTAAAGACGCCATTCAGTCTGCCTCCTATCCCTCCTGGGGAATTGCCTTTTATTTTTGCCTGCCCGTTTGACCTTACCTATCCTCCTCTCAAATTTCCCACTTGGGCCCCCCCAACCTACTACCGTAGTGCTGCACTACTTATTACTACCTGGACTCCCCCCAATTTCTACTACCCACCCGGTCCTGCTCCACCAATTCTCTCTGCCTTTTGTGCCAACCTACAGCCTCAACTTCGACACTCTTGGTTTCTCTCGACTTCGCTCCTCAACATTCACCACCCGGCCACACTCTGCCAATTCTCAACACGCCTTGGCCTACCAGGAGCAGCGAACCGTATGAAACGAGCAGCCTTCAACCGAAATTTTACGATTCTTGGGAATTTGCTAGCAGCCCACCTCCTGCGACTTCCACCCTCTGCTGCCGGTATCCTCATTGGGTGACTCAGCGAAACGCGCCCTTGCAACTTCAACACTCGCGTGCTTGTACGCTGCGACTCCTGCCAGTGACTCTCCCGGCCATACCAGGTATACCTGCATCTGCGACTGCGTCTGCGGCTCTGCGCTAGCTACCAGCTCCCACCGACCGTACTTTCCGTCGCAGCGGTTCCTCTTCTCCGGCATCTCCACCACCTGGACGACACCAGAGGCCGACGACTTGACGACCATCGCGAGCCACGCATCCGGCATTGGAACCTATCGGAGGACAATCTTGTTGGAAAACGGCTTCCCGAGGACCCGCCTGTTGCCGTTGAACCAATTGTCACTTGTGCGTTTGCTGGGCGACGCCAACCCATCCCGCGAGTCGTGACCCTTGACGGGCGCCTCTGACTATCTTCACTTGTTTCTTTTTTTTCGGCCTCGTCTCCGCGCTCTGCGCTGCTCTCATCTGCACTGCACATAGCTGCGCTGTGCCGTCCTGCAGTCACCCGCCTCCCCACGGACCAAAAATTACCCTACTCCAACCAACATCCTAAGGCGGCCCAAAATCAGCCACCTGCATATCCCACCCTCTGCCAGCTCACCACGCTGCCACGAACCTGGCAGTCTCCGCGCATCAGATCGGCCTCGACTGCACCTCCGCAGCTCACACTCTGCGGCTGGGCCTGTCTTGCTGCGGCCCACTTGACGGCGACCTCGTGCTGCAATCGTGCCTGCATCTACGTTGATACCTTCGTCCGTGTACGCCTACGCTCACGCCCTCACTGGCCTTGTTCTGATCCCGCGGCATTCCGCTTGGCGCTGCCTGTACCCCAGGTCAACGACGGTTGCTCCCAGAAGAGATCGGCCTCTGCAACCGCATCTTTCCCCGCAATCATTGCCCCCTTTGCCGTCCCACCATGGCTCCTAATACTGCCTAATTCTTATATATGTAGACGCAGCCTTCAGATGCGCCCAAGTTCACTCTCATAGTGCGCTCACCAACACACAAGCACAACCATGTCTTCTTATAACTCAGACTCAGAACCACACAATATTCTCTTACCCCCATCACCTCGACTGCACACAGACATGTCATCCTTTCCGGCCCAGTCGCCGACATCATACCCTAGCCAGGTTCAGACGGCCCTATCACAACTACAGACCCAATCGGTCCCTGCATCTGCCATCAGTGCCTCTTCAGTCGCCTCCAACTCACAACAGGGATCCCCCATCATGTCACCCGACACCGCTGTTCTCACAACAAATTCATCAGTCCAGCCGTCGCCCGAACCCATGCGCGGCAGGGACGAGGAGCCTTGCCCGCCCAACTTCCAGCTACCCGAGTCCATCCTGTCTCGCAAGACGAGCAGCAACTCACTCGGCCAAAGCCTGGTCAGCAACACTAGCACAATCCCCGAGGCTCCTGCCAAGAGCAACCTCATCCGCCGCTTCTCTAACCGTGCACACCGATTTGCCAGCAGGAGACGACAATCCTCAGCTGCCCCCGCCAGCCGTGATGGCAGTGTCGGACCCAGCATTCTCCGCCGGCGGAGTGACAGCAACGCTACCGCCCCTCCGGAGTACAACGTCCTGACTGATACTGACGAGGAAGCCGATGCCATCCAGGATGATGCCATCTCACTACTGGGCCTCGACGGGGCTGCCCAGAACTCTTCCGGCAACAACAGCAGTGCCGGCTCTGTCAATGGAAGCGCCGGCGCTATGGCTGGTCCAGTGTTGCCAGCTGAGCTACGAAATGGCTGTGGAGTTTGGAAGGTTTCCAGGAAGAACCGCAACAAGCGAGTCAACCTGGTTTACGAGACTGAATCTAACAAGCTTTCTTGGGACCCCACCCGACCACACAAGTCCGTCCATGTTGATGAGATCAAGGAACTTCGAACTGGCTCCGACGTCCAACAATACTGCCTTGACTTTGGCATGTCCGACTTGTTCGGCGCCACCTGGTTCACCATCATCTACAATGTCCCGGACAGCTCCAAGACCAAGTTTCTGCACATCGTCACCGACGACAAGGAGAGCTTGACGTGCTGGACCGACTTCCTCGATGCCATGCTAAAGTACCGCCAGGAATTGATGACTTCCCTCATGGCCTTCAACGACCGAGCCATCGCCCAGTACTGGCAGTCTGAGATGGCCAAGCAGTTTGGCGACCAACCCCGAGGCACTGAGCAGGAGGAGCTCGACATTGCCGGCGTGAAGCGTGTCTGTCAGAACCTTCACATCTACAGTTCACAGTCGACCCTGGCCACCAACTTTGTTCGCGCGGATGCCCGGAGGCGCGAGAAGCTCAACTTTTCCGAGTTCAAGGACTTTGTCCATCGAATGAAGCAGAGGACCGATGTTCAGCGCATTCTTCGCAGCGTCGCCAGCAACCCCGAGGTTGGCCTGACCTTGCCCGAGTTCCTTTCCTTCCTCCGTGATGTGCAAGGCGAGGATGTTGACGCCAACCCTTCTGCCTGGGAGAAGCAATTTTCTTACTTCGCCCGTCGGTATCGGTCTGACCTTGTCGAGACCTACGAGGCTGCTCACGACATGCAGGTCATGTCTGAGGCTGCCTTTGTCAGGTACTTGACATCGGAGCACAACGCTCCCATTGTCCCCGAGCCCCAAAACTATATCCTGGACCGTCCTATGAACGAGTACATCATTTCCAGCTCCCACAATACTTACCTTCTTGGTCGTCAGGTCGCTGGCCAGTCGAGCGTCGAAGGCTACATCTCCGCCCTGGTTCGCGGCTGCCGCTGCGTCGAGGTTGACTGCTGGGATGGCAGCTCTGGCCAGCCTGAGGTCAACCATGGCCGCACCTTGACCACCTCGATCAGCTTTCGTGAGGTCATGACGACCATCAACAAGTATGCTTTCGTCAAGTCCAAGTTTCCTCTTTGGATCTCGTTGGAGGTTCACTGCAGCCCTGGCCAACAGGCCATCATGGTTGACATCATGAAGGAGGCTTTCGGCTCTCGGCTCGTCACCGAGACACTGGAAGAGTCTCATGACAAGCTGCCTTCGCCCTCTGAGCTCATGGAGCGTGTCCTGATCAAGGTCAAGAAGCCTCAGATCAAGGATGAGCCCCTTGCCACTGACTTTAGAGGCCGCCGCCGCGGCAACAGCCTCAACTCGCCACTCACCCGTCCTATTCCGGACGGCGCCATGCTGATGCCCTCGCAGTCGCTTCCCCAGAGCCCCATGCTTAGCCCCAGCCCATCCACCCGCCGACTTGTCAGCAAGACCCGCGTCAACACCATTGCCGAGGGCCGCGTCCAGGAGATGATGAGCAGCAGCACCAGCGATAACGAGAGCGGCGGCGAGAGAAACTCGCGCAAGACATCCACCAAGACGGTCAAGGAACTCGGCGACCTCGGTGTCTACTGCGCCGGCGTCAAGTTTGCTGGATTCGACACAACCGAGGCCAAGCAGTACAACCACATCTTCTCTTTCATGGAGTCGAGCTTTGCCAAGCATGCCCGGGCCAAGGAGCAGAAGATGGCGGTTGACATTCACAACATGCGCTACATGATGCGAGTCTACCCTGACCGCACCCGGATCACTTCGAACAACTTCGACCCCCTCCCCTACTGGCGCCGCGGAGTTCAGATGGCTGCCCTCAACTGGCAGACCTTCGACTTGGGCATGCAACTCAACCGTGCCATGTTCGACGGTGGTCGGGACTTCTCGGGCTACGTGCTCAAGCCTGCCGAGCTCCGAGACATTCAGGTCCGCCCATACAACGATGACCTCGCCAACGGAAAGAAGGAACGCAGCGTGGTCTCATTCACTATTGACGTCATTTCTGCACAGCAGCTCATGCGACCGGCCAACCTCCCCGCCGGCAAATCGATGGACCCGTATGTCGAGGTGGAGGTTTTCCACACCAATGACAAGCGTGACAAGAAGGACGACTCCAAGCTCGCTTTCGATCTTGACTCTCCCCAAAAGTTTCAGACTGACATCATCCGGGAAAACGGCTTCAACCCCAGGTTTGATGGACAGTTCAAGTTCAAGGTCACTACGAAACACCCCGACCTGATCTTCGTGCGATGGTCTGTCAAGCTGTCCAACGACGGCGAGAGCTACAACGACAGACCGGCGGTGGCAACCTACACTGCCAAGCTCACTAATCTGAAGCAAGGCTACCGCACCTTGCCTCTTCTCAACCATGCTGGCGATCAGTACCTCTTCTCGAAGCTGTTTTGCAAGATCAAGGTGGATTCTATCGACAAGATGATGATCGAGGCACCCCGCCGCGTCCAGGACAGCAACAAGCTGAACCGGCTGGGCGGCAAAGTCTTTAGCCGAATCAACACCAGCCCCAGGAGCACCATGGACAAGTCGAGCGCCGAGAAGAGCAGCTTTGAGAGCAATCCATGATTTTACGAGGCTTCACACTGTACACTAATTTTGTTCTCTGGACATATTTCGCTATTCGAACTGGCCGTCGTCCAGTTTTCTTTCGTTTTCTCCAGCAACAGACTCGAGGATTTCCCGGGCCTCCGAGTATTACCCCTTTTAGCCCACACCCTATTCCACGATCCCTAGTGGATCCTGGCGCAGCAACAGGCGGTGGGATTTTGTGTTTGTACCAAGGCGAATGGTCCGCCTCACCTTTCTTTTTTTTTTTCTACAGGTCCGGCATCACCTAAACAGATGACACGGCCTTTTTCTTATTTTCCTTTGTGTGTGAATATGGCGTATGAAAAATAAAGATGGATGAATACCCCCTGAAGCGTGAGCGGTGTTGGCCGTTTTGTTTTATTGGGAAATGATAATTTTTTTATGGGAAGCAATACAGGAACGGCGGGAAAGGAAAAGGGAATATGCATATAACACGCTTGGTCGTGACTGGAGTGTCAGGAATTTATTAGCATTTGATCAGGAACTGGAATCACCAATTTATAGACTGGCACAAGGCAGGGAAACCACACGGGAAATCTGTTTGTGTTCTTTTCAACTTCATCTCATTGTTCACTCTCATGACCGATATCGAATGCCCCGAGCGTTACCGAAATGGAACAGCAAAACTGGGGTTTGTGACGACAGACAGGCCGAGGCCAACGGTGCAAGGCAGATCAAGATGGATGTACGAGAAAGGGCACGGACGAGGCAAGCGAGCAAGCAAGCAAGCGAACGGGCAGGCATGCAAGCAAGCAAGCAGACAGACAGACAGACAGACGGATGGACGCAGGGCATACACGATTAACGACATTTCATTCTGTTTACTTGGACGGGAACGGAGCAGACGCACGCAATTAAACCATGAAGGGAAAGGCTTGCACAGCATACAAGACGGCGGCGGTTCGCATTGCAACGCTTGACCGGCTTGAGGGATTGGGACGACAATCAGGAATAAGCGGTCTGGCGAAAGTGTTTCTGTTATGACGTTTTTACTTTCTCCTTTTTGTGGATCTGGGTCTATGTGGTCTGGTGGGCGTTTTTTTTTTCTAATGATGATGCAATACTTTTTTTTTTATACTTTTGTGTCTATTTCTTTCCTCTGGCGGCGAAGCAATGAAGCCGGGGAGACGTGGAAAGATGTGAGGATTTTGATGAGATAACAGGCAATGATATGAATTGAATTTCACTTAATCCGGTCTGAAACAAAGTCGAGGCAGTGATGGTCAATGATCTTCGGTCTACGTAATGAACACTACATGGTTGGACCCTTGGACCCCTATCTATTTGGGCGAGTTTAGTGGTTGGGTCGGGGCTATCTCTGCCGATTTTTTTCCTCATGAAAGCTAGGTGAAGAAGAGGCCCCTCGCTGATCTATACGCTGATCTACACTGATAGTAACGTGCCATATTTGCAAGGAGAGGGAGACGGATATGGAGATGGAGATGGAGGGAGAACAGGCCCGGGCACGCCCCCTCCACACCGGGACTATACAAGGACCACGCCAGGACCACAACACCACACCAACACCACACCAGCACCACACCCCTCGGAGGGGATTGTCGATCCCCTTTGCGGTTGCGACGTGGCGTTGTCGACGGTTTGGTTTGCCGTGGCGAAGAGGAAGGGGGGGGTGGG
>JAHVYC010000220.1:0-13346 GCA_020623665.1 Calonectria multiphialidica
GGGGGACGGGGGATGGGGGATGGGGGAATGGGGTTAGAGGAAACCTTAGTATGGGGAATGGGGCTCTGCTGCTGGGGAAGGAAGGAGCGCCGAACTCGGTATATGTCAATCAAATTGCTCTGGGGCTTGTTTGAAGTCGGCAAGTACAGCCGCAAGGGCGCAATTATCTGGACTAACTGGCCTCTGGTAGACAGTTGAGCGAATGCTCGGAAGATGGACAGGCAGAGAGGCAGAGCCATGATAAATCTCGGCGCTTGACTAGGCCCATGAAGCTTTAGTTGCTAGTGGTCTCTGTTTTCCCCGGCTAACTGTACGACCCTGGACAACAACTGGGTACCGAGTGAGGCGACGTTTAATGTCGGCCAGTCACACGCACGTCAAGAGGCACCATCGGCGATCTTTGAGCCTTGCCTCAGTGAATCGCGGGGTTGGCGTTGGGCTGTGGTTTGCCAAATCAAACAATCCATCCCATTGCTGTCCATCCAAGGCTGTTCCGTGGGCCATCCAGAAGCCTTTCTTTTCTCCGGAGTAAATCGGTAGAACATGTGCTGTGCATTTCAGTGTGGGTGGTCGAGGGCCGCCCACTGACTGGCTGGGTGGGCTGGTGGATCACGACGTGTGGAGGAGTGATGGAACACATTGAGGCTTCAAATCTAAGACGACGGAAAGTGGTCAAGGATTGGCGCCGATAAAAGCCGGCCACGGCACAGCAGTAAGCCACCTATGGATGTCCATACCCATCTGAGCTGCCGTGGGCACGTTTGATCTTGTGGTGCATATGCCAACGAGAGCGCTCCGAGTGTATCTGATTCATAAACTAGTCACTCGACACGACGGCGCTGCTGGCGCATCAGAGTAGTAAATAGTTTGGTCCGTCAGGTGGTGGAGCGCCGCTGGGTACCCCTCGCCTCTTCTTCAACGGCCTTTCCCTTCGCTTCTTTCGGCTACGACTCGCCCCTCCCATTGTCGGTTCATTTTGCTGGGGGAGGTATTAATTACCAGGTCAAAAACAGATCTCGCCCCACGGGAAACGCGCTTGCATGCTCTGGTCACAGTTGCATTGAGGTGCTGGTCCATCCTCAGATTACCCTGGTCACTGAGATTTCTATCTCCCTCTCTCTGAATGACGAGGTGTGTGGGTGGGCGGTGGTCAAATCACTCTCCCAACGGTAATTACCCGCCAACCCGCCAACCCGCCCTGCTTTCGTAGTTTTGGAGGGGTTCCGAGGAAGAGCAGGACCCGTCCCCACCATGCCTCCAGCCGCAAGGTGGGTCGGAGGCTCCTGGACGAGGGGAAGTGGGTATGTACTGTACGACAAGGCAGCGTGGATACACTTTGTCCTCGTGGCATGTACCTGTACCGACCATGTACCCGAATCAGAGGCGGTTCCGTTAACACCCAAGGATCGATGCACGGAGCAGCGTCAAAAGGAATAAGACGGCAGGACACTGCACCTTCACACCGAGGATTTTCGATTGGGACGTCGTCACAGCTTGTCTTCGCATTATTCTTAGTTTTGCCGCCAAGACCGAGTGAGATGAGAAGGATGTGTGCTAGAAATCGCTCTATTGGCCTGGGGTGTACGCATACTTGTCCGGACCCCGCCATTTGCCTGCCCGCTGCGGCCCAAATTCTTGGCCGCGGATTACCCGGTCTTTATTCGTTTACTATTCAGATTTCGTGGTTCCGTGAGCCCTAGTGGCCTCGGAAGTTTGGCCATTCGAGATTGTCTCTCGGATATGTGGCGTCTGTGTGAAGCCTGCCTGAGAACGCTAATCTTCATAAGTCGGATATGGACACGTTAGACACGCCAGGCCTTTTGTTTTGAGTGCTCGATTTCACTATGGTCTATTACATTGCTTTACTTTGATCGCTCCACAATGGAGAGGTGGATGGGTTGCATATTGGAGCGGGCATTTTCCGGGTTATTTTCATACGAATCTCACAAATATTTCAACACCAGACCAATTTATTCCACTGGTTCCCAGCGGCGAAAACCCCTTGACATGATGTGCGCGATCAGATGAAGTAAAAGAGAAACGATGACTCCAGCTTTGCAACCTTGCGGAGTGGCCGGTTCTGTTTCTAATCTTGAACGATATATGTATGTCATTTGATGAGGGCTGGTTTTGGGACTACTTGCCATCACTTTGCACGAGGAATGATATCGTCGAGTACAGCCAATGTCCGCGAGCAAAGTTGTCCATCAATGACCGGCTCTCTCCATGTTCATATGTTGCTGATAATAAAAGGCGCCGGCAAACAAACCAAGTTGAGACGCCCAGATGCCGATGCGACATCATCCGTGCGCGGTGTCCTATTGTCCATATTTATTGGTGTACTATTTTGCCTCATGCACCAGGTGCATGATTGTTGCGCCAACCCAGACTTTGTTGTATGTACTCTACTCCCTTTAATCGCTCCGTATTGTTTCACATCAAATCGACCATGCCGTTATCACGTGGTTATTTCTGGTTGATTTCCCTTCATCAAAATGACCGAACGTATCCACGCTGCTCAACTATCTCCACAATCAATGCCGATAGTGCCCTCTCCATGCCGATGACGGCCATAATCGACACTGGCCCGCACTAGCTATCAGTGAAATTTCTCCCTCAAGCATAGAAACCATTAGATTGGCAGATTTTTGGCTGAGATCGAGTGAGCATTGTACTTTTTTCTACTTCCAATTTCTCATTGCTGTGTATCTATCCTTGCTACTTTGGGAACGGCCCAGCGCCCACGCCAGACCAGATCTCTGCGCCGACATCGCTGACTTGAGTTTTGATCCACAGCCGCAAGCTTCTATACAAATATGGATATACCGGAGACGATGAAAGCTGTTGTCTTTGACGGCCTGTACAGGGTTTCTGTCCAAGATCGCCCAGTCCCTCAGCGTATGAAGTTACTTTGCCAGGTTGGATTCGCGCCAGTATTTGGACTGACTTTAACATATTCAGTGCGTGATGATCGAGATGTCATATTGAAGGTCCAAGCTGCAGGCTTATGTGGATCGTTAGTACTGGTTCTCCCCTCTCTCACCAGAGACATTTTGACATGAGTCTCAGTGAACTCCACATCTATCGTGGCCACCAACCGTCAGACGCAGGGTTCATCATGGGTCATGAATTTACGGGAACCGTTGTCCAAGTAGGGCTGGCTGTCAAGACAGTGAAAATTGGTGATAGGGTTGTGGCACCCTTCACGGCCTCGTGGTATGAATCCTTCGTCCTAATTAGGCCCGAGGCAAGCTTGTTTACGTGATTAGCGGGGGATGTTTTTACTGTCTAAATGGTTACACGGCTCGCTGTCAAGAAACTCAACTATTCGGCTGCGAGACACTTGACGGTGGACAGGCTGAGTATGTCAGAGTCCCTATGGCAGATGGTACAGTTGTGAAAGCTCCAGGCACTATTTCTGACCAGACACTTCTTCTAATGGCCGATATTTTCCCTACTGGGTTCTTTGGGGTCAAGAGCGCGATGGAAATGTGCCATCAAAACATTGCTGAGTCGGTTATTGTGGTAGTGGGTTGTGGCCCGGTGGGTTTGTGTGCTGTTGTGGCTGCCGCCAGCCGTCAGCCACGCCATCTCTTTGCTATTGACAGTGTAGATGATCGCTTGGACTTGGCCCGACAGCTCGGGGCGGAGCCTCTCAACTTTCAGAACGACAGGGAGGGAATGGAATCACGCATCAAGCAAGTGACGGGTGGAAGAGGTGCTGACATGGTTGTTGAAGTGGTTGGCCAAGCACCAGCTCTAAAGACTGCATTTGGCTTAGTGAGACCATTTGGGGCAATCGGCAGCATAGGCGTGCACAACAAAGAGGTATTGTTTACGAATCAAGGACCCAGGAGAACTTTACAAACACTAATTGACACAGATTCCATGGACAGGGGATGATATGTACACGTACGTGAATCGGGACTTTGGTTGAAGACAAGTGTAGTCGACGCTGACTCGAAATATATATATATTTTTTTAGAAAGAATGTACGGCTGCAAATGGGTCGGTGCCCTGTACGGAGCGTGTTTCAGGAGGCCTTGGAACTGTTGGAAGAGAAACAGCATTTGTTTAAGTATGTTGACCAACAGCTGCTGAGATATCGTTATATGTGGATTCAAGGCTGACATTGTCAAGTTTCATGTTCGACCAGATAATGCCGCTCTCTGAGGCACCGAAGGGTTATCAAATGTTTGAACAGAGAAAAGTCCAAAAGGTTATCTTCAAGCCTTAATGGGTTGTTGACGTCCAGAAATACATGGTCGATGGTTAGTTCTGTCGGGGTTTCACCATGCCCTCATGCATGAAATAGTACACTATAGTGGAGTCGTTGTGTACAGTAGCCAGCAGGATTCTCTTAGCCCTGGGTCCTGAATGTTGAATAGAATCAAAAATACCAGCAAAACCACCAAGAGTCCACTTTTCTTCAGGATGCACCGCCAACACCCACTCATACTCGGGATCTTGGAGCGTCGGCCCACCAGTGAGTTTCTCTTGTGCTAGAGCGGCAATTTGATCATCCGGATGTATATATAAGCGCCGAGGGGGGAGTCCTCTGATCAATGGTCGCCGGCCAGGTGCGTCGTGGACTTGAAGGGAAACCCAATCGTGTTGGTCTTGGAGGTTCCGTACCACGCCCGACGTGACGTCAACCACGGGATTGTGCGAGGGAGTCATTTCTGCGTAAATAGCGAACGTAAGGCGCTACAGGTTGTAAAAAAAAAAAAAAGGGAAAAAAGAAAAAAAGAGCAGAAAAGAAATCTCTAATGAAGCTATCCTTAGCTGTTGACTGGAGGAGAGAGAAAGCAAAGTGCATTCAGGAGAGGAAGTGTAGGCAGTGTGCACGATTCACACAATTCTGGGAACCAAAGGGAAAAAAAGGAATTTTGTGACTAGCATCCAGCTTTGTACCTAAAGTACATATATGTATCTTTAAAATATAATAAAATAAAATAAACTAATATAATTATTTTAAAAAGAATAAATAATAATGAAGAACTATAAATAAAATTATTATAATTTTATTTATATTTATATAAGTTAGCTTAATTTATAATTATTTTTATAGTAAATTTCCTTCTTGAAGATACAAAGAGGTACATCTAGCTTAGTCATCAGACCGGCAAGTTATCCAAATAGACCGAAAAGGATGGTCAGAACACAAAGTGGGACGTTCATTACACAATCCCCCAAAAAGAAAGAAGAAAATATATTTGTATACGCGTATTGATATAATACGATGGTGCACCTTCGATAGCAGAGGAGCCCCTGGTCGATTTAAGCACTAGGTCAAAATAAGCCAAGGACCCCCATTGTATCATCTTGATTTCAGGCTGAACGAAAATGTTACTAAAGTGTTGGTACTAATGTCCTCAGGTGACAACCAGCCCCAGTCCCAGCTGCGGCCTACTGTGGTATGAGGCGTAGCTTTTCAGTATACCCTAAGTACTGTCCCTTAGATGGTACTGCCGGCTGAATATTCAGGCTTATCGTCACGGGTTTTCTGTCTTGGAATTTTGGCCGCATCACGCTACGAGGACCCTTGTGGGGAAGTGCCATGCCAGTGGCCTGGACCCAGTCCAGGCGGATCAAGACCTCGCGACGTCCTCTGGATATTGTGCATGATCACACTCATTAACCAATGTTTCTCCCTGTCCTTCAGGGGTAAGGAGCTTTGTTAAAACCAGGATGCAGCCTCCCGATAGCAACGCTGGATGCATCCCCTTCACTGAACCTTCCTCTGCATCGCCACGTCTAGAGAGCTCCAACATTCCCTCGCCTCCATCTCCTGTCGCAAACCAACCAACAGCCCCGTCATCGCTCAGTGGCCGCCTTCGTCGCGCCTCTGAAAGCTTCGGACAATCTGAACTCCCCGAAGGATTCTCTGCTGCAACCAGCGCTTTAGCAGCTACAGTATTCTCCCGACAAGCCGCGCCTCCTTCTAGAACCCATTCGGTAGAATTGGCGACAACGCAACAACCAACAGCAACGGGTCAGCCCCCGAGGCGCAACACAGCCTCAGCTGCGATCGAAGAAGCGCCGGCAGCTGAGAAGCAACTGAGCTTACTGCCTGGTATGGACAAGCAGTTCACTGGCGAGCCAGCCGCCGCAGCGCCCTTTCCCAATGGCTATCATTTCCCCCCTCATCACCCTGTATCTCAATCGGTAGTGCAAGGAACTCGCGCCTTCTGGGGCTACTTTCTGACCCCGTTGGGCTTCTGCGTCACCATCTACGGCCTCAATGTTGTCGCTTGGGGTGGCATGCTGTTCCTACTCCTTTGGTAGGGTGCTTCGTAACCACCGTTTACATGAAGTGAGAGTGCTAATGGCCAATAGCAATGCATCCCCTGCAATGTGTCACCCATCATGCAATGATATCAACTCTCCACGGCGCAAATGGATCGAATGGGATTCCCAGATTTTGAATGCTCTATTTTGTGTTACGGGCTTTGGACTGGCCCCCTGGCGATTCCGAGACCTCTACTTCTTGCTCCAATACCGACGACAAGGCAAGAATATTGCCCTTAGGCGCCTGGCAGGTATTCACCGCGGTTGGTTTCGTCTGCCAGGATCAGCTGAACTGCTCCCGGATATCGGCCCACATAACGTCATGGAAAGGATGAGCACAATTTCATCTAGTTCAGTGCCGTATCCTGAGATTAAGATTCCAGATGCCCCTCTTACTGGGCACAGAGCTTCCGAAACAAGTTTGTGGAAACTTGATTTGGTGATTTGGCTTATGGTTTGGAATACATTCTTGCAATGCTGCCTCGCTGGCTTCATGTGGGGGATGGACAGATATAACCGCCCGAGTTGGGCAACGGGATTATTCGTCGGATTAGCTTGCGCAGTGGCAGGCGTTGGAGGAATCATGATGTTCATCGATGGGAAGAATGTCAAGAGTATTGAAGGAATACCCGTAAGCTCGGAGGATCTGCAGAAGCTGCAAGCAGACAGGGAGCAAGGTATTTGGCATTATAATAATATAAAGGATAAGGATTTAGCAGAGGAGAGGCTGAAACAGACAAAGAAGTAAAATGCTAACACAAGGGGAAAGAGCCCAGGCCAGCAAATTGAAGACACGAGATTTGGATTTAAGTCCAGAGGAAGATATTCCGTCGCAGGAATAAATATATGCAGTAATATGATAATATACACCTTGCCAATTGCGTGGTACATTTATGTCATCCTCCTCACCTGCCCCTTGCCCCTCAGGTCTTGGGCCGTTGCTTGTTAGATGTCGCAAATATTGCTTGTTCTAGAATTAAAGATAAAAAATCGTGATTCGGCCAGACTGAGATACTACCTGTGAAGTGATCCACGAAATATCAACCATTCACCTTAAATGTTCATTGATGAGTCAGTGCAACTGCGTTACTCTTTGCTCAGCGCTCCGAGGCTTATGTATCCAACACAAGACATTTTATCTTGTAGCAAGCACTATACAAGAGCACGTGTATTGTATAATGTGGACTGCGATATGTTCAATGAACATAACAGGCCCAAGCAATAGCCCGATCGTCGTGGGCTGGGGTTCTTGATTTCGTTGATCATGACGAACTCTAGTGGTGCCCACTTTTCGCGACCATCGCCCCCCTACCGACTAAGGCAACTACAATGGAGTCGGCTTCCCCACTGAGCCATCGCCCCCGCCCCGCTCCGCCTGACATCCTCCGACCTCATGACGACTGACCCCGGCAACCAGCCTTTCGTTCAACCAAACACCCTTGACTGGCTTCACTGAGCAGGACCTGCCCAAACCAACGGTTTCCATCTGCTCATCAACCGCGTCACCCAAATCGCCGTCTTCCTCATAGTACTCTCGCAGCCCCGGCATCATGGGGCTGGCCTACAACACCTATCTCAATAGTAGCAAGATCTACGGTTGCAAGACGTGCAAGGCACATCTTGCTAACCATGAGGACATCATCAGCCGCGTGCGCAATCCTCCCCTCTTGTACCCCCATCCATCTTGCCCTCGCTCCTTTCTCCAGCCTCTACCTAGACGCGAACGCTGATGAAAAAACCCTTTCCAGAACTTCCGCGGCCAACACGGCAAAGCCTACCTCTTCCACAGCGTCGTCAACATCGACACCGGTTCCCCCAACGAACGCAATATGACTACTGGTCGACATGTCGTCCGTGACATCGCCTGCCGCCAATGCAAGGAAACGGTCGGCTGGAAATACGACAAGGCATACGAGCCTTCCGAGAAGTACAAGGAGGGCAAGTTCATTCTCGAGGCTGAACTTCTCTGTAATGTCACTTGAGTGGCGCTCCGACGGCCAGCCATCCATCTCCAGGGCCTCGGCTGGCGTGCAGAGGTGTTGCAGGTATCCTTATCTATTACGGCGTTAGTGAGATGGTTTGATGTATGCTGTCAGCCTTCCTGTTTCTTTAGCATGGTTCATGGCGAATGATGGTTTGTTCTTTAGCTTGTCATAACACGAATATATTGCAATATCTTGATATTTAAACGATATCCTTGTGCCAATCTACTTTAAATAGGATTCCCAACTCCCAGAGCGCCACCAAATAGGGGATTCGCGCCATTCTACCATCATATAGACATCTAGGTCTAGCCAATTAGTGATGCTCAATAGGCTCCTCTGGCAACAGCTCCTCAACCTCTTCCTCGGGTCGTAGTGACTTCAGGGGTGGCTGGACAATGCCATTGAAAACAAAAGTGAAGTATACGAGAAGCCCAAAACCGACAATCTGCAGCCACTTGAATGTTTCCCATCCCAATCCAAGAGAAACAACCCAAATAAATAGGGTTCGGCAGGTATCAATGGTCGATCTCGAGGTGGCGCTGACACTCCGTGTGACGGAGAGTCCGAAGAAATTGAACCCCCTATCGAAAACAAAACGTTAACCCAAGAAGCCAATAATACAAAATAATGGGGAGGGGATCCTTACCCGATGCTGATCATAATCAGAAGACTCGAGATCAATACTTGCTTATTCTCTGTCATTTGGCGCAAGCCTTCGGCCATGTCGAAGGGGCCATATCGCCCAGCGTCAGTCACGCCAATGGAATAGTGCAATACCGTCATTCCAAGAACAGTGACGACGAATCCAAAAAGGCCTTCCCAGCCAACCACCTTGATGGGTTCAATAGGAGAATTCTCCAAGATCCATTCCTCGAGGACAAACTGCGTAGCTGTAAAAATCTGAGCTCCGGCAATCAAGAGCACGCCAATGATTGCCCTTCCCGCATCGGACAGACCATCTGAGGTTGCTGCGTTCCGATGTAGAAGGCTCGCTGAGAGTTCTGGCTTCTCATCTGGCCAAATGGCACCAGCAAGTCCAACGACTGCGACACCCGCTACCACGCCTAGGAGGGAAATCCACTGGAAGAGCCAGAGACGTCGACGAAGGAAAATGACACTGAACAGGCCAACAAAGAGAACCAAGGCACCTCTAGTCATTTGGTAGATTGATGCGGCGACCATAAGAAGCCCGGCATTCATCAAAGTAGTGCCGCAAATATCGCAAATCGCTGGCAGAGCAAGAAGCACTACCCGACGTCCCTTGAGGAGAGTGCCTTGAGACGAGTTCAAGAGCTTTGTCCTGTCATCATCTTCCCGATCGACCAAACCCGACGTTTCATTTGCGCTTACAGCCTCGTAGCCTTGGCGGGCTGGACTTGCTCGCCGCCACAAGGCCATCAGGCCGACGACGAGCCAGCAACCCATCTCGCCAACAAACATCTGTGCCGTTTGGAGAACAGGCTGGTTGAAGGAGGCTCGGTCGCTCGGGCTATTGTCGGGGCCACAATTCCGGACGCATTGATTGTCCTACAGTGATGGTCAATACAGAAGGCGTCAAGATGGAAGAGTCGCCATACCTGATACTTTGTTAACAGCGTATTGCAAACGCCTGTCAGTAGCATCATAGCTACAAGAAACGGAATCATTCCTGGTGACGCCATGACGAAAGGTGGCACCCAGTGCTTCAGTTGGTGATATTTCGAGTCGCGACAAGTTATACGCGAGGCCAAAACGTATATGATGAAGGGGATGAGGAGAAAGGATCGCAAGAAGTCGAGATTGAAGGGGAGGACGCCCGAGGTCTGAGGCTGAGGGGGCTAGCAGGCACGTCACGCGGAGTGAGAGTCTCGCGACCTGGTTGGACCGATGGCGATCCGTTCTGGCTCGTGCACTGTATCCACTCTTATCTTATCTCTGTGCCTGGAGAAGCATATCAAATTGCTCGGGGTGGGGGATGATGTCAATGCCGAGCCTCCAAGGCATTCATAAGTATTGGAATTGGGACAGGGAGTTAGAGACGATGTCTCATGATGCCTATTACATACGGCTATTGCATTGTTTAGGTGCCTAGTCCATGGCCTGGCTCTCCCCTGAGTGCACTGGAATTATAAGGGTCACGATATCACATGTTCAGTTTCGCCCACTGTGCAAATCACCTGCCTCCTTCCGGGACCGGCGGCTTCGAGGTATGCGGCAATCTAGAGCCTATAGGAGCCTACATAAAGGAATGCCTAGAACGTCGGCTTTAGTTTCCGGTCGGGCCGGTTGCTGCCCACAAAAGTGCACGTGCTTGTACGGACCTGCCGAAACCTTGCTGGAAAAAGGTTGCTCCGTTGAGTGCCGGAACTAAAACACGGCAGCCGGCAAGAGTTCAAAATGCACATAGGGAAACTATTGAGTCCGAGAAACCTACTGCTCTTGTTACAGCAGGCTTGCCTACCACGGTTTTGAAGGAGAGATACTTCAAATCACCCCAGTAACCCAAAATCACGAGGAGGGCAAAGTTTATAACCACGCACGCACCCCATGCGGATTTTCGACAGCTGCGGCTCGTGGTATTGTAAGTTCAAGGGTATATAGTTCGCTGCTTATATTATCATATTCAACTATGCTTAGAGCAAGTCGGGTCTTATCCATGTTTCGAACCCTCACAAATACAGGACCTACGAGTGCTCTCCTAAGATCGTCATTTCTAGATGCCAAGGCACCAACTCGGATTACATATCCGATCAACAATGCTCAATGTTTGACGACTCCCAATAACTCAATCTAGGAGACGCAAAAATTTCTACTTCTGTTTTTTCTTTGAGGGGTGGAGGCTCAATATTTGTGCAAACCCTTCTTTTTTATTTATAAAAAAAAAAGAAGAAAAAAAAGAGTCGGGCGACACACCCATAAAACGCCACGGTCTAATACTGTGCTTGGAGAAAATTCTGTCTCATTTCTCTGAAATATAGCAGTTGCCAGGAATGTCCATGGCATCAGATGTTCACGCCCAATGTCATGAAACGAATGTAGATACAGGCAAATCTAAAATAGTTACAAAGTAAGTCAAACAATTTTTGCCGGGGAAACTCATTCCCACGATATCACCACGTAAATGCTTCCTCGATGAAGTCGATAGTAGTGCGATCCTGACGCAGTCGCACCGCCCGACGAACCTCATCGCTCAGTGCCCCGGGTCCACACACGGTGACAACCATGGCACCGACCTGGTGTTCCTGCTCCATCGACAAGAGTGTCTCAATGTTTGGGCGACCAGGGAACATCTGCACGGTCGAAGATGGACTGTGAATCTCTTTGGTCGAGCGAGGCTGGCTAACGAATAGCATGATTCGAAGCACATCTCTTCGTTTGTCCATAGCGAGAATCTCAGTCATCCAAGGGCGAATCCATTCCAGGTGCTCGGGGCTCTGAATGGTCCACACGAGTAGAATCTTTCGGGTTGCAACGGTGCCTTCGGCAAACCCGGCGACCAATCGTTGAACATACGGAACTTGATGGGTGATACCAACACCACCAGCGAAAAGGACCACGGTGCCATAAGAATCCAAGGAATGGGTGCCGCCGTAAGGTCCTTCAGAAAAGCACGTAGTTTCGATTCTCCCCCCAGGAGCTGCCGCAGCTTTCTTATAGAGAGAGTCAGTAAACCCTGTTCGGGCACGGATAATGTAGGCCACGCGCATCTGCTGGGATGCAGCCAACTCTTGGCGGGTAGTTGCCAACCGATCACCGCGGGGATCCTCCACACCATCGACCCATGCAATGGAGAAAGGGTGGGATTGCCAAAGGCTCAAGCTAGGCATGTATAGGTATGCATGCTGTCCAGGACGAACGGTCCAGGCACGGGGCAGGGTTGTGGTTAGACGAATAGCGTTACCAGGCAAAGCCTCAACAATGGTTCTCGAACGCGAACGGCCAATGTGAGTCCAGAGCACCCGAAGAATGCGAGCTCCTCGGTCGGCGGCCCAGAGTCCGATAACAGCCTTGATCCAGGTTTGATAGTGTTTGAGCTCCTCATCATTAAAGTGAATCCACAAGCCATAAATCGCAAGAATAGCCAGGCCAATGTGGGCAACTTTGAACACTTCATAGTAAGCGTGCCGAATAGGGCTGTAGGCCTGGATTCCAATGGCGACAAAGGCACATGTGGCCTGGGACCAATGTTAGATTCGAATTTCACAACCATGCCACTTATCCTGTCGGATAACTTACAACAAAGCCCCAGCCAAGAAAAGCGACCGACGTGATGGCTGCGAAAGATTGCGATGACCATCCGCCCTTGGCAAAGTGTGCAAGTGTGTGGACAATGGCCTCCAAAATGGCGATACGACCGAACCATCGATGCATGAGATTATAGGTATCGAAGGAGATGCCAAGCAGAGGAATGAGGGGGTTATTTCTTCCAGCAAGAAGGAAAAGTGGGATCTATCCGGTAGAAACATGACATGTCAGTAACGGCGGTGGGCATCAATGAAGAATCCAGACACATACCATGTTGATAGTCGACAAGACACCAGCTCGGTTGCGGAGTTGAGCGGCGGCAATGGTGACATTTTCGGCGTAGGGAATCTGGATGACACAAAAGACGACGTTTGTGGCGAAGTATGCGATGAGAAAGAGCAGCTGGAACCGAGTAGGCAGAGTACCGATGTTGACAGCAGAGCTCAATTGGATCTCACGGTTATGTCTCTTTCGGAACAAGGGAGCGTACAGCATGTGCCGTTTCAATGAGGCAAGATGAGGTGATGGAATGGCGAAGTAACGTTGGCGGTCATTGTTGAGGCAGGCCACTTTGCGGGTGATCTTGTTTATCTTGTCGGCGATCTTCCAGATGATAACGGCTGCCGAGACAGCTCCGCAGATAATGAGGATGAAATTGGACAATTCGCGGTTGTGAATCGCTCCCAAATGGTCGTATTTTGCTGCGTTGGGGTCTTGCTGAGCCCCACCTCCAGAACCTGAGCCAGCCATGGTTTGGAGGGTTAAGAGAAAGGATTGTCACGAATAAGAAGAAAAATGAATGGAAGGGTTAAGGAAAGGAATGAAAAAAAAAAATGGAAACAGGAA
>JAHVYC010000220.1:13377-25199 GCA_020623665.1 Calonectria multiphialidica
AAAAAAAGAGGAAGAGGAGGTTAGAGAAATGAAGACCAGACTGGAAAGGGGCGTGCAGACAAGGGACCAGCCGTGAGGACGGAACACGCGATGACGGGCCAAGAAGGAAACGGGTCCGCCAAGTGCACAGGCACCCGGCAATATATGCCTATGCTCTGCAGTGTATGCAAGCGTGCTACGTAGGTGGTAGAGCGGAGGAAATAATACGACAGTGTGCTACACAACCTGGACACATTCGCGAATGTGGTAGGGGGGCGACAAATGTCACTCTGCAGGCTTGTCACAGAGACACGGGCGAATAGCAACCAATTGAAGTTTATCTTCTGCAAGGGCCCGCACGAGACGAGTGACGGCAGCTGTTTCGGGGATCCAGAAGCAGAGATTCGCGCCGCAGAGATGAGCAATCTACAATGTCCTGCGACAGATCGTTGGTGGAAAACCATTGGTCCCAACAGGGCCTGAAACATGGCATTCCCGGCACTTAGGCGATACGACCCATTGATTCGTGAGCCCCCCCTGGGATTCTACGGATCCTAGTACAGCCACCAGGCGCGTATTGACCCTAGTGGGTCAAACTTAGAAGCAACGGCGGTTTCAAGCACAGCCAGCCAACCGCTCTCACAGTGGACGCGTACCTGACCAAGACATTCTCGCACATTTTTCGATACCTGCACACAAACTGATTACGCCTGTACCACATCCTACATCAGCTCGTCCCAATCATCGTCTCTGCCCTGCGCGTCGTCAGCGCCACATTGCGACATGCCCCTAGATCGACCAGCCCCGGTCCTGGTCCCCGCGCGCTTGACCCTCCTGATCGCCCCATTATTGCTTATCCTGCTCTCGCCACTGTTTCTCTTCCCCCAGTTTTGCTTTGCTTCCTCCCTCCGGCTCATTATTCCGCCACTGTTCTGCCATCCTGGATCATTGCCGCCACTCTGGACGATGTTGGCCCTGGACGCACTTCCGACGCCCTGTCCACAAATGCCGATCGCATCCTCCCACTCGCCACTTAGTTCGTCCGCACTATCGTCGTCTTCTTGGCTGTCGCTCTGACCGTCCCAACTCCCACCTATGAGATTGTCACTCACGCCACTGGTAATTCCTGGGTGCCTGCTTCGTTCGCCCAGCCGCCCTCGCGTCCAGGCACGGCCCCGCACCCTTTCCTGGTCGCCCGGGGTCTGGTCGCTACTATCCGAACTTCGCTCCCTGGCCTCATCGTTCGCACCTTGTACCTTGGATTTCGGGCTCGGGTGCACCCATTCACTGATGCCCTCCTCCCATCGCCAGCCCGAGAACAGAGTAGCAGCCTCGGCGAAATAGCCGGCAGCCGCGGGCATTTTCTCAGCAAAAGCAAGATCACGAAGATCCTTGGTCTTTTGTGCTAAAAGAAAGGCGCCATCCACCCTCAGCCCCTCACGAAACCAATCAGGGAGGCCAAGGCCTTCCAGCATTGTGCAAATTTCCCACAAAACGGCATGGCACGCTATGTTACAAGCTCGTCCTCGGTATTGTGCGATTGAGCACACCAGAAATAGCGTGGTCCGATATCGTGCTTGTGACGAAGAAACATCGTCACCCACCAGCAGTCGTTTGCACTCATTCTCTGCTTGTCTGCGTATTGCTGAGTCAATATGACTATGGCAATTCCTGGCCATAATTATATGACGGGCTGTGACAAGCACTAGTAAATCATCATCGCTAGCCGCGTTGCCCCCCCTTTGTAGACACGCGATAAGTTGGTCGAGTAGATACATCAGCCGGCGAGTTGTGAATATGTTCGTTGATCCTGAGCCAACGCGATCCCCACCCACAGCCATTGCAGCTAATCCAGCCACTAAATTGGCCAGGGCTTGCTTCCGTGCGTTTTGTTGCGAGTATTCTCCCATTTCTGTGTGCAGTAGTAGCCGTTCCATGGCAACATACACAAAATCAACTGCTGCGGGCTCCGATCTGTCCGTAGAGATAGCTTCCAGCGCCGTCATCCATATAGTTCGGAATGTCTTTGTATACAGCCAAGCCAAGGGCAATTTTTTCTTTTCTATGAGAGTTGAAAGGCATCCAAATGCCACTCTCGGGTTGCTCTCTGCTTGCAAACTTTTCACGATGGCATCTAATGGCTGCATCTTATATGACTCGTGCAACATGCTCAGGGAGTTTTGTGGGCCTGGCAAAATAGGCGGAAAGCTCACGACGATAGCGGCGGCATCTTGGTAGCATTCAAAACTCAGATAGAGATCAGTAACCAGGCGTACAAATTCAGGTTCGAATAGACCTTTAGATACTGCCTCTTGAATAATGGACAGCGCATGGGCACGGATAACAAATCCCAATGGATTCCATCCCAACCCAGGCGGTCCAAACATTTCGAGCTGCCCATACAACTCTGTAGTAGCTTTTTTTGATTGACACACGGACTTTGTTCCATCTCTCTCCGCTGCCTGCTTATCCCAGGCTTCAATATCGGCCAGCGCAGCGGGCACTTTTCGTAAACACATGCCCAACAAACTCTTCGGGTGTAAGGCGGGTTTTCGGGTTTCGGTGGATCGCAGTAAGCTACTCAGCCAACCGAAAATGGATTCATAGATGCGGCAATGTCCTTCTGGCGCAAGACGCCGGAGTGTCTGAAGGTTGATGACAAGGGGTGGGCTTGTCGAGTCCAGTTGACTCTCTCCGTTTGGCAAGCGACTTGGCATATCGGGCTGAGAGCAGATCTTGCGGAGCATCGGTGTGGAAAAATCGATACGTCCGGAGACGGGAGAGCATTGCCCTAATTTCATCGTATCAAAAGTCCGAGTCGAGCGCTGTGGTGTCATAAATGGTGTCGTTGGCGCCTTCGGCTTTGATGAGGTCGATCGGCGTTGTGCATATGTATGTCGGATCCGTTTCGTAGGTCTCGCTGGACACTCATGGTGGGAACTTGCCCGTCTAGAAATTTTCGTTATCTCTGGCTGACGAGTCTCTTGGATCAGCTTTCTCAGAGCCCCAAGTCGACATTGTAGTTGGCGAAGGAGACGATTGCATCGAGCGGCAGTCCATGGCTGATGGTCGGCTTGGGTTCGGCACTGTCTCTCGGCTAGGATCCGATGCGCCGGCGGCGACGGAGAAGGGCGTGCTGTCTCAATCATGAGTACCAATTAGTACCGCAATTAGTAACGAGTATGGAGAGTGCCTTCTTTGTTTTCAAATGTGTATATTTTCGGATAGAAAGGGCCTGTAGAGTCAAAGATCAGCGACAGCCATCATTTAATACTGGCCAGGAGCCATGTTTAATTGTTTACTAATTTCCTGTTTCGGACTAGCGGTGTCCGCGATTTCTGGGGCGGGTCAGAGGCTTGGTGGGTGCGGCTTATCCATACCTAGCGTTTACATTGGCTACCTGCAACATTAGCAGCCAATAGAGGTATTGTCAGTGTTCAGGGCCCCTCTTCAGTTTAGCCCCAGCTACTGGGACATTGCCGTCAACATGCACAATAGCCGTACAATTTTTTTCTCTCCTCTTGTCCACCACTCGACATTTTTGGAAGACCAAGTCGTTTCAATTGTCACCTGTTACCCAGTGCATGTCCCATGCCTGGCTTTTTCTCCCTTCTATCCTATCTTGTCTTCTTCTCCGCCTAGTTTCTCCCATTCTAATTGTTGAAAAAAATGGCTTCTGATCCTGTCCCTCCCGCTGCTGCGCCTGGTCAGTAAAACGCATCCCACCATCCGCCACACCCCCGTCACTCCACGGTCAGTAAACTAACTTGGGTACAGTCGCTGTGGCCGCGAGCGAGGAACCGGAGAACACCATGCCTGAACCCGAGGTTGATGCTGGAGCTGAAGGTATAACCCACCAAATTCCATTCTGCTGTCAAGCGCTTCTAACATCATTTCCCACCAGCTCTGCTCAACCTCACCGTTGTTCTGCCTGATGCAAAGGCTTCCAAAATGCAGCTCATGGTTCGTTGGCCCTAGTTTACAGTATATACTCGGCTCGGTTCGCCAATGCTTATGCCCCTGTTCAGGTATCATCTCAAGAACAAGTCCACGAGGTTCGCCAGTCAGTCATCGATTTGCCCGCTGCTTTCCAGTACACGTGCTTCCATTTCGAGTACAACGGCGAACGGGTCAATGACTTCATTCCCCTGGCAGAGATCCCGGAACTCGGTGCCAACCCTGAATTGCATATAGTTGAGGATCCTTATACTGAGAAGGAGGCTCGGCTTCATTTCGTTCGCATTCGAGAGTTGATCGGTGCTGCGGGGGACCGTTCCGACCCTTCTCAAGGCGTCCTTCCTGGTCTTTCGCTCTTTGAAACGGTCACTAGCCAAGTACAGAACAATGAGGAGCCGGCCACTGAGTCACCCGAACAAGACTTCGATTTCGAGTCAACCCCTCAATTGACGTATCTCGTCCCCAAAGAGATTGACCCCGCTCCAAAGACGGTAAAATCTATTACTTTGTCATCTTGGAACCCTCCCCCTCCCCACCTGAGGCAGCGCGGCCACTTACTGTACCTCATCGTCACCACCACAGAGGGCGAGCAATACCAAATTACTTCCCATGTGTCGGGCTTTTTCGTCAACAAATCATCCAATGCAAAGTTCGACCCATTCCCGAGGCCAGCACCCAAGGGCCAGTCCGCTCACTCTCTACTCGGTCTGATCGACCTCATATCTCCTTCATTTACCGAATCCTTTGCGAAGCTCCAGGAATACAACAACCAAAGAGATCCTTTGGCCACCTTCCAAATCACTAATGCCATCCCCGCATCGCCTTGGGCTGTGCCACCCCCCAGCTCTTCTCTCTGCACACATCTGCCCGACTCCACACGATCCCAGGAGACCTACTTGCTTGCTGGTGTTGAGAACACAGACACTCTACGGGATTGGAACGAAGAATTCCAATCAGCAAAGGAACTGCCCAGGGAGTCCGTCCAAGACCGTGTCTTCCGTGAACGCCTGGTGTCAAAACTATTCGCCGACTATAATGACGCAGCCACGAAAGGCGCCGTGATGGTCGCTCGGGGAGAGATAGCTCCCCTGAACCCTACAGAGTGCCGGGATGCCCAGATATTCGTTTACAACAACATCTTCTTCTCGTTTGGAGCTGATGGCGTTGGTACATTCACTTCCGAAGGCGGCGATGAGGCGGCGAGAGTAGCTACTGGCAAGGATGTGGCCGGCGTAAAGTTAGTCAACCAGCTCGACATCGAGGGTCTATTCACCCCTGCCACTGTCGTTGTTGACTATCTCGGAAAGCGTGTTGTTGGTCAGAGCATCGTTCCTGGAATTTTCAAACAGCGTGAGCCTGGCGAGAACCAGATTGATTATGGTGCTGTCGATGGCAAGGATGTCGTGGCTGCTGATGAAAGATTTGCTGCTGGGTTTGCTCAACTATCCAAGGCTTTGAAGGTCAAGAAGCATCCTGTTTGGGATAAGGATGGCAAAAGGTTCGATCTGGAGGCCAGCGTTGAGACTAAAGGATTGATGGGAACAGATGCACGCAAATATGTCCTGGATCTCTACAGAATTACTCCATTGGACATCGCCTGGCTAGAAGACGGCAAAAATGCGGACGAATACCCCCATCGCATGACCGTATTGCGCCCGGAGCTTGTAGACTCCTTTGGTCGTTATAGGATGAAACAGTGGGTGGACAAGGAATTGGCCAAACGCAGTGAGACTGCGAAGTCCAAAGAGGACGAATCGAGCGATGAAGATAGCGATGAAGACAGCGAAGAGGAGAGTGATGAGGAGAGCGATGAGGAGAGCGATGAGGAGGAAGAGTCCGCCAAGACTACCGCCAAGAAGACGGCGAAGGCAGAGAAGAAATCTGAACCTGATCTGTCTAACTTCCAGTTCTCTCTGAATCCCGATGCATTCAGCGGCCAAACTCCTCAAACAGACGCTGAAAAGACCGAGTTCGCTGCCGATGAGGAAGAGGTCAGGGTTGCTGGTGTCTATTTGCGCGAGCAGGTTATCCCTGGATTACTTCGCGAGCTCTCTGAGTCTGATATCAGCTTCCCGATGGACGGCCAGTCTCTCAGCAGAATCCTCCACAAGCGCGGAATTAATGTTCGCTATCTGGGTAAAGTTGCTGAGCTCAGCACTGACGATAAGCTTCGATGTCTTCGAGATATCTGCGTTCAGGACATGGTGGCTCGGTCATTCAAGCATGTGGCTGCAGGACTTCTCCGACAAGTACCTGTCCCAGCCATTCCTGCTTGTATCTCGCATCTACTGAACTGCCTCTTGGGCCAGGAGTTCAACTCGAAGCCTGTTGCCGATATCGACTCATCGCTTCGTATTCTTTATTCTGATGCCGACTGGTCTTTTGAAAAGCTCAGCCCTGAAGTATTGCGATCCAGCATTGAGGAACAAGTCAGTAAACGCTTCAGGTTCAAACTGGATCAACAATGGGCCTCCCATGTTCGACCCAACCAGCTTCTTCGTGAAGTTTGCTTGAAATTGGGTATCCAGGTCCAAGCTCGCGACTATTCATTCACAGCAGACGCCGCCGCCGCCGCCGCCGCTGCTGCTGCTGCTGCTGCTGCCAAACCTGTCCAGTCCTCTGCTAATGGACAAGCCAATGGAGATGCCAAGAAGAAGAAGAAGAAGGGCCGTGACTCTCCTCCCCCCGTCGTTGCCGCCCCTGTCAACACCCACACTTTCACTCCCGATGACATTATTGATATGGTGCCCATCATCAAAGACTCAAGCCCCAGGAGCTCACTCGCCGAGGAAGCTCTGGAGGCGGGTCGCATCTCTCTTATCCAAGGTCAGAAGAAGCTTGGCCAAGAGTTATTGTTGGAGTCTCTATCCCTGCATGAACAGATTTATGGAATCTTGCACCCTGAGGTGGCTAGGGTTTATAACAGTCTGTCCATGCTCTACTACCAACTTGATGACAAGGAGGCTGCTATCGAGCTTGCCAGAAAGGCCATTATTGTTGCTGAGAGAACTGTGGGTGTGGACTCAGCTGAAACCCTGCTCAACTACCTGAACCTAAGCTTGTTCCTTCATCAAGTTGGTGACAGCAAGAGTGCCTTTGTCTACTCCAAGCACGCCATGAAGATGTGGAATATCATATACGGACCTGGCCATCCCGACTCTATCACTACGATTAACAACGCTGCGGTCATGCTTCAGCACCTCAAGGCCTACCACCAATCCCGAATCTGGTTTGAAGAATCGCTGGGGGTTTGTGAATCAGTCTTTGGCAAGCAATCTGTCAATTCTGCCACGCTCCTATTTCAACTTGCTCAAGCCCTTGCCCTAGATCAGGATTCCAAGGGCGCCGTCAACCGCATGCGTGAATCTTATAATGTATTCCTTGCAGAACTCGGACCTGAGGACAAGAATACCAAGGAAGCAGAGAGTTGGCTAGAGCAGCTGACCCAAAATGCTGTATCCATTGCAAGGCATGCCAAAGACGTCGAAGCACGACGCCTGCGATCGGGAATCAAATTCAACACCAAGGCGTCCCCCGCTCAGGCCGCCTCCGCCGTGCCTCAAGGCCGCAACCCCCAATCATCGCAGATGGATTCTCGCAGCATTGATGAGCTAATCAAGTTCATTGAGGGTGGCGACCAAAAAGGTTCTTCATCGAAGAAGCGACCTGGTCGAGGTAACCCCAAGAGGCGTGGTCAGTCAGCTCGATAAGCTCGCGTCCATACCCCTTTGGATTGATGAGTATGCTGTTGTGCAGTCAAGATTCGCGCAATTGCCGTGTAAAGTAGGAATACGATAGGGATAGCGATGTGGGTGGTTCTAAATGATAGAGGCAACCTCTATGGTAAGAGGCTTTGGGAATGCTGTAGGGTCGGGAGCAATGGTGATACATTTTGCATCCACAGGCGCACCGCACATTGTACAGATAGCTAGATTAAAAGGCCAAGGCCAAGGCCACCAGATGATGAATATCTTCACTCCAATGCCAGTATTGGTTAACTGTTGAGTAAAACTCACCTCACAAAAAAGAGTAACTTGGTGTGAGATGAAGTTCGGGAACATGCAACTTCTGCAGTCATCATTGAATTGATTTCAGCAATAACCAGAATCAAAATTCCGGCATAAAAGTAAAGTACAAAACAAGGCAGCGTTTTGCTTGGCGCTCGTTCAATTTCATAAGGCGCTAAAGTTCGTCGCAACATAAAATGAAATCATAAATAATATCTAAAGACTCCGATAATAAGGTAATGTAATAACTAAAGGCCAGAGGGTTATTTTATTTCGCCATATTCATGTTTATTTGTTTGTTTTCCAATGAATGAGGTTAAACCAAACCCAGGTGGCATACTACGAGGTGTTGCCAGGCACATTATTTTATCCATCTTGTCTATCAACAGCGTTAGCCGTGAAGGCCAGGATATATAAAAACCCGGCTTGGACAATTTAGGCTTGTTCCATGATTGTGTTCAACTGCAACTGTATTTGAAATGCCAGTCTGATCTCCTTTGCAGTTTTCTCCTCAATTGCCTCCATTCGTCCTTGCCTTCGTCAATAGTTTCAATATCTTCCTCCTGGATCGGGTTGAATGGTCGAGATTCATCAAACCGCCTACTGAAGCATAGGTGTCCATTTGTGCTGCACGCAAACAGAAGTTTACCAATCCTATATTTTTATTCCAATTAATGAACCATCACATTTTACGCCGGACAAAGCATGTGCTGGGCATCACTCACTTTTATATGTATATCTTATCCTAAGAGGCCAGCTCAAAAAAAATCCGGGCTGGGTGGCATCGAGTTTTCCATTCAAAGTGTCCATGAGGGTATCTCGAGGTTGTTCCACAAGAGTAAAAGGTTACATCTATGGCGCGGGTCTAGGTATTGACAGCACGTGCTGTATCTTAAACGATTATATTGCCCTATACTCCCAAGATGATTACTCAGTCAGGCCCACGCTTGATCTTATTAGTCAAATGAACAATCATGACAGCTTTTATTCCGATGATGTACACTCATAATATAGGGGTCGTATGAAACCCGTACCAATATATTATCAACACAGCCTCATAGTTGGCGACCAAGGTTTGTGGGTAGTTCCACGTGGACAACACTTGGATCGGTCTGATACAAAGGACAGCATCTTGCATTCATGAGAGAGATATCAAAGTCGTTTCATTAATAAATGGCATCAAGACTAAGGATACTCCGTAGTACACTACTGTCCAGCGTTCCATATCCATATAATCGTAATTGTCGTCACAGCATCAATTGTGTCCTTTCAATGTACTCGCAATAGATGCACCTCTACCTACCGGTGCGTGGTAGGATCCAATACTCTGAAATCCTCTGTAACCTAGTCAGTACAGGCTCAAATGTCATGCGAGGGAGATCGACATACTTGGTCAAATCAAAACCTTGTTCTTCCTCAAGCTCGCCAAGATCTTCTTCAACTTGTTGCGGGCTACCTCTTTGTGGTCGCGACGGACTACTGGGAGGAGATTTATTTCCTCGGGGGGGGCTACTACTTTGCGGTGGCAACCCACCCCCCGGTTTGGATGGACTTAGTTCATAGGTGCCCAGGGGTTTTAAAGGAGTGCTACCAATATCGGCATACTTCCAGAATGGTGCCGGCGAACTTGTTGGCATGTGTTGACTCGGCCTTTGTGCCGTGCTCGGAGGCGCCAACTTGGGATGGACTCTGGGGGGAGCAGGTGTGACAAAAGAGTTACCGTCATCTTGCAGATAGGAGGATGTAAGAGTGGGAGACTGAGGCTGGTATGAGAAAGATGAGTCCGTTGCCGTGGATTTCCTCGGCCGGGGCAGCGGGCTACCATCAACAGTCAATGTCGCACTTCTCCCAAGAGATCGGTCGGATGGCCGATCAGGGGTTGACTGTGCAATAAGAATAGATGATGGCCGTAGTGGCGGAGACGCCGGGGGCGAGCCTCTGCGCTTACGGGCAGAAGCGGGTTCCCGAGACGCAATATCTCTCGGGCCATGAGTGATATAGCTCAGTTGGCTGGGAGAGGACGGGGCTGACGACCCTCGATGACCACCACGGCCAATTCGATAAGCGTTGCGAACCATCTCTTCGCGAGCCTCCGGTACAATCTGCCATTTCATGCCCTTTCCTGGCTCATCAGTCGAACGAGCAACCTTATCAAAGGACTTGTTCAATGACAAATTGTGGCGAATTGAATTCTAGATCAAGTTAGATATTGCTCAACCCAGCTCAGAGCGGGAGTCCTTACCTGCCAACCTGCAGCCTGCTGATGTCGATAATATGCGTAACTGCTCATAATGAAGGTGTATATGCCGTTCAAGTTCAACTTCCCATCGGGGGCATTCAATATTGCCTGGGTGATCATTTGGGCATAGCTATACTGGGGTTTAATATGTTGGTTCTCGTCTTGACTGAGGTCGACACCATTTGCGCCTACCATAACAGCAGGAGTGCTGGCTGCGGGCGACTTGGTGTGGGAAGTGCGGAGGCTTTGGGCGGAAGGCGGCGTGCCTGGTCGCTTGTACTCGGGAGGCGCCGGGGCAATGAGGGGTTGCCGACGAGAGGATCGAGCTTGGGGGGTGTCGGCGCTGAGTCCACAGCGTTGCAAAAATGTAGGGTGAACGTGCAAGGGACTAATCTCGGATGGAAGCACAAAAATCATCTCGACGTTTCCGATTTCGATGACTTGGCCACTAGTGAGAGCGTGTGATAGTCCAGCCTTGAGAGGTTGACCATCAACCTTCGCGCCGTTTCGACCCTTGACACGAAGGAACCATTTCTCATCTTTAGAATCGAAGTTGATTGTGGCATGCTCCCGAGATACCATCTTGCTAGGGCCCAAGTCGATATGAACCTGATCTTCTTCATTCTCGCTGGTGTTGTTGTTGGCATGGGACACTTCAGGCGCTCGGCCAATGTTGACGGCGAGCTTGGTTATATAAAAAGTCCAGTCCTGCGCCGATATCTTCGCATAGGCTTTGACGCCATCACCGTTGGCCTCGTGGATGGAATTGGCATGATCTTTGCTGGCCTGAACAGGCTGGGTCCTCAGCTGTTGGGTGATTTGGGACACCAGTTGATCATCGTCTGTCGCGGGAGGAGAGTCGTCATCATGAAGCTATACCAGAGATAAAAAAAAATCAGCATGCCGAGCATGGCAACGAACGCTGGAAGCATTTCAAAGAACGCCTAACAAACCTTCTTGCGTCTCTTCGCAGGGCGACTGGGAGATGAATCATCGAGGTCAGCAGGTGTTGTGGCCGCACCCTTGCGCGGATCGCGACGGGTCCGCTGAGCACGCTTCGTGGAGGGCGGCATCGCACGTAAATGCCAAATATCGGCGACAGAGAGAGGCGGAGAGAGCGGGAAATTTAATAGAGTGGGAAAAAATGAGTTGGGGCACGAGATTCCTGGTCAAAGGAGCCACCTCGAGTTGTGTGCGATGATGCGTCGGCGATTTTTCGTCGTCGACCCAGGTTGAGATCAAACATCCAGTAAATACCTTTTAAGGCTTGTACCGCGTTCGCGTTCGCCCAAAGTCGTTAAGTGGCAGGGCAGCGGGCTGGGCTTGCCCAGAGAACGAGGGGAGAAACCCCGATTTATGCATATGTCACCACACAACCGCAACATTGGCCCACCTGATGCAGAACATGGAAAAATAGCGCCCACCTGGATTGGGTCTCGCCCGGCCCCCTTGAGCCATCGACCACGACAGGCTGTAATCAGCATTTCCCCCAACAGCATGGGTGGGTTCAAACATGCCGTGGTAAGCCTCACCCGTACATCTGCAGGCAAAAATTATCGCTGGCTAGCTGGATACGTAAGCCTAAATCAATTGATCAAACCACCTTAGTGAAGACAAAGTACTGGATTTTTTCTCCCTTT
>JAHVYC010000220.1:25226-42975 GCA_020623665.1 Calonectria multiphialidica
GGAAACGGCATGTTCAGCACATTGAAGTCAAGGGGCACCTTAAACTAAGGCGCTACATGTTCCAGCTGGTTTCTAGTAAGGAACCAGACGTGTGCCCTTCGCTGACGGGAGACAAGGTACCTTGACCCCGGACATAGGCATAACACCTGACGGAGCTGGGTACCTTGACACAGTTGCCAGGTACCTTGTTAATTGCCGTCCCGCACGCACGGAAAGCCAGCATTGTCAAAACCCCTGTCACCCTCTGGTATCCGTTTCCTGCTCGCGTCACCCCCAGACCAAGGGGAAAAAAAGACCCCATACCATCAAGCGATGCTCGCCTATGCGACATACTCGCCCACTTAACGCATTGCGCACTCACTGTAGTCATAGCTCCCCAAGGCCAGGTCCAGTACTTTATTCCAGGGGATCGCGGAAGAGCAATACCTTGTTGCCTCAGGCTAAACGCACATGCTAGCCGTTTGCCGCGCGCCTGTCCAACCTCAAGCCTTGCAGCCTTGCCCACTCTCTCCCAGGCATCCTGAGGAGAAACACGCCTGAGCAAACGCGTCCACGCTTCCTCAACCAAACGCCCACACACATTCTTTTCAGACCATACCTCATCTCCTTGCACGTACCCTCGATATCCTACGCATCCATACCAGATCCTGTGCCACTTTTCATCGATCCTCCCCCTTCGCAATACTACGCTCCAAGGTCGCCGACTGGCCGTCCCAAACTGCGACACTGGTCCCAAACTCCATCGCCGACAGGCCCCTTCCCTCGCCCTGGCTCGGAATTCTCCTCAGCCTTCTCGTCGATCATCTCCACCCTTTCATCTCCCTACTTGTCACCCTCGACCTTCGCCTTCCTGCGCACCTCTCTAACCATCCCTCCACCTCGAAGAGACCGCGACCGCTTGCAGTTTGACCGAGACCATGGCTGGTGAGCAGGCGTACGGCGTTACGCCGCCCATCTCTGTCATGCTGCCCACCGAATCAGAAAAACGTGCCAGCGATGCCCTCATTGAAGAACTTC
Organism: Calonectria multiphialidica; assembly: GCA_020623665.1. Lineage (NCBI taxonomy): Eukaryota > Fungi > Ascomycota > Sordariomycetes > Hypocreales > Nectriaceae > Calonectria > Calonectria multiphialidica. Next base: position 26,244 of record JAHVYC010000220.1, read on the forward strand.
GAAACCAGAAAACATTTGAGAGCCCGTCCGACACCCAAAAGAGGCAAGTCTGGTCAGCTTTACACTAGGCTTGAATCAACGCTGACTCTGTTTTCAGACACGAAGTCCTCGAGTCCCTGCAGACCATCTGTGACGAATTTGTTCGTCGCGTAGCCCAGGAAAAAGAATCCAACAACGAAGTCCTGATTCGAAATGCGAGGGGCAAGGTCTTCACCTACGGCAGTTTCCGCCTAGGCGTGTTTGGTCCCGGCTCCGATATCGACACGCTCATTGTCGCTCCAAAATATGTCACCCGTGACGACTATTTTAAACATTTCCCTGACTTGCTAGTTGACATGGCTCCCAAGGGCGCCATCACGGATCTCGCCGTAGTGACTGATGCCTTTGTGCCCATTATCAAGTTTGAATACTCCGGCATAAGCATTGACTTGATTTTCTCTAGGATCATCCAGAAGCAGATATCGCCGGACTTCCGAGATCTCAAGGATTCAGGCCTACTTCGAGGTCTGGACGAGGCCGAATTACGCTCTCTGAACGGAACCAGAGTCACCGACGAGATTTTAGCACTGGTTCCCGAACAAAGTACATTCAAGCTTGCACTGCGAGCAATCAAGCTATGGGCACAGCGCCGTGCTGTTTACGCTAATATTATGGGCTTCCCTGGTGGTGTAGCATGGGCTATGCTTGTCGCACGCGTTTGTCAGCTTTACCCCAAGGCCGAAACGTCTGTAATTGTCAACAAGTTCTTTCTCGTCATGAGTCAATGGCGATGGCCACAGCCTGTTCTCCTCAAGCCAATAGAAAGTGGCCCTCTGCCTGTTCGTGTGTGGAATCCAAAGGTACACTTCATCATTCTTGCGTTCACAATCGGCCAGCTAACGCCGTTATACTAGCTCTACAAGGGAGATTCGTTTCATCTGATGCCCGTCATCACACCAGCCTACCCATCCATGTGCGCTACGTTCAACATTACGCGATCGTCGATGACTATTATCAAACGAGAACTACAGAGGGGACTTGAATTGTCAGAAAGTATCATGATAGGCAAGCGCCCCTGGAGCGATCTGTTTGTCAAGCACACGTTTTTTACGGCAGGTTACAAATACTACATCTCCGTCATTTCGGCGAGCAAGACGAAGGAAGCCCACAAGATTTGGTCTGGATACGTCGAGTCCAAGGTCCGAATGCTGGTTCAAAAGCTCGAGCAGCATCAATCAATAGCTCTTGCACATGCATTTAACAAAGGATATGACAGACGGCACCGCTGCAAAAATGACAGCGACATTGAACAAGTGCAAGACGGTAGTCTTGACTTCCTCGTCACGGATGTTGCTGATGGACAGATTGAGCCTAAGCCAGAGCTTGCAGATAGCAGCACGGAAACCTCTCCAACTGACGTTTTCACCACTACCCATTATATTGGTCTCGAGCTAGATAGCAGTAAGTTCCAACAGTTGGCTCAGGGTGCAGGCGGCGCCCTGGGATATTCGCATTCAGAGCTTTTCAGTCAAAAGTCAAACAATGCTAACTTGACAGACGCCAAATCCCTCGATCTTTCATACCAGGTAGACGAGTTCAAGACACTCTGCACCCAATGGCAAAAGTACCAGGATGAACTGAAAGAATTCGTGTCCATTGGTGTCCAGCATGTTCGAAAGTAGGTTTAGATGCCAACTTGGAATTGAAAAGGTCTTGCGGCTGACATACCCCGAGCTTCAACCTTCCCGATGATGTGTTCGAAGCTGGCGAGAAGAAACCACAAAAGAAATCAGGTGGTGCCAAGGGTGCCAATAAGAAACGGGCCCCTTCAGAGGTATTTGATACATGCTTCCCAATTCCCAGTGCAGCACCAGCGACGTTGGCATATCAATCGAGACTGTGCAAACTGATTGGTGAACAGGAAAACCCACCACCAGCAGCAAAACGACAGCAGACTTCAGTCGCAGCCGCTGGCTGAGTATGCCCTTCTCACATTCCCCAGACATTTCCTAAGATGGCAAGTCTGGAATGTTCAGCCCCCTCATAGTTGGGCTTCGTAGCAACTTTTCACAGCTTGGACAAGCCTTCGCTAGAAGGACGTCTTCAGGTTGGTTTTTCCTAATAGCTAACGTACACCAAAAGTTTCTCTTTTCATTATGGGCCCGTTGAGTTGGGCCCAGGACAAAGTCATTTTGCCCTCAGTGCAAATGTCGATATTGTCATGATAATGCCGTCGAATATTGGCTCCTTCGATACATTTAATAACCACAGCAGATACACACATTAGGTGCGCAAACAAGGCCGGCTACCCAAGAGGAAACCACGCCCTGAATTAGACGTATCAGGCGTCATAGCCCCGGCCATGGACGGCATACGGGTAAATCTCCTAGATCTATACAATCTTAGTTTTGCGTGTTTGTAGTCAGGATTTCGGCTTTGCTAGACCAATATAACTCGAATTCCGGGGCGTATAAATCACACCAGGGGCCAGTATTTGCATGTATACGCTTGATGTTTACACCAAGCCTGCACAGTAGATTTTGTGACACCCACATCTACATCTCGGTTGGCTCAGGCATCATCGTCATCATCGTCACTGCCACTCGACCAATCCTCTCGGTATGCTTCGGCAAGCTCAGCCAACCCATTGCCAAGGGCCTCGCGTTCTTCGAGTCTAACAAACCGAGTCACTTCGGATCTCAAGTTCTTTATCCGCGATGATATTGAAGTATTGCTGGACAATCGAGTGAGGATGCCAATATCTGCCTGGTCGGTGGTGTGTGGGAAAATGCCAGGGTAGCTATCCAGTAGTGGAAATTTAAGTGAGGTTTCATATCTAACAAATCAGTACGGTATTTTGATACGGACACATGGTATGGCGTGGTAGGACAACATACTTGCGAATAACAGACATCCCAATGGCGAGACGGTTATATTTATCGGGGAGATCATCGTCATCAAGGGGCTTGAGGGAACGACCAGACATGACCTCACCGAGTATTTTAGTATGTCGTTCTTTTTGCGGGCCACGGGCCCGGCCCAGTTGGAAGAAATCAATATCGATGCGGTTGTCGCTTGGGGAATCCGCAGTAGACTCAATGGACATTTGCATAGTCGTTAGAGGTTGGTTCCCGGCCGGATTCAGGCATTCAGCCATGTAGTCAAGTGAGGCTGGTTGGCCACCGCTGTCCTGTGTCAGACGCGATGGTAGTGTGGCTGTCTCAAAGGCAGCCGCCATGGCAGCAGATGTATGCCACATGGACCGGTTGTCGATTGTCAGGCCCTCGGGGAAGTCCGCCTCGGGTAAAGCCAGTGGGACAAACGTAGAGGCTTGGTCACACATTCTATCGATGCTGTGCGCAGTATTGAGGAGACGGAGCTGACGCTTTGCTCGAGGAATGTCAAGCATGGGGCTCTGAAGACCCCAAACCCAAATACAGGTCTTGGGGTACTCGTCACGAAGGGACTCGATGTATGAAGAGGCAAACCCACCCCAGGCGTCGTCAACGGAGGTGAAGACCTGGATACCTTGCATAAGATCACATTCTTCCGCAAAGGGGCGCCAGTCCCGGTCCAATAGTTCATGCTCCTTGTCGAGGGTGCTGAAGAGTTCCGTGCCCATGCCAAACCGCTCAAAGGGCATCGTGGTGGAGTTGAGCTCAAAATCATACAGTTGGACCAGAGATCGGGGATGGAAGTAGGCCCGAGAAAAATCAGACCAGTATCGAACCGTGGATGTGGTCAACTTGGGAGGGGCAGTTCCAGTGTCCAGGCTCTGTTGGTAGGCGCTGGGCTCAATAGGCTGCTGCTTGTGTACGGCTGATGATCCTGACCTAAGGGTCCTGGGTTAGGGCGCTGCAGTGACTATTTGAAGAGGACCCGCCAACTCACCAGAGGGCATCGGGAGTGGTTTCGGACTGGGGCTCATAGAGGGCATTAATCTTGCGAAGTGATCCAAAACCTCCTTTCAGATCGTAGATCACGGTTCGGGGCAAGAATGTTTCTGATCCATCCGAGCCTACACCAGGTCGCCAGTGAACATTGTGGTCCACGACGGACTTTTCTTCTGCGGTGTATGTAAAATAGGACTCCTGTGTCTGGTCAGTGCTGTTTGCGAACCTAGCAATGTTGATGGTAATAATTCAACCTGTGCATTCCAAAAGTGCGTGGCGGCATAATTGCTTGCTTGCCCCAGCTGGAGGGAGATAATTTCACGCATTTCGATAAGGGTTACAGTGTCTCAATGACATAAACTGTAGGAAAGGAAAAGGTCAAGTATTTCACCAATGACCAGATTGCTTGCCTGTCCGCCGGGGATGAACAGGCTCGGACAACACCGCAATGTAGGGGTAGTTTTGTCCAGTGATTGTCAATACGTCTGTAATTATAGCCTTGAAATCTTAGCCAATACGTGCAGCGGTGCGGGCATGGATCCAATAGACCCACACAAGATCTTCTCCAGTTTGGAAAAAAAAAAATGAGAGAGAGAGAGAGAGAGGTTAAGGCAAATAGTAGTTGCAGACCGCAGGTCGCCAGCTGGATCTTTGGTGTCGAGTTGGGCTCCAAATATTACACGCGATGTCTAGGGTACCACATTTATGGGGTTGTCACTGCAAATGCTAAGCCGGCATAAACCCCACTAACGAGAATGCCTGGGCATTCACTGACACGTGACGAAATCGGCCAATATTGGATACTGGTTAACCTAAGAGTCGCATTGTACGGGAGATCCAAGGAAGAGAGCAGCGAAAAGAATAACCAATATCTATTGACTGGGAAATAAAAGAAAAGAAAAGGGGAAAGCGCCGAGTCTCTTACTTTCATTCCTTTGCATTTACTGGCAGTATGTTCACGCATTCCTTCTTACCTTTGCATTACTGTGAGAATTCGATCACCAACGGTATCAAAGATCGAGCCCCTTGATGGTTTCATTATTTATGTTGCAACCGAACGCCTTGGCAAATGCTCGCCTGGCCCAAGTAACCCGGCTTCTGTATCACAATATCTTTTTTTTTTTAATCCAGTTCAAGGCCTCGGTAGAAGAAAATCCCACAAATAAGGACGCTTACAACCCTCTGGTTACACCAAGACAATCTCAGTGCAACTCTAGCATTTAGTTATTCTATCAAGATTTTCCAATCGATAGAACTGTATATGCCGATATTAAGGCCTGTCTTGGGGGACTGGTCACTTCTCGCACCACCAACCATCTGCCGACTCCAGCATGTTCCTGTTGCGCCGTCCCTGGCTATAGTTGGTTAGTTGGCTCCTCATCCATCAGTGATCAGTGTGGCCAGCAAAAAACGACATATATGCGCATCAGCAATTATTCTAGTGACCTGCGAAATCTTCTAGAGCGTTGTTGTTGGACTAGTTGATTATTGGGATTGCAAACTTAACAGATAGCAACAACAGCATAATTGCACAGCACTGCCGCGAGAGAGTCTCGCAATATTTTATATCTTGCCTTTTCCTTTTTTCAAAGGTGTTAACGTTCGGCACGAAATTATTCCAATTTCTTATCCTCTGACCAACGCTGCAGCATGCTTTATGTCTTGAGTCGAGGCTACAGTATCCCTGGCAGAGGGTATAATGTCATGATAGCTGACTCCAACTCACACGGGTAATCTCTACTTGTTATGGTGGCCTTCCACCGCGTTATCTACGTGTCGTCTTTGTTATTAGCTTAGAACATATGGCGCCAGGTGATCATTTATGCTCGATGGCACTTTTGGCATTCCAGACCGCGTGCCAGTGTCGAGGCATGACAGAGGGAAAGAGATGGGAAGAGTTGGAGCCCACTGACACATGAATCATCTGGCTGAGGGGTATCAATGGGCAAGGAGGCAGGGGGGATAAAAAGAAAAGCCATTCGCGTATAGTAGAAATTTGTGGTTTCAGGTATCTAAGAAAAACAACTCAACAGACAACTCCATCAAAGGTGATGATCGACCAATTCGATACGATGTTGCTGCTGAACCCCCCGTAAACACCCACTTACCCTGCATTTTATTGGGTGCAACCCACAACAACCAGCTCAGCCACATGCACAGCCACGGGATTGTTGATAAAATCCTCTGGTTATGTGATCGAGTCCAATGATTCCAAGCTAGATGAGAAAATACATGACGGGTAATAATTAAATTGTTCCCGTAAATTCAGTGGATAGAGGGGATGTAGTGAACTCTTTGTTTAGATTGATTGAACTGTACGTAGCCTTCAAATCTCCAGACAGCTCGACAAGAGTGGCGGTTGGCAAACTTCTCCTTATGGATGGATTTCGGACAATAAAGTACCTATTTAACGAACCACCTGGGATAGGGAATGACAGTGCATTCCAGTGCGGAGCTTTTGATTCCTNNTAGCATGACCAGGGTTCGATGCTCCGTGCTCTCCGCCAAAATTTGCATCACGGGATCGATCCGATAGTCAGCAGTCGACAAAGCATATCTGCTTTCAAATCGCTCAAAAGAGTCGACTGGATACATTCCTTACATTCCACCCCGCCACTGTAGGCAAAGGAGGTGATTTCCGCAAGACTGAGGCACGTGAAAATAGCAACGAGGTGGCAGAGGGGACACTCTTTAGCTCAAATTATGTCACAGGATAGCACCGACAATAGTTCTGCAGCCGCTGCCAAGAACAACGGCTTCTGGCAGGGATTCGAGACCTGGAAGACACCACAGGCCAAAGAAGTTGCTCCAGCCCCCAAGGTCGGATTCAAGGCCCCGTCATCCGCTCGCCTCCCGTTGCCAGACGGCCGCCCGACTCTGGTTGTCTTTCTCCGCCATTGTGGCTGTCCATGTCCGTCCTCCCCCTCCACATTTGTTTGCATCGAACCAAACGGAGCATGCTAACGGTAACACGCCAATCTCAGTCGCTGAAAAGACATTTAAAAGCTTGTCAGCCCTGTCAAACAAGTACAAAGATGTACACTGCATAGCCGTATCTCACTCGTCCGCTGCTGCCACCGACGAATGGCTCCCCAAGGTTGGCGGAGCTTGGCTAATTGATGTCATGGTTGATGAAGAGCGTGAGCTTTATGCGCAATGGGGGCTAGGAATCTCTTCCACTTGGCATGTCGCAAACCCCACCACACTGTGGTCGGTTGTTAAGCTCGCCAAGGATGAGGATATCTGGAACCGAAATGCCACCAGCGGCTCGAGATGGCAACTGAGCGGCGCTTTTGCTGTTGATCGTGACGGAACTGTGAGGTGGGCCCATATTGCCCGCACGGCAGACGACATTTCAGACCTTAAAGCAGGCATCGAATCTCTCAGTGTCCAGCCTTCCTCATGACCAACACCCTCTCCTACCCGTTGTTAGCTTATAGTATTTGCTAGAGTCTCGGAAAGTTGGGACAGGGCCCTGGACCTGTCAGGAGTCAGACGAGCTCAAGTTTGTCCAAGGGTTTGCGGCCGGCAGCCTATTTTCCATCTGTTGGATAAATGCCGGATTGGAATCGAAGACTGGAAACAACATGGAAGGACTTTATATTGGCAGCCCAAAATAGTCTCCAAATATATAAGTGAGAGAATATGAGCCTGGCTATCAGTATACTTGGGGCATCCAAAAACCTCCGTACTGGTTTCTACTGCCCAACAAGTACATGTCTCTATACTTTATTTCACCCAAGCTCATTCACCAGAGGTTAGTAGCATAAATAATTCCATATTGTAAGTTGTAAAGAGGGGTATCTCTCAATCATATAGCTACACATCCTCCTGGTCCCTGATCTTGATTGGGCCTGTCTTTGTAAGAAAGGCGACGCCAATCGAATTCGCCTGGAAATGACTGTCCATATCCTGTCCCTAACTACCAAAATATCAATGTGCCCCATCCGGGTACCTCCAGGCCCATTCTCCTAGATCCTGTAAAGGCAACTGAGCATGTATCCGTTGCCCATTCAGCGTGGATCAATCGAGTCACAATGTAGCCAATGAGCCCAATGCTAGTCACCATCTCCAATATAACAATCCCCTTTTGCCTTAGATGCCCCCCAATCTCCAGTATTCCCAGAGGATCTTGATGGCGACGCCCTGCCCCTCGTCCAACTGCAGTACTCCGCCTGCTCTCTTCGATTCTGGTAGTTGGCACGAGCTGAGACTTCACAGCCTGTACATATGCGGATCTCTCGCTGACAAGACGACGCAGGCGCTCTGCATGTAGGCTCTGGCGTAAATTATTTGCCCAGTTGTAGAATTCCAACCGCTCCCAGCACTGAGTTTGCCCAATAGAACCCATTGTCAAAGATCTTCTGGTCGCCAGGCTCTGGTTTTGTGATGTACTTCGTATGGTACCATGGTTGTGCTTTCGACGCCATTCCACACCCTTCAGTGCAGCTGAGTGTCGCAGCTGAGAACTTCCGTCCAATGAAAATATGCGGTCTATGAGCCTGCTCAAGTCGGTGGGAATGAGGGGAGGGATGTATTCGGAATCCATCAATACACTTGCATCCATGGTATCGTAATCGGCTCGGGTCTCGGTAGACACAGCATAGACAAGAGAGGCTGTCGTAGATAATTGAGGATTGGTAAACGAAAAAAAGCCCAAGTCCTCATCGTCCAAGCACTGAATGACTTTGCTTTTGGCTTCGTCTACTTCATTGCCACTGAGTTTATCGACCTGTGCGAGCACAGGTATAACGTTGGTCAGTCGCTGAGCATTCTTGATATATTCTATATCTTCAGCCTCAAGACCTAGCTTGATGTTAGATGCAATGGCAAGAAAGAGTGAACAGTAAGTACGGCACCTGTGTGGGGTATCAAGTATAACAATACATCGACGATTGGCCCCCCTCCGGCATTCAAGAGTGCAAAGAGGTCTGAATCGTCCATGGGTTTGGCAAGAAGTGTTGTTAGCTGTGACTGCACATAGTGAAGATTTCCCCAAGAACCCTAAAATGAAATTAGCGAGCCGGCTCGCTTCTCATTGGAAACAAAGTCTTACAGGAAAGCCACTGGAGGATCCGGTGCTCTCCACAAAGCAAATATTACGATCAAGCATCTCTCCCGCAGTCAAAGACTTCCTCCTTGCATCGGACAGAATAAACTGCGAGTCCGCCTTCCACCATGGGTGTGGCTTTGTGCTAGCATAGAATTCAGTGGCATGTGTTGTTGGAGAGGGATCTACCTGGTCCATATGAACAACATGATCACAACGTTGTGCCAGGGACCATATGAGTGAGGTTTTCCCGAGGCCTGCTTTGTTCGTTAGTCCCGGTTCTTGGATATTAAAGAAAAAAAGTGTTGTGAGATGGGGCGCCGGATGATTACCTGGCCTGCCTGCTACCATAATCTTAAGTTTCCCCAAAGTCTTGCCCACATTTGAAAATGGTTTGCGACGAGGCACAGTCAAACTAGGCATGATGAGCTGGGGCACGGAACCGTCATTGTCTTGTGTGTCCGACATGGTGGGTCGTGGTACGGAGGCGTCATCTGCACTGAAATCCTTTTGGTCGTCAACAGAAGGACCGGCGATGGAACTTCGCCGCGAAGAAGAGCTGCTTAGTGCTGATTCAGGACCTGATAGCCCAAGAAAGAGAGGAGTTCCGGGTTGTGAATGGTAGTTTAGGGGATCTTGATCTTCACCGGATAGTGATGAAGCACTTCTTGGGATCGGAGCAGGTGACATTGCAGGCTGTGGCTGCACATTGGAAGGCGACTGGTGGTTGGGTGCGTGTCGCCATTTGCGCTGGTCGTGATATTGACGAAGCCTTGGGGGAGAGGGGCTTTGGCTGGCCTCAAGACTTGCTTCGTCTGTGATGAAACAGGCTATGGGCGCGGCCGAGGGGCCGCAAATGAGGGCATCCGGACGCCCTCGCGGTTGGGAGTTAGAGGGTCGGTTCCCTGACGGCACAGGTCGCATAGCGGGGAAGGGCGGCGGATCGGGCGGGTTTGTAACGGGGAGCGATGCGGTGGGAGGATGAGCAGAGTGGACGGGAAATAAAAGTTAGCACTGGCAAAGGGAAGAAAAATGGGCACAGTCAGAGGAGTCCGGCGACAATATAACAACAGGGAGCTGTGCTTTGATGGATGAGGTGCGAGTATGGGTGTCTAAGAGACAACACGATACCACGACAAGATAGGTGCGACAAACATGATGACGATGACTTGATTTCCTGGGCAGCTGATGATAGTGAGGCGATAAGCCAGTCCCGGCAGGTGGGGTGCGGGGGTGTTCAGTGGCTAGCGGGGGCGTCGAAATGCCCTGCTATCCACTGAAGGCTGTCGGTTTTTTAGCGGGCGGTGAAGTACCTGGTGGAACCCAGCCACTGCACGCAATGACCCCAAGCCCCTTTTAGCCTTTTGTGAGGGCCCAAGAAGCCAGTGATTTGCGCTGGAGGTGAGGGGCAGCCTCTTTTCCATTACAGGGAGTTTTACCAGGGTCGACGAGTAAGACCCAGAGCCACATGCACGCCGCTGCAAGGCCAACCTAACAGAAGTGCCACCGACACAAGGGAAGCGCCGCACCACAAACACTGGCACCCAAAGCCCAAGACCGCTCTGAACTTCTTAATTCTCCCGCAGCTTGGGACACGCCATATCCTACTGGCACAACTATCGGCGCAGGATTTTCACCCGTTCGCTTGCTTAGGCTCTGCCTTACAGTCACTTTTTATCATCACCATGGACGGCAAGCGACACCCCAGCTCGTTCCAGCAGTTGGAGAAGCTGGGCGAGGGCACCTATGCCACGGTGAGTCTTGTCGCTTTCTTGCGCCTACCGCGGCTCTAGACCAGCTGCGCTGTCGCCTTCCAGGTCGCGAAACCATGAAATATTGTCGCTGACTTCTTCTTGTGACCGCCGCTTCAGGTTTTCAAGGGCCGCAACCGCCAAACAGGCGAGCTCGTCGCACTCAAAGAAATCCACCTAGATTCGGAAGAGGGAACCCCTTCAACGGCTATCCGAGAGATTTCGCTCATGAAGGAACTAAAGCACGAAAATATTGTCGCCCTCCACGATGTAATTCACACCGAAAACAAGCTTATGCTCGTATTTGAGTATATGGATGGCGATCTGAAGCGGTACATGGACACGCATGGAGAGCGGGGTGCACTCAAGCCCACCACCATCAAGTCTTTTATGTATCAACTTCTGAAGGGGATCGACTTTTGCCACCAGAACCGCGTCTTGCACCGCGACCTGAAGCCCCAGAACCTGCTGATTAATAGCAAAGGTCTTCTAAAGCTCGGCGATTTCGGTCTTGCCCGCGCCTTCGGTATACCGGTCAATACATTTTCCAACGAGGTCGTCACACTATGGTACCGTGCCCCGGACGTTTTGCTCGGGAGCAGGACCTACAACACCAGCATTGACATTTGGTCCGCTGGCTGTATTATGGCGGAGATGTTCACCGGTAGACCCCTCTTCCCTGGAACCACAAACGAAGATCAGATTGTCAGAATCTTCCGAATTATGGGCACCCCAACCGAACGCAGCTGGCCTGGCATCACCCAGTTCCCAGAATATAAACCCACCTTCCAGATGTACGCGACTCAGGATCTTCGCAACATTCTTCCTGCAATCGACCCCACCGGAATCGACCTGCTTCAGCGCATGCTACAACTCCGCCCTGAATTGCGAATCAGCGCCCATGACGCTCTGCAACACCCCTGGTTTAACGACCTGGTCATGCAGCAACAGCAGCAGGCCCAGCAACAACAGAATATGCAGGCCCAGTCTAGGGCTTATGCGCAAGCCGTACCAAGCCAGGGATTTGACACATATTAAGGTCCCTGGTATCACACCTGAGCGCCCTTTTGACGATGTACAATGAGCCACGTTTTGCCTAAAGTAGGATATCACTTGTGGTGCAGCATCTCCGCGAGAGTTAGGGATGTTCGCGTTTCCTGTTGGAAGTTCATGGAGTTTTTGGGGACCAGCATGGAATAGACTCGGGAGCGCGAAAGAAGTTGGATCATGAATGAAACCGCGCCTCGTTGACTGTTGTTGCCTGTGTGGATGCCCCCGTTGGCATCATATCTTCTTACCAATAGTGAAAGCTGCGAAAAAAAAACAAAAACAAACTAATACTAGGTAGCAGAAAGCGGGTATGGTTTTATCTTTCAGCGAGATATTCATGTCGATTTTCTTTTTTCCCGTCCCGTCTATATTTAAACACGTGGTTGTACATCAATGTCGATTCACAAGACTACCATCCACTGGGCTCTTGAACTTTTTAGTGTGAGGCTCTTTGGCCCAAGTCTCAGCCAGCGCGGCCGACTTGTCCTCTTCCGCAGGGAAGCCCATGCTCTCTCTCAGTTTCTCAATCTCGTCTCTAACCCTCTTGGCTACTGCAATCCTCAATTCGATAGCCTCGGGGCTGTTTTTGAGCACCTCGGGGTCGCCCTTGGCCACTAGTTTCCTCCATGCGGCACGATAAGTTCCAAAGAGATGATCAACGTCGGTTGGTTGCCCGATGACAACTCTCAATTGATTTCCAATACGCGGCGCCCATTTGGGCCACCCTCTATCTTCGGGCATCACGCCCTGAGTGCCATGGATAAACATGGGGATGAACTCGGGCGCCGGGTCGCTTTCAAGGATGAGACGAGACACACCCCACTTGAAATACCTGAGCCCACTGTTGGCGCTTTGGTGGCAGCATGCTTCAGGAAAGATATGAACCCAAGCATTGCGATTGACCGTGTAGACGGCGGGTGACGTGAAGTTGTCGGCACCAGTAGTCGAGAAGGTAGAAAGCCCAGGAGGCGTGAGTAATGAAGTTGGGGTTGAGGCTGCAGTGGACGGTGGAATCCATGATGGGGGCGAAAACGATGATGAGTAGGAAGGACCCGATAGTAGCTTAACTGCTTCACTAATCGTCGGCTGGAATAAACCACCATAGGGGGAATGCCAAAGACGATGTGTTGGGAGCACCTGGCCAAGGCTGAAAAAGGTTGTCACAGCCCTGATACTCAATTAGCATCGACAACTTCTTTGGTATGAAATATTTCAAGGAGATGGTGATGATTTCGGACTTACTTATTTTTAAAGCATATATCATGAGCACCCAAGCCCCAGCGTAGATTGGAAACGTCAAACCAGTAACGTAGAGGCAATATTCCCCATATCAGCGGGTCGTCAAGCCTGGGCGCATTGCAGTCAGTACGAAGGCGCATACCCAAACGAGACGACGCATCACAACATACACAGCAACATGATTGCACACGGTAAGAAGACCTCGCTCGCGGCCATGAATCTTCCGGCGATCAAGCACGCCGAGGAGGTGGTCCAGGCCGCGGACCTCGACATTATTGAGCCCATAGATGAATGCCCGTGAGAGGATACCAACAGAGCCGACGACACCCGTAGAGGCCAGGCGCCAGGGTAAAGATGGCTGTTGGGGAGAGGCTGCGGGAGACGTCGACATTATGAGACTGTATGGAAGCCAACGGCGTTGAATTTGCCCGCCCACTCGCTCGGCCTCCCGAAGAAACAATGCCTCCTAGCCAATTTGACTCTTGACTTTCCCCCCCCCAAGCGCGGCGCATTTGTCGTTGGGGCCACAGGCACGGTATCGGAATAGTACGCGAACAGGTTTTGATGGGAGCCCCACCACGTCCGCCAACGTGTTTTGAGGAAAGGTCGGTAGCTAATTAAGCACCTGGCCTGCCAGGCTCCACACCTCTTCTGGCCCATCATTAGTGGCAGAAGTTGCCGTTTCTCCTTCAACAGCGCTCCCATCTCGCGAGGACACTCATTGCACCAAACTGATCAAGCATTCTGCTTGAACGAAAATAGCTTCCTCCACAGAGCCCCGACTGCATTTATTATTTTGCGCAAAGGACGTCCCGAAGTCAACATGTCACACAGTACGTCGTCATCATAACACTCGTCCTCAGCTCTGGCCAAGACGTCCATTTGGGCTTGAAGCTGGCCAGTTTCCCTTCTTGAGCCATCGTACTGATATAAGTATCCTGCGAATAGGTAAACGAAACACATCCCGGCCGGTATTCACGTCCCACGAACGAGCCCTCGCGAAGTCCAACTGGAGTTCCAACTCCGCCCGCCTCAGCCGTGACTCTTTTCTCCCCTTCGGTTCATGTGGCCTCTGTCTCGGAATTGCCAGCGACCCTGTCGCCTGCCGACGCGGTGATATTTTCTGTCGCGAATGCGCCCTCTCAAATATCCTTGCGCAGAAGAAGGAGATCAAGCGCGCAGAGAAAGCCCGACACCAGGCGGAGGAGGAAGCCGCAAAAGCCAAGGCCTTAGAAGACAAACAAGACGAGGAACGAGCAATCAAAGATTTCGAGTTGACACAGGCCGGTCTGGAACATGCACAAAAGCAATTAAATGCCCAGTCGATACCAGCTAGCGAAGACAAGGACGTATCTGTTCCAAGCGGGAACAAGAGAAAGTTTGAGCTTGATGATGAGGAGCTTGATCGTATAGCAAGGGAGGATAAGGTCAAGGCGAGAAAAGCCATCGATGATGAAAGGGTAAGTAGAAGGTTTTTTTCTCATCCAGGAGGCCACTGTTTAACCAAATCCACTATAGGCTGCGAAGCCAACACTTCCATCTTTCTGGACGCCCTCGCTCACTCCAGATGTGCAAACAAGCAAAATGCCAGCCGTGACGAAGAAGGAAAAACTGACGCCTATATGTCCGGCCTCTGCGCGCGACGAGCCCCATTCGATCTCGATGCCGAATCTCATTACCATCAACTTCAACGAAGAAGCCGACACAACCTCCAAAGATAGACGGAGGACATGTCCTTCTTGTCTGAAGATTCTATCCAATTCCTCAAGTCCAATGCTGGTTAAACAATGCGGACACGTAATATGTCAGAGTTGCGTCAAGAAATTCATAATTATACCTACGAAGAAGCCTATTTCTGAAGACGAGCCCCCTTTAGCTTGCTATGTCTGCGACACCCCTTTATCCTCGAAACCATATCGACGGGACGTGGGCCAAATCGAATCAATTCCAGGGCTGATCCTTCTCCGGTCCGAAGGAACTGGCTTCTCAGCTCGTGGAACAAGCACTGTGGAAAGATCCAGTGTCGCTTTTCAGTGCTAACCGGCTCCAAAAGCCCGCCTTCCAGGTCACACGACACATTATTTCGGCTGCAGCCTCCGACGTAGGCGAGGCAGAAGTAGTAAATACCACACACGAATAACGAGGCGATGGATCACACCCTTGATCAGCATGGTGAGCCCATGGCTGAAGAAACTCTTTAGCAACTCGCCCTGGATCCCCGCATACAAGGCCCGGATGCCTTCTTTTTTGACGATGCGTAAAATGAACCCAACGATGGTTTGATCCAACAAGCTAACGAGCTTCCTGTGCAGGGGTCGAGTCTCCCGCTGTACCTTCGACTCTTCTTCCTGTTCTGATGTTTCTCCACTTGCTGAGTAACTAGCCATCTGAAGCCGTGTTTTCCCCGTCTGGAGGGGATATGTGATGGCGGTGGCAGTGGCCTTGCTCCATGCAGCAATCAAGAAGGCAATCCATGCCACTGGTATATCTTCTTCCTCTAGAGCGGGAATGATGCGCTCCGCCAGTCTGCGATTTACAAAGAAAGTTATGCTGGGGTTCGTGGTGAGTAGCAATGTAGCCGAGTAGCCAGACCATAAGCCGAGAATGCCGCTCTGCTTGCGTATAGCAGTCAATATCTCTCGAAGCGTTTGTTCCCCGGATGTCATTTGCTTCTGCGTTACCACGTTCGATATCGGTGTGGTGAAAGCTCTAGCACATGCACCCGCGATGGCGCCTATAGCTAGTTCCTCCAAAATCCTGGGCTTGCGGTGCCGTCGTCGACGCAGATAGTTGTAGAACCCGAAAAAGAGAAAACTGTCCACCACTGACTTGGCCACATCCTCTCCCAGCCCGCTATACAACGCCCCAATGCCGCCCTCGTGCGAGGTGATGTCCTTGAATGCGGCGATGACTCCATTGTAGTGGGCGCCGGAGTCTTTGCGTTGCCGTTGTGCCTTTAGCCGTGTGTTGACAAGATCCAGCGGGTACAGAGTCGCCGTCGAGATGGCAGTGCCCACGGATCCGGAGACAGCATGGCCGAGGGCTATCAGAGCCTGGGTAGGCGCCATGGCATTGGTTGCCCAGCCTTCTTTCCCGGTCCTAGTCGTGAAAGGGCTTGAGATCCCTTTCCTTTCAAAAAGAATCGCGAGCGGGATTGGATGCAGCAGGTGTTTTCGGCTACTGTCGCATGCCCATCCATCTGCCTCCGATGGCGTATACTCGCGACGTCATTCTCCAATCCCGGATAGGGGATAGCCAGTTTCCTACCGCGGTCCAACCACATGTGACACCGCGTCTTTGGTTTCGACATCATATTCCGAGGTAGGCTCAAACAGACGGTCGCAATACTGCCCGGGATCACATGACACCACTGCAACTACAACAAGCGGCTCGGGCATAGTGTTGATTATCATTGAAATTTCCTCTTGTTTTAGTCATACATGATCTAGATTATATCGCTCCCACTTTGAAACCA
Source organism: Calonectria multiphialidica (assembly GCA_020623665.1). Classification (NCBI taxonomy): domain Eukaryota; kingdom Fungi; phylum Ascomycota; class Sordariomycetes; order Hypocreales; family Nectriaceae; genus Calonectria; species Calonectria multiphialidica. The sequence goes on from JAHVYC010000220.1 coordinate 42,681, forward strand.
AAAAAAAAAAAAAGGCAAAGATGCCACAGATAATAATTCAAAGTTCCATTACGCCCGGCTGGTTACGGATGCCTGCCTTTGTGGCGGCCCCGGTAAACCAAATGATGATGACCTCCCCGTGTTCCCAAATCCTAACGATAAGTCCGGCTCCCCTGGCGCATCCTCGCTATCCAGCAGCCCGGGGTGCCCTTCTGGTAGCTTCTGTGCGCCAAACCCAGACACTCGAAAGATATTCGTCCGTCCGCCGTTTGTGGCCATTTGTAGTTGCTCATGCAGTCTTGCGAGCTGATACTGG
>JAHVYC010000221.1:0-42144 GCA_020623665.1 Calonectria multiphialidica
TCCCTTCGCACATTCAAAGAGATACGACCCAGTCGTCGGTCGCTAGCGCAAGCGAAGAGCCACTGAACAGCCTCTCCTCACTCTTTTGATGGCTCTATTCCCCGCAATCACCCACCCCCGCACACGCAGGGATCGTCGCCTCCTCACACTGAGACCGCGTTGGCACTTGCATGACAGCCTCTTCTGCACGGATGCACCTGACCTCACACACCTTCTGTTCACACCGAGCTTGCTTGGCTCTCTATGCCTTACCCTACACCTGCTTCCATCTTCCTCTCATCCGGTCTCCCCCTGATGCCCTCATCAATCTTGTCAAATCTACCGACTTACACGTCTTTTCGTCGGGCATAGCTCTGTCGTCTCATTGCCGGCATCTCGCGCGGTATCTTGGCACCCCCTGTGAGAGCCGAGGGCTTTCACATCGTCCCCAACCTCGCTTCTCATCAGCTCAGCTCCGTCTGACGCCATCTCAATGTCGACGGACAATTCTTCATCACCTTCAAATAGCTGGCCCCTGGACCAGTTTGTCCAGGACCCTGGATACCTCCAGTATCAAGAAGAGCTCCGCTGCCTCATCTTCAATACTGCTCAGACCGCAGCTCCTTCGCGCGAGACATCCCCGGCCCCCGGAGATGATGTTCCGCCTGGTGAAGATTTTGAAGTCCAGGCACTCACCAGGGCCGCCCTTTCATCAACCCGTCGCCTGGCCTACTTGAAAAACTTCGTTGCCGAAGTGGCGCCATGGGTGAGTATCAATCCCCGGCAGAATGCTCACACACCGGCTAATCGGCCCATTCCAGCTTGATATGTTTGATAGTGAGCAAGCCTTCACGGTACAAGTTCCCGTGTTGGCACGGCGGTGCCCAGCCCTTCTCTATGCAATTCTTGCACTCTCGGCTCGGCAAATGGAGCGCAAAGAGGCGAAGCAGCACTCATTTGACAGCCTGGAGCTGTACCAAGAAGCCATCCGACTACTAAATCCGCTGCTCCAAGTTCGGGATCTCACTATAATACCAATCTGTGTTATTCTGTGCTGTCTTGAGATGATGTCGGCCAGTCCACATGACTGGCGCCGTCATCTGGAGGGCTGTGCGGCCCTATTTGACGCGTTTGAGATCAATGGGTTCAGCGGAGGTCTCCTGCAAGCCGTTTTCTGGTGCTACGCGAGGATGGGTGAGAATTCTAATATCCATATTTCACCTCAAAGTTCTGAGACTAACAAACTACAGACCTATGCGGAGCCTTGATATCTGATGGAACTCAAGGCACTATGGTACCTCTTGACAAATGGCTTCCTCCGGGCGCTGATCCTTCATCTGCTGCCGAACTCTTCCGTGAACATCGTTCTCCGGATATGCATGCAAACTACGCTGTCTATCTATGTTCCAAAGTCTGCGAGCTTGTTGCAGACAGAACGCGTTATGTTGAACTTGGCGAGAATAATGGATGCGATTCTGCCGCGTTCGAGAGGCGCTGGCTTCGCCTCTGGCACGACCTCCAGGGCTGGCTCCAGGACCGTCCGTCCGACATTATCCCCGTCAAATCGATTGATAGTCGACCCTTTCCCCAAATACTATTTGTGCATTGGGCTGGTATTTCTTCCAACCAGCTCTACCACACCGCCTGCACGCTACTCTTGGGATCCAAGCCCCGAGAAATCAAACTCGACGTCGGCCCCACCGGTTCTGCAATCTGGCACGCCAAGTGCATTTGCGGCATCTCATTGACAAACCCTCACCAGGGATGTCTCAACAACGCCATTCAGCCACTGTGGATTGCCGGAAGGCTTCTCAGCCACAAGTCCGAGCACTTGCTTCTATCTAAGCTTATTCAGAGCATAGAAGCTATGACTGGCTGGGCGACATGTTGGCGAATCGCCGATCTTGAAAATGCCTGGGGATACAAGGTCCGATAATATACCACGGGAGACATGAAATTTCATGAACCTTTTCTTTTCGGCTACGTGATTCCTAAACACCTCAATCGGGTCGCCACTCTTGCACAAGCTGTGCGGAGAGGGCGGATACATTCCAACCCGTCAGGGATCCGATGCGGTCTATATTGCGCAGAATTACCTGTTGCTGGGGTTCATACGTCATGCGCCTGGCAGCAAGGTAAAACGACGCCAGAAGACTGAAATCCCAGTTTGTCCTAGTATCGTTGTTGAGGCTGATGGCGCATATCCGCTGCGCATGCCAAAGAGGAGAAACGAGAACAGATCGCCCATGCTCCTTGGGGAGTGTCCGGGGTCGATTCTGGAGCAATAGAAGCATCGACGTATGATAAAGCTGATTCGCCAATATTGCGGCCCCGTTGGTGAAGAGAACAAGAGGGAAAAGCTCCTCACTCTCGTCCATCTCCCACATGGGTTTGAAATCGCGAGGGCGGTTTGTATACCACATATTGAGGGATTCGGTCAGCGACTTCCAAGTCTGAGCTGGAGTGGGACGAGGATGCAATCCGGGGGTTGTTGGCACGTCTTGACCGAAGCAGTGATTGAGTACTCGGGCACACAGCAGTATGGGCTCTCGGTCGTATTTGAAGGACTCTCGGCAAATCAGGGATATCGGCGACGCAGTATTTTGCAGGATGCTGGGAATAGATACGGAAGAGCCGTTCATGAGCCCGACACTCAGTTCTAGGGAATGGTTAATAAGATTCTAGACTTATGCTGAACTGCACTCACCTAATCTCAGCATCATCCAAGACAAGGGCAAATCAATCGCGGGGTATTGATCCTGGAGCACCGCCGTGTTGAGCAACCCAAACGCGACATTCTTTGAGGGGCTTTGCCACGAAGTGGGAGCCACCAAAACATGTCGACGAAGCGATGCAAACCCGAAAACCAGAGCGCCGTACAGGACATCAGCACCAGGACCATTTGGATCCGGTGACACAGGGTTCTGGTCTCTAAATTCCGCGTCTATGTATTCGTCGAGCGTCGTCATGGCCAATGAGAGGAGAGAATCGAGAACGGGAGGCGAGTCCATGGCAAGTCTTGGTATTAAGAGCCCAAAAGTCTGGGCCGCATCACCCATGTCCAACTATGAAGAGTGGCGTTTTGTTAGTTCTGGAGTTTTCTTTTTTTCTGCTTGTTGTTTATTACTGGTGTGGAGGGAAACATACCCATGGCGCAATATTGTATCTGTAGTGTCGTAGCAGCTGTACCGCCCGATCTTGAGGCAAATGTGCACAATTTTGAAATGCCCCGGCAAATGACCTGCTCACTTTTTCCAATTGGCCAGGAGAGAATTCACTCTGGGGGTTCGGTGGCGACCCAAAGTAGCTTTCGGTTTCGAGGAGGTGAGATGAGACTGGTGGAGGCGCGTAGTGGTCATTCCCCAGCGACAACAAGCCATCCAATGCAGATTCGTAGGCAGCATTCGACGGAGAGATGCCGACCGTGTAGTTATCGGCATCCCGCAATTCGCCACCTACTTGGGCATCTGGGGAAGGAGTTGCAATGTTGTCCAAAACAGGATTGAGCAGGCTTGGCGGTCCTGGAAGCAGCTCGGCTGGACTGTGTTCTGGAAGTGGCTGTGGCTGAGGCGGCGGAGGTAGTGGTTGTTGCTCTACCTTGGAGGGAACGCTGGTGCTATCAGAGCCCTTGGAGGAATTGACATCATCCTCATCCTGAAGACGGACTCCTTCTTGGACTATCACCGACTCTGGCACGACAAACTGTTGAGTCGTTAGTGGAACTCATGCGCCATGCAGTCACTCGACACAAGGATCATGCACCCACCCTCAGCTTGCCGTATGCTGGCTTGGATACGCGGTCAGAGGCAGCAGCGGTTTTGGCATTCTTCTCCAAGAATGACAGACGCGTGCCATACTGGCACTCGAAGCCGCCGTCCAGGCACCTCTGACACGACGGTTTACCTTCGTCGCCTAACAAACAGCAGTGTTAGTCGGGCCATGATGCCACGGGTAAATTACAGTCGGCGTAGCTTACATTTCCGTCGGCGCATGCGGCATTTGAAACATCCTGTCCTCGTCCTCTTCAGGCGGGTCTTGGAACCCGTATCGGCCATTATCGAGTTCGAATTGTATGGGGTAAAACGGTGGGATGTAGGGGAGAAAGAAGGCTGCGCCGAACGGGGAAAGATGAAGCCTTGAGCGTTCGGGGGTGTGAAGCTAGCGGTTGGGCCGATGTTGCCCCTTTGGGTAATTTTAGACACCCGCCTTGTGATCAGGTGTGACAGCCCGCGCGAGTCAGGAATTGTTTAGCGCACAGCTACCCATGGTTTCCCCGACACTTCCCCATCGTGATCTCATAATGGAGGGGCAGAGGTGTCATGGAGACGGGGTCGAGACGGGGTTCGGTTTGGAAATAAAGGCGGGAGCCCCAAACTTTGCTTGTTTTTTCCTCCGATCATATTCATTCTGTTCATTCACTCGACGAACTTCACAGACACAATGGCTCCTTCTACCGTCAAGCTGGCCTCCGGCCATGAGATGCCCCTCGTTGGCTTTGGCCTCTGGAAGGTCCCCGCCAACCAGGCTGCCGAGACCGTCTACAACGTATGTTTTGGGAACAAAATGAGACAATTCTCATTGTCAGACTGTCTCACCTTATTTCGATGCTGACTGTCCCTTCCAGGCCATCAAGGCTGGTTACAGACTCTTCGACGGCGCCTATGGTACGTTCTCATCATGACTTGAACCAATTCACCGACATTGGCTTCAAACAAACCCTCAATTGCACGGGAAAAAGACGCAGCATCTAACCGCAATGATTTCGCAACAGACTACCAGAACGAGAAGGAGGCTGGTGAGGGTATCAAGCGCGCCATTGAGGAGGGCCTCGTGAAGCGTGAGGACATCTTCGTCACCACCAAGCTCTGGAACAACTACCACAGCCGTGAGCACGCCCTCGCCATGGCCAAGCTCCAGAACGAGGCTTGGGGTCTCGGCTACATCGATCTCTACCTCATCCACTTCCCCGTCGCCCTCGAGTACATTGAGCCCGAGAAGCGACGCTTCCCTGTAAGTAGCGCAAATTCCTGAACCCCCTCCCATGCGGGGTCGAGCACCATGCAAGAAACTGACTCGATTGCTACCTTAGGCCTGGTGGATGGACGATGCCGGCAGCGTCAAGCCCGCCAACGTTCCCATCCGTGAGACCTGGGAGGCCCTCGAGACCGTCGTGGATCAGGGCATTGCTCGATCCATTGGTGTCTCCAACTTCCAGGCTCAGTCGCTGTACGACGTCCAGCGATATGCCCGCCACCCCATCTCCTCGCTCCAGATCGAGCACCACCCTTACCTCGCCCAGCCCGACCTGATTGCCTTGGCTCAGGAGAACAACATCGCCGTCACCGCCTACTCTTCCTTCGGCCCCCAGAGCTTCATGGAGCTCAACGGCATCTTCTCCCAGCGTGCCAAGGGTGCTCAGCCCCTCCTCGAGGCCGACCTCATCAAGACCCTCGCCGAGAAGTACGGCAAGACCCCCGCCCAGATCCTCCTCCGCTGGGCCACTCAGCGCAACATTGCTGTCATCCCCAAGTCCAACAACCCCGGCCGCCTGGCCCAGAACCTCGACGTCACCAGCTTCGACCTCGCCAAGGAGGAGATTGAGAGCATCACCGCCCTCGACCGTGGTCTCCGCTTCAACGACCCCGGCTTCTACCTCCCCAACTTCCCTCTCCGCATCTTCGCTTAAACTGCGGGGCTGAACAAATGAATAGACACAAAAGAGATATGAATAAAAAATAATGAGAGACACGTCAAACCAAACAAAACACACCGCTCCTATTTTCTTGCTAGTGATCCACGTGTGAATTAAAATTATGAATCTTTTTAGGGGGCGTGTTAAATTTGTTATTGCCGGCAGACTCCAGATTCAGGTGTAGAAACAGGCTCCAACCTTGTTCCAACCTTGTTGCTATTCCTTACCCTACACTGATATATTTCCCGCACTGACACCACTACGTACGACACCTTGAACTCAGAGCGGTCTTTGCGCGGCACTTATTCACGATCTAGCTGAACTCTAACAACGCCTCGTGTTGGACTTGGGGTGGAAAATTATTTTATTTATTTATTTTTTTCGTTTGTCAGAAAATTTATTAGCTGGTTTAATGCCTAATTATTTCCCGAGCTCGCTGAAAGCGGCAGCAATATCCTCATGGCGGACGCCTCCGCCCTTCAGGTCCTTGTTGGTTGCCTGAATCACCACGCGCTTGTAGCTGGTCAGGTTGGGGGACCCGGCGTCTGTAACTTCTAGAACCAGGTGTAGAATCTGGCCCTTGGGGATGGGCTCCCTGCTCAGGAGCTCCACGCAGCTCTTCTCGGGTGTGGGGAGGGTCACCTCGACGACGCGGCCCTCGGCGTCCTTCTTATCAATCTTCATCTCCTCCACCTCGAGGAGGGCGGCCCACTGGGAAGCGCTGGGCTCCCGATACTGCCACCACTTAAATGTAATGGCATCGCCATCGGGGTCGTATGTCTCTGAGGCGTCTAACTTGATGGTGGTGCCGGCCTCGGCCTCAATATATACGTGCTCGGGGCCGGAGGAGCCATTGATGGAGATAATTGGGTGGTGATTGACAGCGGCCAGGTCGGGGTTCATGGTCCACTTGATTCTGGCGGCAAAGTCGTTCTGGTAGGCGTCTCGCCATCGCCAAATGGTGGCGTGGTTGGACTTGTATGTCTTGCCGTCCTTGCCGGTCACGATATCGCACACATCGCTGTAGTGCTTGCTTCCAAGACCATCAGCGCTGATATCGGTGAGTTGGTAACGGCCTCCCCATGAGCCCCATTCAGGGTGCTCGCGGATTCCGAGACCGTTCTGAATAAGGTAGAGGAATGTGGGAGTGTCACCCTCGGGGATGAAGAGGTAGTCGGGATAAGCTGAGCCTAGGGGGCCGATCTGGACGTTCTCCTTGAACCACTCCTTGGTGAGCTTGGAGAAGTCGGGGCCGCCCTGGTCGAAGCCGTAGTACTTGTCACCGGAGATACCGGTCCACGCGGCCATGCCATACTGGTTCCATGCGTGGACAGAGGCGATGTAAAAGATATCTGGGAATTCGTGGCGGATCCAGGCACCAGTGTCGTCCTGGTCAGAGATGGTGTATACTCTGAGCTTGGCCCGGATGGAAGCGAACTCCGCCTCGGGGAGGGTCTCCCTGAGCCGGAGGAGGACGGAGGCGAGAACATTGGTTCCGCCCCAGACCAAGATCCAAAGAGGGTCTTCTGAAGGAGCGGTGATGCTCTTAAGGAGCAGCTCACCGCCTTCTGTGAGGGGGATGTCGGAGCCGACGGCCTTGAATCCGTAAACCTGTATATACGAAATTAGGACATGGGTGGTTTTCTTTTTTTTTTTAAACGTCATGGGACCAATGAACATGGCTACATACAGGGGCACCAGGCTTAATGATGCTCTTCAGATATTCAGCAGAGGGGTACTGAAAGTCTGGGTGGGCATGCTTGTTGAGGTTCTCGACGGCACCGGCGTAGGCGTCGACAATCTTGTGCATGTCCTGAGGGCAAACCTTGGTCTTCATCCATGTTGACGAACAAGCAACGAGACCCTCAGTCTGGAACTGGTTGGAGTACAGGAGGTATCTGACGAGCGACTCGGCATCGTCAGGCTCGTTGGAAATGTCCGACAGGATAAAGACCCGCGGCTTGGAGGGGAAGGACTGCAGCTTGGATGTGTCGGTGGCCATTTTTGCTGATGGTTGAAGCAGGCTTTCTCTCAGTCAGATGGACTCTGTATCAACTCGTGCCGCGTCATGACATCCCTTCCCATTATATCCCACATGGGGAAGCCAGCCAGCGCACTAGAGGCATGCCCGACCCCATGATCAGACAGGATCGGTCAGTTTGAGCCGCCGCGCCGCAATTCTCCCGGACATTAGCCAAGCACGTCGACGGCGGCGACGAGGCACTTCCGAATGCAGCAATGCTAAGCACCATGCCGCCAGGTCTGCCGAGATGTGGGAGATGTGGAGATGGCCGGGGGTTGGAGTCTGCTGCGGGGATTGTGGCGTACGGGGGAAATTGACATTCGCCCACGCCCCGGTCCCGGTGACAGACGCTCGGGTCGGAGAACTGTCTCCAGTTCCAGACTGTGGCTCGGGAGGCGTGTCGCTGGAATAGGCAACTTGTCGCACCGCAGGCTGTCGGCTGTCGGAGACGACTTGTGACCTGCAGAAAATGCAAAAGCAACGAGACCACATTGCGGTGGGCGGAGGAAGGGGTTAAGACGATGCCGTCTTTCTGGTTATCTTGCAGGCTAGATCGCATTTTCTTCCTGGAACTAAACCTCTCTACGCCCATTCTCGCTCGCACACTGCTGCAGTTTCCCGCCAGTCAAACCACAGGTGTTTTTTTAGAAGAGAAAGAACAAGCCGAGTGAGCGAGGAGAAAACAAGAATGAGTCCCAGCGCCGAGTCCCTGCCCGTCGCCAACGGTCCTCGACCAACTGCCGAAGACCTCAAGCGGCAACGAAGCGGAAATGAAATTATTCAGGCGCCTCACCCCAACCCTTCACTTCAAGTGACTGCCGACCACAAGCTGAAGTCTGTGGAAGCGCCCGTGTACGCGCCCAAGTCTGGCGAGGTGCTCGTGCACGTCAAGGCCACCGGTATTTGCGGGTATGATATGATTTTCCTCGCCCGCGCTCCATTGTCTCCGCCGCGTGGTTTGACCGGGAGCGTGATTTTGACAACGAAATCGCTGACGATGAGTTTTCTAGCTCCGACGTTCATTTCTGGAAGCATGGGTGCATTGGCTCGCTCGTCTTCGAGGGCGACTGCATCATCGGCCACGAGGCTGCGGGTGTGGTAATTCGATGCGGCGAGGGAGTCAAGGATCTGAAACCCGGTAAGGCGTTCCCCCCATCCCCCCATCCCCCATTAACCCCCTCTTCTCCCCGAAACTTACCAGGCGGCTGGCATCCAGTGGACTAACATTCCCTTCTAGGCGACAGAGTTGCCATTGAGCCGGGTGTCCCTTGTGGGGAGTGCTTCCTGTGTCTCGAAGGCCGCTACAACCTCTGCGAGGACGTGGAGTTCGCGGGCGTCTACCCCTATGCCGGAACTCTCCAGCGATACAAGATCCATCCCGCTAAATGGCTGCACAAGTACGTCATGATCACCTCTGTGCGGCATTTGAGGCTCTTTCCATACTGACTTGGCATTTCACTAGGCTGCCTGACAACGTCTCATTCGCTGAAGGTGCCCTTCTCGAACCGCTAAGCGTTGCTCTGCATGGCATAAACACGGCCCGCATCACCATCGGCACGCCAGTCGTCGTGTGCGGCGCCGGCCCGATTGGTCTTCTCGCCCTTGCTGGAGCCCGCGCATCTGGCGCTCACCCCATCGTCATCACCGATGTGGAACCCAAGCGTCTCGCCTTTGCCAAGGAAGTCGTCCCATCTGTCATCACATACCATGTTGACATCAAGAAGAGCAACGAGGAGAACGGCAAGGAGGTGAGGAAGCTGTTTGGCGAGACCGAGTACGTCCAGCCTCGAGTTGCCCTCGAGTGCACCGGCATCGAGAGCAGTGTCTGCTCCGCCGCCTTCATGGTCAGGAGGGGCGGTGTCCTGATGGTCATCGGCGTGGGTCGTTCCATCATGAACAACCTTCCCTTTATGCACCTGTCTCTGGCTGAGGTACGTTTTTTTATACATTTATCCACGACACCACAACAGCTGTGCATGCAACCGAAAGGCTAACTTGATCACCGCTTAGATCGATCTCCGATTCATCAACCGATACCGGGACACATGGCCTGCCGGTATTGCCTGCATCGAGGGAGGGCTTGTCGATGTCAAGAAGCTCATTTCCCACGTCTTCCCCCTGGAGAAGGCCCAGGAGGGACTCGAGCTCTCGTCAGACCCAAGGAACGGCACGATCAAGGTGCAGATTGTGGATGAGACTGAGACGACTTATTTCTAAAACACTTGTATTATGATTACCTCATAGATGATGATTTGTTACAGCGGTAGAGTGGAAAATTCACGTACGATTCAAAAACCCGATGGCTTGATCGTGACTGTGACCGTGGCCGTGACCGTGACCGTGACCGTGGCCTTGGGCCTTGGCCGACGTGCCCACGCCAACCAACTAACAGTATGACCTGTCGACCTGTCGTGAACTTAAGCCGCTTACTGTTCATGCACAGTTTGGTTTGCGGTCCACTCTGCTCCATTCAGGGATTAATGCCCGGCGGGCAAGCGGGCTTTGACTTTTGCGCAGTACCCATATATCCGGAACTACTTACCGGGAATGGTCGGGACAAACTCGTGTAGCCATCGTAGAATCCAATAGAGGAGAACCTCGGCCGGGTTTTTGGGGGGAAATCCCTGCGGGGAGCGTGACTTTGCGCCCCATCCCTCGCTCCACAGACTCGACTCCGGCGCGGAAAGCATTGCCCGCACGGTGGCACACCATCAACATGCGAACCCCAGGACCCCAGGCCTGAATAGGCACCTTTAAACGCCTTCTCCGCAGAGCTAGCGATTTTGCGAGGCGCGAGAAGGCGCGAGATGGCGTGTCGGAGCCGCCGAGCTTGGCCCGTTGCTGTCGTCATGCCCCTGACGGTGCGGAACCACGCGGTGGCCCGTGGGGGAGGAAACCCCAGATTCACCTGTCAACACCATGCTGCCGTCTGGGGTAACATTGTATAAATAGTCTGGGGAGTTACCCCAAGAAATCGCCTTTTAGCTCTCCCACGCCACTACCCCGACACTAATTGTCGTCTCCTATCCCATTTCCGAATAGAACAACATGTCGGACCCTATTTCCAAGGCCGAAAAGGTCGGTGCTGAGCATCTAGACGCTGTCGAGAACGACCTTGCCCACCTGGCCAACCAGGAGGAGCACGAGCTCGGCAAGCTTGCGTCCATCAAGAAGTACCCCCTCGCCGTCGCGTGGTCGCTCTTCTCTGTGTGGTGTGTGCTCCTGGTCTCGTTCGAGAACCAGGCCGCCGGAAACATCATCAGTATCCCCAAGTTCCGAGAGGACTTTGGCCACTTGTCGGACGGCAGCTATGTCCTCTACGCCAACTGGCAGAGTGCTTTCCAGGGAGCTCCCGTAGCTTCGTAAGTGGTTCTTGCGCTCTCCGTTTTGCCTTTTAGACCGATGCACTAACGACAATGGCTTGGCAGTGGCGTTATTGGTGCCCTGGGCTGTGGTACCGTTGCTGATTGGCTTGGTCGCCGCGCTGTCATCATGATCTGCCTTGTTATTGCCTATGCTGCCATCACCATGGAGTTTGTTGCCACCACCAATGAGGTCTTCTTCGGCGGCAAGTTCCTTAACGGTTTCTCCGTCGGCGCCCTCGCATCTGTCACCGTCTCCTACATTGGAGAGGTAAGATTGACCCCAACCAACCACAAGTGGACGAAGAAGCTCATTCAAACTAGGTTACTCCCCTCGCACTCCGAGGTATGCTCACTTGCTTGACCGGTCTCGCCTACACTCTCGGACCCTTGGTCGTCGCCATCATCGTCAATGAGACTGGAAACTTTGAAACCCGCTGGGCATACCGCGCCGTCTTCTGTGCTCAGTACGGTTTCGCCGTCATCGCCACCCTGCTTGTTCCCTTTATGCCTGAGTATGTCGATCGAGCCCCGATGAATTGAAAAAAGAGTACAATACTAATTAACGTCATAACAGGTCTCCCTGGTGGTTGGCATCAAGGGGCCAGCACGAGAAGGCTCTCAACTCTCTCGCCCGCCTCAGCAGCAAGGGCGAGGACGGACAGAAGAAGCTCGCCGCCATCAACCAGACCCTCGAGGAGATTAAGAAGGAGACCGACGGCGCCACCTACCTCGAATGTTTCCGCAAGTCCAACCTCCGACGAACCATCGTTTCCATCGCCCCTCTGTGCATCCAGTCTCTTTGCGGTATTACCTTCGTTGCCTCGTACGGAACATACTACATGCAACTCGCTGGCTACTCGACCGCCGAGAGTTTCCACCTTCAGATTGTCCAGCAGGTCATCTCTCTTGTCGGAAACGTCATGTCGTGGTACCTCGTTGATCGCTATGGACGTCGCTTCCTTACCTTCTACGGTCTTGTCGTCCTGACTGTCATCCTGTGGCTCACTGGTGGATTGGCTGTTGCTGCCACGCCCGGTGCCATCAAGGGTACTGTTGCCATGATTCTCATCTACTGCTGGTGGTACAACGTCACCATTGGTGCTACTGCTTACACCATTCTCACTGAGGTTGCCACCTCCCGACTCCGTATTAAGACCATTGCTATTGGTCTGGCCGCTCAGAACCTTCTCAACATGATGTGGAGCTTCGTCCTCCCTTACCTGTTCAACCCCGACAAGGCAAACTTGGGCGCCAAGCTGGCCTTCATCTTTGGTGGCCTGGCTATTATCTCGCTCGTGTTCCTGTGGTTCTTCCTCCCCGAGACTGCCCACCGAACATACGAGGAGCTGGACGAGATGTTCGTCAAGGGCGTTCCCGCCAGAAAATTCAAGGAATACAAGACCGAGGTCGAATCCAACGGCCAGGCAGTCAAGACAGTTTATGATCACGAGGCGAAGCAAGCCAACAACTGATTAGATTAGACTTAACCATAACGACTCCTATGAGGAGAAAAGTTAATATGATGATACCAATTTGTTCTTAAAATACCCATGAAGTTTACGTGAGCTTAAATCTGACGCTCCAAGACTGCGGATGTGACAACAACCTTAGTGGTGGTGGGACCGCTGTCACCCCCACACCAATGCGACGTAATGGGGATGATGGTGACTGCCACATGGTGACCACATGGTGACCACCCAAACTAACATTCCAAAGGAATGGACAGCCATTGCTTTATATCCGCGGGAATACTGTCATTGATATGGTGAGACACGGCAATGGAAGATCATCTCTCTGAGGAGAATTTTTTGCTTTAGAGCCGCGCTATCTACCCATGGCTCCCGCTCCGGGAACTGGGGCTGCTTGCGCGAAAAAACAAGAAGAGGTGGACCACGACATGCGCGAACCCGCTGCCAAAAAAAAAAAAACCGGGGTCTTCGCTGGGATTGATGATAATGGTTCCATTGGGCGAATTCGGATGCCAGCCGAGGTTTCAAAACACGCGCCATTCGGGATGCCGTGCCTGGTTTGTTAGCCGATGGTTGTCCAATTGCCCTCTCGCACTCAGAGGAGAGGGAGGGCTCTGTCACCCCCTCCCCAACTACGTCTTAGGCTCAGGCCATTTTGGCCGCAATCCCGCCTACCTGGACCAACGGCCAGCAGCATGCAGCCACCCCGGCATTTGGCGGCATTAGCCAGATGCCGGTGCAGGCCTTACCCTGATCCCGACTGGGCATTCCAACGGGTTGCGTGCCGCCGACCAACCACGCGGGCCCTCGAACCTGTTCATGCAGAAGCCCGAAGTCTGTTGCCCATCCTCCACGCATGGCGCCAACTCCGTGGCTCCACCGGAGAGCATCCCTTTCTGCGGATTCCAGGGACTTGTCTGGCCGGAAGACCGGCCTAAAGACCGGCCTAGACTCAGATGAGGGGGCAAGCCGGCGACGATATGACCGGGGAGCGCGAGAGACCAGGCCTGACGGCCGGGGTGCGAAGACCCAGTCGCAACCAACATGAGGAGAAGCCCTCGGTTCTTGGGAGTCTGGTGATTCAATTCCCTCAAAAAAAATCCAATATTCTCTTGATCCGTCAGTCTGAGAAGAAGGTTTGAGAGAGCCATGCGCGTTGCAATCATCGGAGGCGGCCCCTCGGGCCTTGTGCAGCTTAAGGTTCTCCTCGAAGCTCACCAGCGGTTCCACGTCGAGCCGTTTGAGGTTAGGCTGTTTGAATCCTACGAGAAGCTGGGCGGAATATTCGCCCACCACTCCTATGAAGACGGTGAACTGGTGTCGTCCAAGTTCCTGACGAGCTTCTCTGACTTCCGGCCAAGTTATGATGAGCCCGACTTCTTCTCCACGAAACGCTATCTCCAGTACCTCGAGGACTATGCCTCGCACTTTGGCCTGTGGCCCCATATCAACCTAAACACCGCGGTGAAGTCAATCCGCAGAGGAGACAGCAGCGAGCATGTCGTCACCTACCAGACACCAGATGGCATCATCGAGGAGTGGGAGTGTGATGCCCTCGCCGTGTGCTCGGGCGTCCACTCGATTCCGAACATTCCCCAACTTCCCGGCATTGAACAGGTGCCTACTGTCATGCACTCGTCGGACTTCAAGACGCGGTCGCAGTTTGGCAAGGACAAGACTGTCCTGATTTTGGGAAGCGGCGAAACCGGCGTCGATATCAGCTATCTTGCCGTCACTGCCGAGACCAAGAATGTCGTCCTGTGCCACAAAGATGGCTGGATTGGTGCACCCAAGGTAACATTTCTCTCACCAATTAGCAATATCTACCATACAGTTTACTGACAGCCATCTCAAGAGAGTACCCGGCCAAAAGTTCCTGCCTTGGTTATTCGGAGACGAAGACTTTGACTATCCCCAGCTGCCCCTCGACGTCAGCCAGGTCACCCTCTTCGATTCCATGTACGTGCACCCAATGGTTCGGGACAGCATGTTGATCTGGGACTTTTACCACTTCGTGGCTCTGCCTGCTGGATGCTGGCTTTGCGGCGGCTCCCCACATGGTGTGGACCAGTTCGTTGGGCAGATCACCGGTGAACGCTTCCATGTGTCAAAACGTGAGTATATCGCACCCAAATGTTCCTTGATACGATATTGACGAGATACCCGAAAGTCTTCTTGAACAAGTCGTGGCAGCAGATTCACAACTACGTATCTTACCCCTACCGCCCTACGAAATGGTCTCTCGCAACCCGCATTCGTCAATTCTTCTGGAACACGAGGGTCCCGCCCCCACCCCCACGTACTATTGATATCGCACCGTTTCCTACACATATCTCGGAGGACGGCGTCGCTCACTTCCAGCGGACGGACCGTCCAGAATCCGAGCGCATCCAGCAGATAGAAGTCAAGCCCGATGTTGTCATCTATGCTACCGGATACCTCATGTCTTTCCCATTTTTAAACACGCCCGATAATGACGGACGCAAGCCCTACCCGATGGCATCCGACGCGGATGTCAGGCAGATTTGGAAATCCGACGATCCAACGGTAGGATTCATCGGGTTCATTAGACCTGGCTTCGGTTCTATCCCACCCCTGGCGGAGATGCAGTCTATGCTCTTCACCATGAACCTCATTAACAGCATCCCTCGGCCGCTGAGCCCGGATGACGAGTGGCACTACCGCATCATTCACAAGCCAGACGCGCGAGTGACTTACGGTGTCGAGCACGACAGCTATGCCTATCAGCTTGCTAAAGACATGGACTGCGCGCCAAGCTTCACCGAGGTGCTCAAGGTCTCTCTGGGCACACGCAAGGGGTGGAGGCTGCCCTATATTTGGGCTGCCGGAGCCAGCTTCAACGCCAAGTTTAGGCTCCGAGGCCCCTGGAAGTGGGACGGCGCCGCGGAGGTGCTGACTGGGGAGCTGTGGCAGACAATCACTCGTCGCGAGGGTCTCTTTGGTAAGTTTCAAATCCTCGTCCCTGGCAAAAAAAGGCGACTATACTAATTCGTCTCTTCTAGGAAATGTGCCACTTAGCATCGTACCCATGATGTACCTCGGGGGGCTTAATCTTTACTACTACCTTTACTCTGGATTTTGGGGGGCTCTTTCTAAACTCAGGCTGGTCAGGCCCATTGAGCGGCGGATCGAGCCCAAGATGATTATGGAGCGGATGGAGAGAATGCAGAATGCCGAGGCCAACATGAATGGCAAGAAATGAGATTACGACACAGCTATGTAGATTTGGCGAATAATGATATAATTTTGAATTTGACTCGAAGAGTTTCCTCGCGCCTATTGGCTGTTGCAAAGCTAGACCCTGCTGTGAGTAATCGTAGTCATCCTGCATAGAGTCGCAACACACGGTATGATTCGAGGTTGAGGGCAAATATTACACAACGTGGGATATGCTCTCTGGTTGCAATTTCAACTTGGGAACAGTTGGTCAACCCAATATGGATCAGCACCACGGAGTCTTGATTATTTATCAAATTCTTTTTTTGGTGCGTGTACTCAAAAATTCCCACATCCCAAGTCTTTTGCTCTAGGGATAGTATCATCAGCCGTTTCATTTTGTCTCGCATTTATTTTTCGCTTAGTTTTTTCTTGGCAAGCCGTTCGTCGACCATACATCTTCTCACGCGACACAGCACTGCCTCAACGAACAAGGCAACGGCTGTGGCGTTGTCTCAACCCCCATGGATCGCCCACTCTCCTGCAGCAACGGTAGCGGGGCAAGGCCAAGCCCTAGACAGCCAGCACAGCGTTTGCAAGGAGCGGGCCGCCACGCTTCGCTGGCCGGCCCACTAAAAAGCTGGTTGACAGCGGCTCATGCAACGCAACAGCTGCCAACTTTTGGAGCCCAATATTCGCGACGACAGACGAGCCAGGTGCATCGCGCAGTTTAGATGATGTAGTCCTTTCTGCTGGGTTTTCGGGCTAGTTTCCTTGACCAACAGCTGATTCATCGGGGATCTAGAAGCCTGGGACCCGGTCTCACGTAAGAGGAACTTAGGGGGATGTCCTTTTGCCTCCCGCAGTTCCTCGCAGCGGTAACTTGCAGGACAGCCGGGGCAGTGTTCAACAAGCTGCTAGCAGTTTCAACGCCAATCAACCCTAGCCAAACCCCAACACGGCCAACAGCCAAGACTCGTCGGCTGCTACGCTGGGCCTCTACACCTTCACCGTTGCAACCCTCCAATCACAAGGATGCAGCCCGTCGCGACTACCCTTATTCGGCGTCCAACCGAATCCCAAATCTGTCTCTTAGCCCTATGGCGATGCCCTCGGGCTCGCCTGCAGTGGATTACGGGGTTGGGCCACACCTGGGCAGGGACTCGTCACTAGTGTGGTAGGATCGATGGAGCATGACCTGCCTCCTCTTTCAGCCCTGCCCAAAGCGCACGGCGCATCAGTCATCTCCAATTTCTTTTCTCGTCGCCTCCGGCTCGCTCACCTCATCTCTCTCAGCCTTGTCAAACCTCGAATCCTTGACCGAACTCTTGGCATGTGACGGGGTGTGCCTCATAGACCTCTCCTACTGATCGTTAATATATCTGCCGGGGCGCTGCCTCTTGACCTGCGCCCGGTTCTCCATCTGTCCTAGACATCTATCGTCCTCCAGTCACCTGGGACCGTCAACATGGGCGCGAACACCGAATTCTACCGCTCCCAGGTGGGCGAGGAGTCCGTCATAGACTACACTCACACCGACATGCCCTTTCGACTATTGATCAAGGACATCTACTACTTCTTCGTTTACGTCTGGGCGCTGCCATGGATCATCTGGCCTGTGTTTCCTTCGGGGCCAAGAGAGTTCAACGAACTAGCCATCACACCGCAAAACCTATTTTGCATCCTCATCCACACCATTCTAGTCATACTGCAGCTCTCATTCATAGTATCATTACCATTTACAGTGTTTTTACCGTTGTGGATGATTGCAGCCGGTGTCTCAGCCTTTATGGTTCTAAACTGGGCGTTGTGCAGGCTTCTTAATGGATCCACTGACACTTACACTTCGGACGAAAAATACGCCATCGAACTTCCCGAACATAGGCACGAGCAATGGGTTTTCCTGAATGGCGTCGCAGTGGGGTGCGTATTGTTACATTTTACTACATATCTCTTCGCCTTACTAACAAGTCTAGCGAACACTGGATGAAAGGGAATCTCAACAGACTGGCTTTAACATTCGGTCGTCCCATTTTGGGAATTCATAATCGAACTTCCGGTATCATCTTTGACATTATTGAATGCTTGGTCCAGCGCAATTATGGTTATGCGACCTCGGACATTCGCATTTGTTTCAAGATCATCAAGGAGGTGCTGTATAACCCGGCCAAATCCAAGGTCATATTTATTCTGCATTCCCAGGGTGGAATAGAAGGCAGCCTCGTCCTTGACTGGTTGCTTCAGGAGCTGCCTCAGAATCTATTGGCGAAACTCGAAGTTTATACATTTGGCAATGCGGCGAACCACTTCAACAATCCTCATCGTCATGTTGAGTCACAGAAGCTTCTCAAGATTAAGGACTTGTCTTCTCTAAAGAGCGTCATGCATGAAGGAATGCACGAAAAGCCATCCGACAACATGGCGAATGGTAAAGCGAGCATCAAGGTCCGGATCCCGGACTCGCACAAGGACTCGCCACCACACGTCCCGCTTACCCGTTCCACAACTGCCGCCAAAGACAGAGCCATTGGTCATGTCGAGCACTACGCCCACACTACCGATTTTGTCTCCATGTGGGGTGTCCTTCACTTTGCAACGAACAGGATGGGGTCACGACAACTTCCTCGATTTTTGGGCAGGCTGTTCGCACGCTCTAATGGACGTGGAGGGCACCAGTTGAACCAGCACTATCTTGACGGCATGTTTCCACTGAAGTATGACACGGCTACAGAATCGTACATTGGAGCCGACGACGAAAATGAATTCATGAATGAGGTGATAAAATTTGGAAAGGAAGGTGAGGCGATGGCGAATGCACGTGAGGCATTCGAAATCAGTTGGCTGGGCACAGGAGGCTTTGGTTCCGGAGAAATAACAACTCCCGTAGAAGTACATGGACTCACCCCCATGAAGAGAAAACGATGCCCAGAGGAGGTCAAAGTAAAGGATCTCAGCAGGCTGTGGGCGTATCGAAACGGCCGCAGTCCCAAGGAAATTCCGCCGATGCTGATTTCCGAGGACGGCATCGTACGGACAGCCACTCTGTAGGGACGTGGAAAGCATCCGAAGAACAAGAGCTCCAGGCCTGTCTAGAGACCATGAGCTATGAGGCTCCTTGAGAATGCTCAGGCAAAGAGTTTGCATTTGGCGGGACGTGGGGCTTGGCGTTTGGGTACGGAGTAGTACATGAGATACACAAGATGCACATGAGGTACAAGATTGAATTAATGTCAACACTGATATCACACCGCATTTTCTCCAATTGATCTACCTGGTGAAGTGATAAGAATATCTCATGAATGCAACTAGAGATTTACATCGTATGATCTGCAACATTAAGCTACTTTATCTTATGAAACTAGGATTGGGATTGGTTATGGCCGAGATGAAACGTGACACGGCATCGGCAAGAGTGTCTCAGATAAGAATGCAGCGGCTGGTCCCCTTAGTAGCGGAGACATACGTAAAGCTTTTTATCGGACAAATCAGAAATTGAAACTTTTCCTTGGAGAAAATTAGCTTTCATGCAGGCAGTATTTCTTCTTAGCTAGAGACTAACAACGCATGCATGTTCTGGCCTGGTTTGGCAGTGTGCACAAGCACATACTGCAAGGCAGATGGCTAAAAAAAAAAAAGTGTATATTCCGGTCCTGTTATGGCTCTATCACTCTTGGAAATGAAGGCTAGTGTTTTGAGAGCATCATGTATTATAAACGAACCGCTCGAGATCTTAGGTCTTGACAGGTACGGACGGGTTGATGGCATTCGAGACGCAGATACAGCCAGTGTCAAAAAAAGTGGATGAATTGGAATGAAATTCATTTCTGTAAGCATGAATCGTTCATCATTGAAGGTTACAGTCACTTTGATCGGGGTAGGCCATGTAGATGACATGATGGATGGCATCGCATGATGGGATTCACTTCACAGCCGCACGACAAAGGAAATTCAAAATTATAAACAATGACTAAGCAATTTAAAACAATCCAATGACACGCTATAGCTGGTTATTAGACTTTTCTACCAGCATATATTTTGCTGTGTCATGTCGTCTGTTAGGCTTCCAGAGACGAGGGGAAGTGAATCCTGTGAGAGAGGATAAACAAAAGACGCCGAGCCATAGATGGGATAAATTATCAGGCCAAATGATAATTACAACCCAATTTATATGGAAGGAATCATTCTTTTTCATTTGTGGGCTTCTCTGATGACCATGTTTTCCTCCCACCGCTACTGGAAAAGAAACTGGGAGTGTTAGTGGCTGTGGCTGTGGCTGTGGCTGTGCACTTTTTTCCTTGTGGCTGGGCCGTGAAGCTCTCCAGTGGCATCATCCCGCTCAACAAAACAGCAGCACAGCACATTTCTTGGCGAGAGGGGAAAAAAACCGCGCAAAATGGATTGCCATAATATGATGATCATAATCACCGTCGCCTTGACGCCATCAGAAAGCACACCATCTGTCATATTTGATAAGCAGAGCGGGATTCGGGACAATCCCCAAGGAGTTCCCCGGCCCCCTGCAAACCAGCCAGCGCAGACGGGACCTTCGAGCAACAAAGATTCCACCTCCGAAATGGAGATTTTTTTTCTCGGCCGGCCAATAAGAGGAAGGCCAACCGATTCTGATAGGCTCGCTGTGGCTAGGTGAGAAATTTCCTTCCCGGTTGGCCTCGCGATCGCGATGGCGGCGGTGCACCAGAGGCAGCAGCCCAAAGACTTGACGTTGAAAATGGATGCGGCCTCGCGACAATCCCCCAGACTGAGCTGCTCTTAGATCGAGAGGAGGACCCATTTTACATGTCGGTCATACACTACTCTAAATTATCGTGAGTCACCTGACGAACCCGACCCGGTGGTTCTTGCTCCCGTGGGCTCCTCCCCCGCCCCCAGATTCGAACGGGAGAGAGAGGTGTGTGGCGACGACAAAAACCCGTCACGTGCGGCATCACATGCGACAAAGGGTTTCTTCTGGACGCGAAATGCGACGCTAGACAGCCGGCAGCGATGTGCAGGTCGGCCCGGGATCGTCCTTGGCAAGATAGCGCAGCATCAGGCCAGGTAGGCCTTTTTTGGCTTTTTTTTTTCTCCTTTGCCGCCGCCGTACCGCATTGCATGTCCGATGTCTCGATGTTGCTGCATACACCCTTCCCAGACCCCTGCGCGAACCCTGACTCGCCTTGTGGGCCCTGCGTCAGATTATATATGGAGCTAAAAATGGATCTTCAGTTTTCGTCCGTTTCGACTGCTTTTGGACCGGTTCCCGGTGACATGTTGCTCCCTTGAGCCGCTCCCGCTGTACGAGACTACGTCATTTGTCAGTTCCTGACGGATTCCACTGCCGACAGGGTCAAAAAGCAAAGCTCTGATAAAAGAAAATCAACGACCCGCCACCGTACAGTGGTAATCACGGCTATGAGTACGGTATGGGTATCGGGCGTGTGTGCTAATCGTTTCCACAATGGCAGCAGAGAATAGTCAAGGGGTCCATGCACGGAGTCGTACGAATTCAATGCACACCAATTGAACGGGCCGAGAGGTTTTTTTTTGGTAACGAGAAACATGTCATCGGTTTATTGTCTAGAAAGTTCTTTTCTGTGTAGTATGCCAGGGTTGTCGGGCCTGGTTGCCCATATCCAATATCAAGAAAAACTCCCGTCCAATCTTCCCCAACAGCTTCTATACAAGCAGACAGATATAAAAAAAAACAATAAAGATAAAGCTAACAACAGAGATAAGAATAGAAATAAGAAGATCAGACCTAAGAGAATAAAAATAAAAATAAATAAAAAGACGCTGAGACTAAGACCGGCGAGAGATGTAGTCTGGTTGCTACAGATGCTCTCATGAGGTCGACGCGTGAAGTATCCCTCGCATCAAGCAATACCAGCTGCGATACATCGGATCAGGCTTCCACAGCTGTGTCTCAAGTTTCCACACCCGGCGCTAAATATCGTAGAAATCGTTCCAGCTCGTTAGATTAGTTTAGTCAGTAGACTTGTGCATGCTGCCGGTGACATAGTTCTCCTCGAGGGCGTCAATGGTGGCGGCATCCTCAGCGGTGAGCTCGAAGTCGAAGCTCTCAAAGTTGCTCTGGATGCGAGAAGCAGTCAAGCTCTTAGGCAGGACAACGTTGCCTCGGGAGGCGCTCCAGTTGAGGAGGATCTGGGCGGGGGTCTTGCCGTACTTCTCAGCAATGGCGCAGATGGTGGGGTCCTGGAGCTTGTTGCCTCGAGCCAGGGGGGAGTAGGCCTCGATCTTGATGCCGTGCTTGTTGCAAAGCTCGACCAGGGGCTGGCGCTGGCAGAATGGGTGGACCTCAACCTGGTTAACAGCGGGGACGACGGTAGCGTTGTCAAGAAGGTGCTCCAGGTGGGCGGCACCAAAGTTGGAGACACCAATGGACTTGACCTTGCCGAGACGCTGGGCGGTCTCAAGAGCACGCCAGCTCTCCAGGCGCTTGGTCTCATCCTCAGCGGGAGAGTGGATCAGGTAGAGGTCAAGGTAGTCGAGACCAAACTTGTCAAGGGAGGTGCACAGGGCATTGAAGGTGGCCTCGTAGCCGTGGTCAGAGTCCCACAGCTT
The DNA here is from genome assembly GCA_020623665.1 of Calonectria multiphialidica. Lineage (NCBI taxonomy): Eukaryota > Fungi > Ascomycota > Sordariomycetes > Hypocreales > Nectriaceae > Calonectria > Calonectria multiphialidica. The sequence goes on from JAHVYC010000221.1 coordinate 22,288, forward strand.
AGAGCAGACGAAGATCTCCTCGCGGGGAGTGCCAGTCTTGTCCATCCATCGGCGGATAGCACGTCCGCAGGCCTCCTCGTTGGCGTAACGAGCAGCAGAGTCAATGTGGCGGTAGCCGGCATCGAGGGCGGCAGTGACAGCGTCCTCAGTCTCCTGGCCGTTGGGGGCCTTGTAGACACCGAGAGCAACCTGGGGAATCTCGTTGCCATCGTTGAGGGTGAGGGAGTTCTGGCGGACGGGGGTCTTCTTGACAAAGACCTGGCGCTCAGGGGAAGTCTCGGGGGTGATAGCAGAGGGAGCCATTGTGAATGTTGTTGTGTAAAGTAGAGGGAAGTGTTGTTGGTGATGTGTGGGTATCTAAGTGGTGAAGATGAGGCTTGATAGAAGAGATAAAAGCTGTTGATGAGATGAGATGAGATGAGATGTCCTTGTGGAGGAATGGCTGGATGTTTAAATACTTCGTGGACATTGTGTACATGTTGTAAAACTTCCCGTTTCGATTCACACTCTGACAGGTATCCTTGAGCACTCCTTGACAGTGCCCCCCGAGGATCTGAGCTGAATCGTTCATCTTGCCAAAGATACTTGACGGCAGTACCTGCCGTCTCGGTATCAACACCGCCTCCGTCATTACTCGACACTGTTGTGGATCCTGACGGTGTGTTCCCTCCCCCCTGTACCCCCCCCGTTTCGACAACTGAAGCCATGTACCTTAATGTGAGGATACGGACTGACTGGATAGGCACAGTAGTGGTCGCAAGTGGGACGCTCTGGTGGGGAAGCTTGCGATAACACATTTGCGGTATTTTATCAGAGGGGATCCAGTGTTTTGTTTTCGTGTCTCCAGTCCCAGCTTTCGCAAGCTTGAAGCCAAGCAGGATGACGGCAGAGCGGGACCAGCCATGGCTCTCACTACTCCATGCAGCCAGGGGGAGTGGCACAAACCAACCCGGGCTGGTGTCCAGGGAGATCCAGGGCCCCACTCCAGATGGGGCCCTGAATATCAAAGCTTGCGAGATTGGCGACGAGAGAGCACTACAACGAACGCTCTGACGGCATGGACGACGGTTTTTGGCATCAAAGTTTTAGCTGTTGTGGAGCTGTGCCTAGGGGAGGCAAGGAGCTTTGGCCGTTGATAAACGTAGCGTGAAATGGCATCGCGGGATGAAATTTAGCCCGGCTGGATAGCTCAGACGAGCCGCATCCAGCAGCAAGGTTTACTCGAGATAGAAAGGCTTGCTATACTTAGACTTTAGAGGCCGTACCAATGCCGGCACCTACCCGGCCGGCTCATAGAGAAAAAATTCCGCGCGGGGCCTTTTAGGGGAAGCAATGCAGGGCGCCGCGGTTTGTTGTATAAAAAAAAAAAAAATAAATAAAAATGGTAGCTGTTGAATGATAAACTGTGGTTGTTGGCGCTTGAAGGCAAGCATCATTTGCCTTAGCTAACCCGCACTCAAGCAGACAGGCAGGGCAGGCAGGCAGGCATAAAAAATGGAGGTACATACCCACTCCATCCCGGCACGGAAGGATGGTGTTTGTAGCAGAGGTGACACTGTATCCACTGGTGGTATGCAACGCAGTGGTACAGTACTGATGTACGGATTCGACTGTATGGGTTTGGACCAATCGTAATTCCCAAAGATGGGTTGCTCTCCTTTCGTCAGCTCTCTCAACCCAACCTCGCAGCCTTCACCCTTGCTCCAAGCTCCATGCACCGCGCCATGCACCCTGCACCGCGGCGAACTAGTCTGACGTTAGGCTAGAGACCGTCCTGTCATTAACCTGTTACGATGCCGTCTTTTAGACGTGGCTATGGCTCCTGCTACAATACGTACTCGCCCTCCGTCCCGTACCCGCGCCTCAAGTACCTCGCACCGCCGCGAACGACGACCACGGCAGGCCAAAGCCTCCGTTATCATTTCAGCGCCCCACCTCCCTGCAGATTCATCACACAGCCGTCGTTCCCTCGCTCGTCGCCCTGCAGATACCCCCCATCCATAGGCTCGTTACCTCTTCCAGCCCCTCCAGCCCCTCAGCAGCGTCCGCGTCTCCACGTGAAAACGAACAGTCGTCGTCAGGATATTGGACGGTTGGCGACCTGACGCTTCAGTTTTTAACCGAGCGAGAATCGGTCTCGGTCTTCTCCCGTCGATCCCACGCATTTTAGTGCTCATTCGCTCGCACACGCCCCCCCTCCTTGGACGTCTCTCCGTCGCGCCCCGGGCGGCTCTCCCTTGAGAAAGAGACATTGGAGATGGTCCCAGAACCTCCGATCTGGATGCCAGTCTGTTGGCAGTTCCCAAATGTCTCAAAAGGACCGCTAACAGTGATGTACGGAGGTGGGGTTTTGCCGGCCTGTGCCCGTCCGTGTGTCTATTTCCCTGATTTCGAACATGTGTTGGAAGGCTGGACGGGCGCTCTGCTTCATGGACGGTCCACTAATACCTACTGAGATGATATGCTTTGACCTGTGGATCATTCCGAAAACGGTGTCGATGCTCGAGGCCATCCATCACTCACTATCTCGTGTTACCTCAACTTCGCCTCTCACGACATGTTTAGTAAGTTTCACGTTGCCTCTGTACCCCAAAGTTTTTTCGTCCTTGCTTTTTCGCAGTGCTAAGCAGGAAGACCCTGAACGATCTTTACAACCCCTGGATCTCGGCTCAAGCCATACCCGCTGCCTTTGCAGCGGCTCTTCGCATGCTGTTAGAAACCAATCAACACCCTTGAGTCGGCTCCAATCAAATGATGCATGCGTCCCAGGGATCCGGCATTTTATGTCGGTCCAGCCAGCATCCAATTTCTCGGCGCAGCCAGTCGCATAATATTCACTGCGACTACGGCGGCATTCATGCCATTTTCTTACCATGTAACGACTTTTTTGGCTCAAGGTCTAGCCAGTCTGATGTTGGATCCAAAGGGGAATGCGCCGATCCTGAGACGGGATCATCGCTTCTAGTTTGAGAGAAAAAAAACTGACGTGACGTCGGCTGAACTATCGGTATTGCGCAGACAAAGTTACCTCCAATCGCGACAGACCCTCTCGTCAAGCCCTCTTTGGCCACCCAACGCACGGTTGGAAGAGGCCTCGTCCCTTCGATTCGACGAGCCGTCCAGCCCACGCGAGAGAGGAGACACATGGCTTAATTATGTCGATCGTCTCCTTATTGTACCACCTACTACAGATCCACCCAGAGTTTCGACGTCTTCGTCCCCCATCAACCTGATGTCATTGCCACGCAGATACTAGACATACATGCGCCCGCGCACACACGCATGCACACACGCACACACGCACACCGCACCCATGCATACATACACACCAACCGAATTTTCACATGAATTCTTCACAATAATAGCTTTCAACAGCGTCATTATCATCAGGGAGAGTCTCTGACCGCCCCTCGCTTGAATTATGAGGGATTACATAGTCAACTGCGATAACTAAAGAATGTATCCCCGGTGATTCGCCTCCCACTTCCAAAGTATAAATCACACGATAGGCCATTCAGACCCACGCCGGTCTATCATATTTGATTTAGATCACATCTCATTTATGCCTATTAACAACTATTGTTGCGATTGCATGCTGCTATATACACAGGATGAAGCCGGCTGTCATTTTACTCGCCCAACTCATTGCCCTCTTGGCCACTTTGAGTTTAGCAAGCGGCCAGTGCCATGCTGACACTCGCGCGCGATTTGTCACTGGCACGGATCTTAACAACAAGACTTTTCTAGAGTCTCGACTCTCGCTCTGCAGCCGTCTGCTCGTTAGCACGGTCAAGCCGGCCGGCGTGGAAGGCGGCTTCTAGACTGAAAATTCATGTCTCAGTTGCCCTGATCTGACCTTCCTGACTCGTCAGAACAACAACAACGACGCTCACCAGGTATGCAACAAAGGTTCCGAGTAACAAGAGTACAACCCATGCAGTAATCGATACCACACTATCCCGGACTTGTAGCCATACGGACCCGTTCATAGCGAAAGCCCCGCCCTCGCGGCAGTTCCATGCCCCAAACGTGAATTAATTGTCGTCGGCATGCAGGCGCAGGCCTGGCCGCCGTAGCTACGTTCTCGACGACGCCCACATTCACCGTAACCACCAGCCGCTATCTCGATGCTGCCTGCTCCCCGGCTGCAGCAGCCGTCACCGGCGCAGCTCGCTCGCTCGCTTCCCCTGTTCTGCGGGATGGGGCTTCTGCAGTTGTCTCAAGGCTGGGCCTCGATGACGTCTGTGTGCGCGTCGGGGACCCGTTTTAGTGACTGTGAGAGTTGGGGGCCAATGTTACCGGCCCCTGTGCGGCACAGAGCAAATGCACCGATGGGCTGTGCCAAACGGGCCATATCTGCGTCTACCATGGGCCCTGTCCGTGCGGCAAGAAACGCTGTGTCGAAGGAGTCTTACAGGGGTGCTAGCATCATCACAGCCTATCGAGAAACCGAGATGCAAGGTAACAGAGGACCTTGGCGCACAAGCCTGCAAAAACCACAACGGGAAGAAGAACAAACACTGTGTGAAAAGTCTACCCAAGTTTATTTAATAAGACAATCAAAACTCTCAACGGGATCTTCACTAAGCAGGTGGTCCGAGTTCCTTTGAGTTGTTTTGATCAGAATGCAGTCAATGCCATTCGTCTTGAATTTTCCTTCGAACTCGGATATTGCTACATACATCGTACAACCTTGAAAAGAAGACATGAAAAAGTGGCCAAAACGAAGAGAGAGAAAAAACACTCTAACATGTATGCAACCGTGTATCTCCCCATATGGTAAACCCTCAAACGCCGAATTTTCACCCAATAAACATTTCGCCAAATTCCCGAGACGACACTAGGGCAATTGACGCCACCGGGTTGCTTTATGCCCCTCGACGATCCCAAGACCCAGCGGTCTCCTTGCCGTCGATGTCGCTGCCGTGGCCTCATCCTGTCCCCAGAGTAACTCCGTCTCCGCGATTTCAAGTGGATACACGCTTTCGCCCAACGGTGACTGTCCAAACTCCACGATGCGCCCATTAAACTGGATCCCCCCAGACCCCGACCTCACCATCTCCACTCCGTCTGACACTGAGGACGACGAGTGTAAATCCCGCCTGGAGAGGCGCTCGGGGCTCCAAGGCCCGGTGTGATGCCGCTGCTGCCAAACTTGGTAGCTCGTCGGGGCGCTCTCCAAAACACCAATTCTTGGCGACGGCTCTGTCCTAGCCATCGAGGGAGCACGGCGTGTCTGTATAGGCGCATTCTGTGACGTCGCGCTGCTTGATGTGGGTCCTTCATGGTTCTCTGCGGTGGGGAGCTCAGGATTCGACGAGGGGTTGCGTGACAGAGGTTGGGATGAATAGCCATCAGGTTTCAAAGAAGATACGCGCCATGCTTGAGGGTGAAGAGTGTCCCCGTGGCTGCTGGGCAGTGAACTAGAGAAGCCATCTCCTGCGTATCCCGAGTCAGTAGTCTTATGACGGGAGCCCAACGGTCGAGAGGGATGAGCGGCCGGGCTCAACGAACTTGTCGAGTTGACAACTACAGGTAGACCGGCTGGCGCCCACTGGCCTACATCAGCTTCAAGACTTGAGTCTACCTGGGTCGGCAAGGCCGAAAGGTCATCCCGAGATGGAGGCCTCCATCCATCCTCATCATGGCGCGTGGACGAGATGGATACAGCTCCAACACTGCTCTGTTCCCAAAACGGATTTTCGCTCATGCTGTCGCGGCTGCCGGGAAGTATTCGCGTCCACAACTTTGACCTAGAAACCATGGCCGTAGCTGGGCTGCTGTTCCCTCTCGGGCGGCCTATCTCGACATGCTTTCCTTCGCCCGTCACACCATCTAGCGTAGATCTTTGGTGAGCTTCACCGACTGTCCCAGCTTCGCCCGCTTCGAGGTGGCTATCGGCCTGACTCGTGTTCTTCAAATGAGCAAGATGCCGTTCTGCATCGGTAACGGCAGGTGGCTGTGTCCCGTCTTTGGAACCAACTGGGCGAGATAGCGCGGAGACAACGGGCGAAAATTGCCCCAGGGCAAATTCTCTGCTGATACTCACCCGAGGCTCGTTTACTCTCTCTTTCATTTCGCGCCAAGCGCCAGCCCGATCGCGGTACCTCCTCACAACAAGGTTCCGAACGGTACGGTGGGTCGGGAGGGTGTCTTGAGTTTTACGGCGAATGTCCGATGTATCCCAATTGTCGAGATCTTCATAATCAAACACCTTTGGCGGTACTGGAATAATGCTTTGATGGGGATACGGAACATGATAGTGGTGGGGATTCGTCTCCAGGGTAGGTAAGCTAGGTTGCTGATCACGCCCAGCGGGCGGCCCGAGGTTGCCAATGTCCAAGTTTCCCTCATTTCTGCTGTCCGCCGTTGTCACGGAGCTAGGCGCAGACAGGCTGTTTGTGCGCTCAAATATTGAAATGTGTGGGGCACTTGCACCTTCACCGAAGCTGCCTGTCGTCATAGTGCTTGACAAGGTGGAAACCCTCCCCTGGATGTCTCCGAGTCGGCCTTGCAGCGCCATTTCGGCCGTTCTCAACTCGGCCGTCGGCATATCGACTCGACTGATATGCTCCAGGATCCTCCGTATTTGAGCTGCATATCTGCGGTAATCGTCTGGAAGTCCGATTTCCGGGTTGATTTTAGCCCGAGAGTTGCCTTCATCAAACGACCTGCAGACCACGGCGGCCGCCCGCTCTAGCCAAAATTCAAACTGCTTCTCCTTTTTCAAGTTTTCGCGGAAGAAGGTCTGTACGACACTGTGGATTTTCAGGACGTCGAGGAGCTCCGTGGTCCTGGTGCTTTGGTGAGTTGAGTCTGGACTTGTGCTGCTCGTCGACGGCACGTCCTCAATCTCGTCGCGCTCGATAAGAGCGAAGGCTATGAGCACCTTGAATGTTTTGTTGAGACTTGCCTTGCCCGTAGAATCGTTAGTTCGTACGGGGGTTCGCTTGTCCAATGCCTTCAATCCAAGTGCGAGCAACTCGACAGGAATACGAGCCGTGAATACTGACAAGAGGTACATCAAGTTAAGAGCTGCCGTCTCTCCACGCTCGAGGAGTTTCTCGCGGACCCCTTTGTAGGCACCCAAACCTCCCGCCCTCGGGCGATTTTTGTAAGCGCGAATATATTTGGACAATGGTTCCCGGGTAGCCCTCAGTTGTTTGGCGGCAGCGTGAATTGCTAGCGGTAAGCAATCCATAAGCTTGACAGCTTCCAGGGCGCGGCTGAGATCATCCTGAGTCCAAGGCTTCTTCTTATCCATTTCTTCCAGCAACATAGTTCGAGCATCCTCTTCGCCTAGTGGCGATAACTCGATTTTTTGAGGTGCATCGAATTTGTGATTGCCGGCAATTGAGGAGTCGGTTGAGGTAAAGATCAAGCTCGTGTTTCTTGCGTCTGGGATATAACTCGACAAGCCCGGAGTGTCGTGTAGCACGCCATCAAGGATGAGGAGCCAGTTTTTGGATTGATTGAGCCAACCCCGAACAAGGCGAATAGCTTTTTTCGGATCTCGCAGTTCTGACTCACTCTGGATCGATATTTCTGCTCGAAGGTTGAGATTCTTGGCCATTTTGAGAAAGCCATCCTCAAGATCTTCTTGAGCCTTGCCACGAATCCAAAAAACTCCGCCTGGATACTCATGTCGGTGCTTGAAAGCATACTCTCGTGCAAGGCACGATTTTCCACCACCAGGAACTGACCATATCAAAACGGCAGATGTTCCTTGTTCGCGGCGGTCTTTGTCCATGAGCATCTGGTGAAGATCGATCAACTCCCGGTGCCGTCCCTTGAAATAAGAGTTCGGCCGAAACCTTTCTGGGTGAATGAAGAGAGGCTCATCTGCGCTGTTCGGAACAGGCTCGGGAGCTGTGATAACCAGTGGTCTTGAAGCTGTTTGGTCCTCAACTGACGGGTTCGGCAGTTGGTTGGCATACCCGAGTGCTTGAGGCATTTGAGGACTCGTGTTATAGTGTGACATTCTCTCAGTGGCCTCCATTCTTGCCCGAGCTCGCCTCTCTTCTTCTTCAACCTCCCAGCGTACTTGGATCAAGGCAGGAGCATCCAATACCCACTGGTGAATGTCTGTAGATATATTTCGGTATCCTGGTGCGCTGGTATCAGAAAATTTGCACATCCCAGCGTGTGTTGCTTCTATTCCGTAGTAGGTCACACCAGGTAACGCGGGGCTGGCAGAGTTGGCATCGACGATGATCGTTTTCGTCCCTTTGATGTCAGTTTTGTGGTTTTCATGAACCATGTGGATACGGAAGCGTTGATAAATGTCCAAAAAATGGTTGTTGATATTTGCCAGAGACTCGTTGTCTTTCTTCAGTGTCTTGAGCAGGACCGACTCGGTTTCAAATAGCTTCTTCGGAATGATGGCATCTGACATGGATTGTATAGTGACACCCCAAGTTGCAGCATCGGAGCCTGTATGAGGCGTGCCGAGGAAAATGAAGCCAAAAGTAGAGACGTAGATGGATCGATAGTCGTCATGGTGGGCTGCGCGGAGGTCATTGGAATATAACAGGCTTCTTTTTACGAGTATCCCACCCAGGCTGTGGCACACCCAGATAATGGGATTCATAAACGTCCCCACGCCTCTTCGATAGAGCGTCAGGGTTGTAATGAGAGTTTGTGCATGTTGGTGAATAAAGTTGTCGCTGGCGCTCTGGTCGTTTCGCTTCGAGTAGACATCGGCGTTATAACCATAAACGAGGATGTTGGCGTGAGCGCCCTTGAGGGACGCAGGCAATAGATCGAGCGGCCAGAAGACGCCATTTTTGGCCTTCCAAGTCTTGTCCGGTGAACCGTTGAGACCGTGGACGAGGACGATGTCGACCTTTGCATCGGGATGCGTGTACACGGCCGTGATCTCGTAGCGCGCTATCGAACGATTTTCAGATCCCTGTGGTTTACGGCTCCGTTAGCGCAAGCTTTCACGGTGCAAGGGTGGCGAGCACTTACCATGATGTATCTTTGACAGCAGTGTCATCAGCGGGGAAGTTGCATGAATATGTCATTGGATGGTGATGTAGTGGTCGAGGGGAAACGGGAGCTGATGAATGGCCGGTGGCATGTCCGTTATAACTGACAGCCCGCGCTGGCAAGGCTGCTTAGGAAATGTGCTGCCTGACGTCCCCCTTCCCAGCGGGGATGGGAAGAAGAAAAAAAAAAGACAGGGTGGCACGCCCGGAAAGAGCAACCCAGAGCATTACGTTTGGGGCGCTGCGGCAGGCCGTCACGAGAACAGGGGATATTGGCAGCTGAGCCTGACCTGAGGGTGTGGAGCAGCGCCCTGCGAGCGTGAGAATGCCAATGAGAGAGCCTGGTGGTGGCTCAGCCATCGCTCCGAGAGCCATCCCAGGACTCAGCCGCCCCGGGTCCGGGGTGTGGTGGGTGGTGGTATCTCATGTTTCCCGTGTTTGCGCGCGGGGCGGCGAGCGGCTTTGTGTCACTTGCGGGAGTCTTCTGGAATATGAGGCTCAAGGAAGAGATGACTCTGTTGTGGTTGGATTGCCGAGTGGGGTGGTGCCATTGCAGTCGCGGAGAAGTACGGACTCACGACAGTTAAACTATCGGGCCATGCAGGGTCTCCGCGCGGATATGGGGAACCCTTGTTCCCCCATACATGATCGGCGGTAACATTGGGTTTGACTAAATGGAACACTGTTTTTAGTTGAAATGAAATGATGCATCTTCTATTGAAAATCTATCTTGATACTCTGCAAATATGCCAACTCCACAACTGGATTTTCAAGAAACTGGTTTCATGGGTTAGTCAACGCTGGGCCATTGCCTCCCGGTGGCGTTTCCTTTCGCAGCCTGACTAGGACTGCATCCTTGCCGCGCGTCGAAGCGGCTCTGCGAGTCCTGGCACAATGACAGCCTGCCTACTGCTCAGGTGCTCGTAGGATATATGTGGGCCAGAGTGTCCACTTCTAGTCTTTCATTACTGCGATCGCCCTACGTTTTGCGCCTGTTGGCAGTTTGGAGCTGAAAGTGAGCCAAATCGGGCTACCGAGCTCACTTTCAACAGCATGTTCGCCACCGCAACATTACCTGGCGCTTACCAGATTTGGTGTGCGCTCGAATGAGTAGCGCTTGACTTAGCAGGTTTTGAATTTCCAACTGCTAGCCGTTGTCGTGTCCACGCTGATTGGTAACGTCCTCGGACTCAACAGAGTGGCTGTCTGTCACGTTGCGAAATATAAGGACTTGTGTCGCCCTAGGATAGATCTCGTGCACGGATACTCGCATTCGTCACAATTTATGCGAATTCAAGTCTGCCTCTCGTTCAACCCTGCTGGATCCGGAGGGTTTATCATCCGGTATGACTCTTTCGCAGGCCAAATAGTTGTCGGTGTTTGTCGCCGAGCTTCCCCGCATGGGCCATGTCTTTGGAAAGTCGAGGTTGAAATCCAATCGTGACTCAAAGTTCGCCATGTTGACATCATATCTGAGCAACAGCGGCTTTTGGTAATCGCGAAAAGGCGCCCATGTCGAAAATGAGGCCGTCGCTAATTCCGAGGCGCAAGCATGACAACGTACTCCCTGGTGCTGTGTCCTAGTTGAATCATATCCTTGTCCCTGAGCTCCAAGTATCTGCTCTCGGGGATCTTATCGTCGTTCAAGATGGTGCCGTTAGCGCTATCCAGATCAATGATGTAAGGCTTGACCTTGCCGATCTTATCTCCGAACTCGTTCCTCTTCTCAGTGTACCGAAACTGGATGACGGCGTGCTGTTTGCTGATGCTCGGGTGTTCCGCTGGCAAGTCCACCACGGCCATCTCTCGCCCGATCAGCCAGCAGCTTCGGGCACTGATGTCGATGGTGTCCACCAAATCGCTTCCCTTGAACACGTAGAGCTTCCACTGGTCGCGGGGTGACGGCTTTCGCGCCTCGGGAGGCTCATGGTACTTGAGCGTGATTTTCGAGCCGTCTGCTTGTGCCACCGAGTTAGAAGCCGCTGCCAACACACCGGTGGTTCCAAAATTGGGCTTTTCCTTTGGTTTCTCGGGCTCTTCGCCGTTCGTGACCGCGAACGAATCCGCCTGTGAGGGTAGCGGGCCGTTTCGCTTTAGAGGATCTCGCTTGACCATCTGTTTGTCGTCTTGGTTTGGCTCGTCGTCGTTGTCGCGTCTGCGCCTCGAGTCGCGGCCATCGCGAGATCGGCGCCGCCTATGCTCCCGATCGCGGTCCCGGTCCCGGTTCCTGTCCCGGTCCCTATCTCGGCGGCTGTCACCGTCCCGGCTTCGAGATCTACGTTTTGAGGCCTCTGGTGTGCCGGAGCGACGCCTCTCATGTCGGTCGCGTCGGTCGCGTGATCGGCGCCGATCATGTCGATGAGAATCGCGGTCAGAGTGCTTGGATCGCTTGTGGCGATGTTCCCTCTCTCCGCGTTGACCGTCATCGTCGTCGTCATCGCGGCGCCTTCGTTGGGCTTGGCTATCGCGGTCTTCGTCGGACGGCATCGTGTCGGCCAATCCACGCTCGTTCGCGGATAAAGAGGCTGAAGGCAGGCGGCGGCTTGAGACTTGCAACTTGGCCCGGTAGAAGCATGAGGAAAAGAACAATAAAGTGGATACGACAGTCTGGCGGCTAGGACCCTGCACTGTGCTGCGGCGGCCCTAACCTAGCAACGTGCATATGCAAGATCAGCGCTTTTGGTGCATGACTCTGTCGACTAATGTTCCTACGTAAGGATAATTCTAATCGATTAATAAAATACAATTCAAGTAAGAAAAAAAACAACGCCAGTATCCATTATCTCGGTTTTCTGCTCGTACAGTTTCCATAGATTGACCCTCTCCCTAACTCTGCGCCAGACCCCGCCCAAACAAGTAAAAAAATCCATCGCCGCTCGCTTTATTGTAAATCATGTCTCGTCAAGCCCCCATTTATGGTCTATCAAGTTGCAGATCGCACCTCGAGGACGGCTCTCCAGGACCCGTCGTCCAGGTGTCCCTCACCATTCATCACCATTCCATCCTCTCCCTGCCGTGATACGGTAAATCGCTCCTCGTCCTCGTCCCACCACACGTCATCCCCGACCTGTGCATCTCCGGGCACCAGAAGCAGGGCGCCCTTGTTCTTGCCCAGGGCGATCCGGCATGTTGGGTCTTGGACGAATGCATCGAGGAATGGGACATCGTAGCCTTCCATGCGCCTCCGGAGAGGCCCCCCGCTCTCGATAAATTCCCGAATGAGATTGCTCCGCTCAAGGTTCCAAAACTCTCGAAAGTCCTCGGGCCGAGAGAAGGCATCGACGGCGGACAGAAATTCGACCATGCCAGCCATGCCATTGAGCACTGGGCTCAGGAAATGAATGAATGAATTGCGGATCTCCTCGGGGGTGTAGTCCCTTCGGGTGCTTGAAACCGCATGTGGCTCTGGTGCTTTTCCTGTGGGTGACATGGTCATGGTTTGCATGAGAGTGAGGAGGCGTTGTTGATCAGATGGCAGAGGTGTGCGAACTTGGTACGCCAGAGTCAAAAGGTAGACCAGGGAAAACATGGATGACATGGAGGAGAGGGGATCAGAGAGGCTGGCGACGCTGTCGATGAAAGCAGCCCTCTTCGGCTGAGTCGGGGGCAAATTTGTTGCATGCATTGTTGATATGGGGTAATGTGCGTGTGTGCGTGCGTGTGTGTGTGTGTGTGTGTGTGTGTGCGTGTGTGCGTGTGTGTGTAATATAAGGTGGGTAGTCTCGTTATGAGAGAAAAGAGCTTTGGGACGTTTTATCGGTTGATGAAGTTGCTGGATGATGGAAAAAAAGTCTTGGTTCTGGAAGACGGGAGGAAGAGGTGTGTCGGGTTATATCATGTTTTGGTGTAAAAAGGGATAGACATGCATCTCAGCAGCAGTCGCTCCGAAGTCAGGGCGAGCTGACTTTGCGGCCCTTTGGATAACGAGTGAGTTACGCTTTCATGTGAGGCACGCCATGGCCGCCAAGACCGCCATGTCCCGCCCTGGGCCCTAAGTGCAACATTACCCAATAGTGTCACTCATGATAGCAAGGTGGGCAATTGACAGGGTCCCAGACCCCCACGATTAGACGGATCGGGCAATCCCTGGACAGGAGCTCAGTCGGGAGCGGCGGCACCATGACCTCACATGGGCGCAGTGTCAGCGCACATGGCGACCCCCGGCCGTCGCAGGCGAGCAATCCTCATCTGCCTGCCCCTTGACGGTCAAAATAATTATGGCCCCTAGCCGCAAGCTATTTCATGTTGATATAGAAATTATGGGCTTGATTCATGGCCTGTCCTTGGGAGAGTCATGGACGCGGCGCCGAGTGCAAAGCATGAGCAGTCCACTTTGCAATAAGCAATGCATCATGCCAACCTTGACATCGGGTCATGTCTCGTGCTTGTGCTTGTGCTTTGTCTTGGTCTCACTGCGTCTCTGGCTCTTGTCACTTTGAGCTCACCACACGTTCCCCCGCCGCAGCCTCTTTTTGATAGGCGCCTAAATCTACCACGGGCCGTCTATAGCCCCTGCGAGTTCGGTGTCTACCTACTCCCCGCGATTGGGTCAACACCAACCCAAACCCCCACAGCACATCGCAACTCTCCAATGTCAATGGTCGCAGGCAACAGAGTTTGGGTCCGACGACGGACTCTCCCCTCACAGCGGCAGTTTTGCGACCAGAGACTTCGTTACCCCGCCCCAGACACTGAGGCGAGATGGAGGCTAGTTGGTCCTTTTTTATTTTTTGTCTTTTTTTTTACTGGAAGGGTTAAGCTTGCCGAGGATAGCGCTGCCGCGCATATCTGCTCCACCGCTCGCATCCCTCAGCACAGTTACGGGGGGGTTGTTGACAACTGACTAAGTTACCCCTCAACAATTCCTGTCGACTATGCGAGATAGGGAGATACGGCCCTACTCCCCGAGCTTAATACTTCCAAATCTAGGCATATTCCCAGCCAACCAACTCAGCCCGCCGGGGGGGTTGCTTCCACGTGGTGATGCTTAAAAGCGACATAGTCCTCGAGGCTGGCTGGCTCCAACCTTGAAAGAGCCATGCTCATTCTTGAGCGAAGATCCCCTCATTGCGTCTTCGCGTGACGACGGCCCCGTCATCTTGTCTCAGCCGCCATAGCTGTAGGTGTGGTAGCATCCGACGCAGGAAGTGGCCAGTAGCTTGTCGAGTTGCATATCACCACCTCTCTCGTTACTAATATGGGCATGCCTTGCTTGCCGGGAGCCGTTGTGTGAGATTTACATCGCGGGGGGCGCGGGATGGTTGGAGCGGTATACCGCACGACGCGGTGCGGCCGAAACGGGGCAAACCGTAGCCATCCATCTTAGCTCTATCCAAGTCTCTGTCTTGTGTGGCTGAGATTTCTTGGACATGCGTCGTCACCACCACCGCTCTCTATACCGACCGGCCATACCGGGCTGCGTGTCGCATGCAGGACAAGAAAAAGGAAACACACCGGTTTCAGGACAAGAGCCAACCACCAAGGGGGAAAGATGCCAAGCAAAGATCGACCTGGGCGAGTGATGCGACCGGGCATTCGTGGCATACGGATCGGACATTGGAGTCGGCCTTCCATGGCCAAGAAAATCCAACTGGCCATGACCCCCCCGAAGATTCTGGCTTTCTGGCCGGGAGTCACAACCGGATCAGCGCGGGCTAATAGCTCCGGAGGGTGGAGGGCGAGCCTCACTGCACGGCACTAAGACGATACACGTAGCATGACCACCACATCATTCGGACAGTAAACAGCCTTGCCTTGCCTGCTTCGCCGAACTGCCTATATTTTACAGGGTGCAATCCAGCCTAGATTTTGGCCCACTGTATTGGCCGCTGTGTGGCTTTTAGTGGTGCTGCCCCCGACCGGGTGACTCAGCCGGGAGGCGGCCAAGCCATGCTGAAAGACAGCCGCACGGGTCTAGACCGAGAAGCACGGATATTCGAATCGCTTCGAATAGTTCCCATATGGTAAGTGAGGCAGTCTGTAAACTGGTCGGATAGTATCGCCAGAGTTGTTTAAAACTGGTGCATTTGGCGTTGGATAATTGAGCCTATCACTCAATTACCTCGCAAACTCGCTCACCAACAAATCTCAAAAGTCAAAGGACGCCTCGCCACTCTTGCCAATCTTGAACCAAGTCACACCACGGCCGCTGCAGATTCCCACAATGTCGCCGATTGATGACAACCCTGAAAACTACGCACTCTTCCGTGATTGTCTCTCCACCACCCTGCTGCGGCCGACGCCCACCGACTCGGACCCGCCTAAGCGCCGAAGACGCGGCAAGGCCCATAGTGGTGTGACGGCGGCCGAAACCTCCACCCCCGGCCTAGGTCCGGAGCAGAACGCCGAGGAACTCGCCGATTTTGTGGACTACCTTGCCACTGAGATATTCGAGAGCCTTCCATCCAACCTGCAGACGCTGGACTACCGCATCTGGCGTGAGTCTGAGGCTCTGCAGGACGAGTTCTCGCTGCCCATCACAAAGTACAGCCTCACCTCGCTCAACCTCTTGCCATCCACCATTGAGACCCTGACCACGTACAATCTCATCTGTGTTGACCCCCTGGTGGAATCGCGGCTGCCGTCCTCCCCAGAGGCCTTCCTGGCCCCTATCCTGACATCATACATTACTCCCCTGACCGAGCCGCCCCCCTGCACCAAGTCCAGCCGGACCGACGCCTGTGAGCTGTGCGAGAGGTCCTGGATACCGCTGTCGTATCATCACCTGATCCCCCGCTTCGTCCACGAGAAAGCTGTCAAGCGCGGTTGGCATAAAAGGGAGGACCTGCAAAATGTTGCGTGGCTCTGTGGCGCCTGCCATCGATTTGTGCATCACTTCAGGAACCACGAGGAGCTTGCTCGGCACTACTACACAGTCGAACTATTATTAGAAGAGGAGGAGGTGAGAAAATGGGCCGCGTGGGTGGGAAAGCTGAGGTGGAAAGGTGGGAACACACGCACTAGGAAATGAATGGTGCAAGGGAGTGTTGATTTGTGCACATTCTGTATTCTAGCCATCACAACGTCACAGACCTACCTGCCTGCTGTCATTCGAGTTCAACATCTTTTCAACAATGTGACTATCCTGTGTTGTGCTACCGTAGCATGCCAGACTATCGTCAGAGTGATGCTACTACTCTAAAACGCAATGTGTTGCAAGTTTCGTAATCGAGCACAGGAGTCGTATTCGTATTGCTGAGATGGATATTGATAACGATGCAGAAGACATACCGAAAGCATCATCTGCTTATAGCTGATTGAAAAAAAAAGGGTGTGTGAGATAAAGGATGAAACAGTGCGGGTGCTGGCGTGATTCGTGTTTTTGTTGATCATGCCAATGATCGGATGAAATGGTTGAGGTGTGTGAAGGTCCGCGTAAGCATAGTAATAAGCCCAAGACTTTTGTAGATCTGTCTCAACAAAAAATACGAGACAGTGTGGTCCTAAACCGGATACTGGTAGGAGGTCAGACATGGGATAGACAACGCCACTCAGAGCATATGTTGCGCTGGTCTCATATTTGTGTCCTTTTGATACTAACTTGATGCGAAACAAACGAATGCATTCTCGGAGGAAAGTTCAGTGAGACCGAGTGAGATGAAGTACTACGACAGTTGCATAAAATGAATGCTTATCTCCATAATAGGAATGTATGCGTGTGTACCAATCACTAATGTTTGATTCACGGTTGCTTGAGTAAAGAATATATAGTAAATGTCCGGACGACGAGGTTTCAAGGGTCCTCTTTTTAGGAATTGAGGACGGTCTTCTTATGGGTCCCTTTTTTTACTGTGTCTCCATTATTTCTTTCTGCCACAGCCATACTTGAGACTAAAAGAAAAGATGCCTGGAGTAATGGGATTCCCAGGAGGCTGCATGAAAAGCCATATAAGAGTGTTGTGGTTGAACATGTGCCGATGTTGTTGCCGACGATTCAGGAGTGGACCCCGGTATGTATGCAAGGCTTCAGCCCTGCTCCATATATGTTGCAATAATTCATGGCATATCTATACTTTGGAATCGTATCATTCCCCGTAGTTTAAGACTAAAGCTTACTTTTTTACTTTTTGGGTTTCTCATGCCCCTGTAAAGATTGAAGAAAAAAGAAATTGACGATAAGAGCCGCCATTTGCGACTTTTACTTATCGTGCGAACCAATTTCCAGCCCGGAACGACTCACACTTGCCGCCGTGAACATCTTGTACGCTCTGAAATGGAGACGAAGGTTTTTTCTTTATTTAAGTGGGCGACGATCATGGGGATCAACGAACGTAAAAAACTTTTTAGCATCAGACCTCCCGCGTGATGTGCAACCGTTTGACATGCTCGTATTCAAACTCAATGTGAA
Source organism: Calonectria multiphialidica (assembly GCA_020623665.1). NCBI lineage: Eukaryota > Fungi > Ascomycota > Sordariomycetes > Hypocreales > Nectriaceae > Calonectria > Calonectria multiphialidica. The sequence continues at coordinate 39,625 of JAHVYC010000221.1, forward strand.
CCCCGGTCCCAAACTACACGGGAAGTCTGAGCACGGACAATCTGAATGGACCCTTGATATGAATTGAGGCGAATAACTTATACTTCATCTAAATTTCATTTATTTCTATTTTCAACCTTGTTTAAATGATGTGCTCGGGCGAGTGATGAAACACGCGGCGGTGAACTGGCAGACATTCGCAAAGCCACCAAGGAGAGTAAATGTGAATCTATAAGCCAATAGTGTTCTTGCTGCCATTAGGAAGATATTATTATTTGCCTCACACAGTTGTGGTCAACATAAGTTGTTCGTTTAAACGCAAGCAAAGAGATACAAATAACCATCATTTTTTAATCACGCTGGGGAACTGGTGCTGTCTTTTTGTTTCTTTTCCTTTTTTTCATATTTCCCAAGCGGGATTTCAAATTCATGTATAGTAAAGATATTTGCTTCTCTAAAAAATGCCGATACCAGATACTCGCCAGCTCCAAAAACGCCATTATTCGTGGGTATAGTCGTACAGGGGTGTGCCGTGACCTCATTCCCCAGCATGCAATTTCCTCTAGCACCTTTCCTTGCTTACGAAATGATGTTGTTTTCCTACTTCTTCATCGCCAACCCCTCCTCACTTGTTCTGATGCCTCTTGGGGTCCGCGAGGTCCACCTCCTGGGGCATAAGTGGACCGTCCAGGCTGATGCTATCCCGTGGAGTTCCTCCCATTAGGGCATCGTGGGCCTTGCTGCGCTCGGCTTCCTTGTTGCCGTCGGCCTCTTCTTCCTCAGGCACGGCAACGAGGCCACGGTCACTGGCATAGCTGGGGGCTCGAGGAGCACTCAATCCCCTCGGGCGGGTCATGAGGTTTCCCGCAGAGTCCCTTCGCCCCGCCTCCTCCGCGGGGCTGCTAGTGCCAAGGTCGCCAGTAGAGCTCCGGACAGAGTTGCGTCGGGCGACGTAGTCGTCAAACTGTGTGTCCCGCTTGTGACTGTACACGCTCGGCGTGCGGTCAATCTTTCCCATCTCTACATCGACCCTGGAAGAGCTAACACTGTTGCGCGACGAAGCCGACGAAAAGTGCTTGTCAAAGGACTCGCGCACCGCATAGCCGCCCTGGTACGAGGTGTCGCGGTCCAACTCGTCGTTGAAGCCAAAGGGCTTGACGTTGACGGGGTGGGCATAGTCGTCGTACACGGAGAGGCGGTTGAAGATTCGGAAGATGTAAATGACGAGAACTAGAGCGGTGAGGCTGCACGCTGTCAGCGGAAGGAATCCCGAGGATTGGAATCTGTGGAGCATCTTACATGAAAGCACAGTCGAGGCCCAGACCAATAAGCGAGTAGTGTCGATCGTGACGCTGGACGTAGACAACGACGTCAAGCACAAGGATTGCAATGCCACTCGTCAATTTGATGACGTGGGTGAAAACCATGGTCCATGGAGTGAGGGCCTCGGCGAAGTACTTGATGATCTCGACCAAGGTGCAAATGGACGCCACAAAAGCCATGCTGACATTGGTCGCTTCCCAGCTGCGGAGGTTCGGTCAGAGGTTTGGAACAGAGAAGACAGGATCGTGACGCATGGACAAAACTTACACCACCTCGATGATGGGCATGTCACCCTTCTTGTCTCGCTCGTCGTACTCCTTGTAGGTGTCGCCCAGTCGGTAGGCGAAGAGACCGACCATGGTCATGGTGAGGCCCAGCTGGAGTAGCCAGATGGGGAGGAGGAACGACAGGCGCCATTTCGATCGGTCAAACTGCGCCTGGGCGCGCTGGTTTCCCATGAACATCAACATGATTGCGGTGCGTGCGGAATTGTATTTGGTGAGTGGCGAAGGCTTCAGTCCTGCTCAGCTGCTCGGCAGCTTGTACCTAGTCGTAGATGGAGGAAAAGTCCGACGGTTCCCTTGTCCCCAGCTCAATGGTTGGTCGTGGATCAAATCAAATCAATCAATGATGGGTGATGACGGAATCCTCATAGCCTTCCTCGTAGGCATCCGTGTCGTCCCGGTGTTCGGTCTGTTTATTTTTTGTTTTTCACTCACACACCCAGCGCATGTCGACCTATGTCTAGGGGGGGAATGGGGGCGCTGAGCGCCTTTTTATTCGGGTGCAGCCTGGGCTGAATCGACGCTGTTCTCCCACGTCTCGGTCATGGTCTCGACCCGAGCGAGAGGCTCTCTAACTCGTCCCCGCAGCGAGTCCGGCTCAGCCATCTCATGCTCCATGGCGCCATGGTTGGATAGGGTTAGGATAAGCCACCGCCCCAAAGAGCCATGGGTCAATGGTCCACAGTCCATGCCCGCCCAGACTCCATGCCCCGGCCCTGGCTTGGAATCGGGCTTAGTGCTGATTGATGAGCTGCGGCTGAGGACATATCGCTGCTGACCAGCGAGTGGGCAGCGGCAGCGGCAGCACGGCAGCCCTGCACGCACAGTACAATGGAGTCGCACTCGGAGCCGAACAAGCGGTCCCTTGCGTGAAGGAGGCAGCGTGTACAGACAAGTACAGTACTTTGGTCGCTGGGGTTTTTTTTTTTTTTTT